>JASEVX010000011.1:4739383-5348263 GCA_031761405.1 Serripes groenlandicus
TGTGTTGTGGAGTAGTCAGTACTGGTGTGAGAAAGCCAGGAAACACATTATAGAATATAAGGCTACAATAAATGTATCAATAGGAGCTGCTCTTCCTTTGCAAATGTTTTGAATGTTGGAAAGGGTTGTCCAGTATCCTGTTGTTTATTGACTGTTGATAACCATTTTATTGTCTGAAATTACTTTTTGTCGAGTCTGCTTTTTGGTGAGCTCGACATATAGCTGGCACAATTGGTGGTTCGGTGAGTGTGTCCGTTCGTCCATGAGTTTGTCTATCAGACCCGCATCTTAACCATGCATGATAGGATTTCTAAGAAAGTTTGCTTAAAAGTGCACCATGATGAGGTGGTGTGTCGTGCACAAAATTCAGGGCTGTACCTTAACTATGCATCATAGGATGTCAAAGTTACTGGGCGCACATGATCACCATGATGAGGTGGCGTGTGGTGCAATTCGTACAATATTCTGACACAGGATTTCAACATGCTTAATTCGGAAATAAGGTCTCAAAAGTGTACACGATACTTTATTTTAATATAGCCTAGCGACCTGGTGATGAACATGTGATAACCCAAAATATCAGCTTACACAAAACCAAGACAAACATTCTAATAAAGTTCCATTATTCTTAAGCTAAAACGTAGGTCTATCGAGTTCTAACTATATTTTTCTTAAATTTGGTATGGCCTTATTTTGAACACATCAGGACCTATTTTTAACCGTAACTTAAATATCAACCAAGACAAACATTCTTTCAAACTGACATTATTCTACTGTCAAATGATGGAGCTTTACTCAAATGTACCCGCACCAGAGTGCACTTTTATTAAAAACCGCAAGGCCTACACCGAGATACTGCTTGTTACTTTGCAGGATTTTCTACACGATCGCCACTACAGTGCCTTCGGCGCTTTGATTTTAAATAGTTTTTGTGGCGATTGATTTGACAATCGCCACAATGCTAACAGAAACAACAACAACGAAAAATATTTATATAGTCGGTTTTGAACAATCGGTTGATATTCTTTTTCCTTACTGCAAACTAATTTACTCACATCCGTTATAGTTCCATCATTGATGCAGAGACGTGATTAATAATAATTATGTCAGTGCTACTTTGGTACCGGATTGTTATTAATATTTGAGTTTTATCAAGACATTATCTACATAGAGTTAAAATATGTAAATATTATCTTCATCATGATTGAGCAGATAATAAATATCATTGCGCGTTCTATCTGCCTTGCAAATACCGGTAACTCTGATGATACTCAAATCTGGAAATTCCAAAAGGTTCTATAAATAGCTCGCGAGACTGCATGGTTATCTCAATATTATAAACGCTTTATTGTGTAGTTGTTTATGAAAGCGTCTAGATGATAAGACTGGTTTACAAAGGTTTAAAGGACACACAATGTCAGTGTGTACACACGTTATGTATACACGTCTGCACGTTCTAGACTCAATTAGCAATCAATGCTGAAAGTGTAGCCTAATTTAGTTTGGAGATCGAGCATTATAATATATGCCTATATTTTTATAAATTGAACAACAGTTTGGCAAATAGTAAAATTGTGCTTTTTGAGCATGTTTTGTGTTTGTTTTTGCACTCACATTATTCGAAGCAGTTTAACAACCTCAGAGACATATAAATACACTGTGTTTACATGTCTCTGACAACCCTCAATCATGCAATGTGAAGGGACTAAATTGAACAGACCTGCTTAATATCGGACATCATTGAAACAAACACCAAACTAATGGATACTGTTTTCTCTCTTTTCTTGATAATTTAGTCATTTCTAAAGTGTAAAAAATATTTTATCTTAATATGGCCTAGCGACATGGTGATGAGCATGTGATTACCCGAACAATTTAGTTTACAAATAGCCATTCTAATGAGCTAAAACGGTAGTCTATCGAATACCAACTAGATTTTTCATAACTTTGGAATGGCCTAATTTTGAACACATCATGACCAATTTCAGAACGTAACTAAAAAATCACCAAGACAACATTCTGGCAGACTAACATTATTCTACTGTCAAAAGATGCAGGGTTGATACATTCTCAAATTTACCCGCACCAGAGTCATCGCAAGCCCTACACCGATATACTGCTTGTTACTTTGCAGGATTTTGCATACGATCGCCACTACAGTGCCATTGGCGCTTTGATTATACTATTTCCTCTTGATTTTGTTTATTTAGATATGCTTAGAAATTCCTCTTTTGATGGCACGTCGTATTTAATTAGTATTTTGAATAATGGTATTATGTCGGCTCTGAGTCTTTTATACTCCAGTGTTGGCATGCCTGGGTATTTTAGTCTTTCTGGGTACGTAAGGATGTGTATGTTAGAGAGTAGTTTAGTTGTTCTTCTTTGGACATTTTCGATAGCAATTTGATGTTTTCTAATGTATGATGACCATACAGTTCTCGCATAGTCTAGATGAGGTCTAACTGGCAGGCGCATAGCTAGCACGTAAAAAATATTTTGAGAGTTCCAAAAATGAAAATGAAACAAATGCGAAAAATGCAATAAAAACTGGACCCTAAGGAGGGTAATGGTGAAAACGGACAAATCAGAACAATTCAGACATGATCACGAATAATCTATATTTATTGATAATTATTAGATGTCCTATGTAGTTTGTATACAGTCATATAGTATTTTCATATTGTACATGGGAGTACGATATTCGACGTATATTGTTGGAGCGAATTGTGGTCCGTGCTATTTATTTGGATCTGAGAAGAGATCGCTAGTGTCGCAACCTGCAACAATCAACCGACCCAAGCAATCTTGGCAAGGTTATTACCGCTCACATTAAGTGCAAAACACATGCGCATTCGCTTGAAGCGGCTGAACATTTCACTGCAGTTATGTCTGGAATTGAGAAAAGCATTGCCCAATCAGTTTCCTATGCCAATGATGACCTAGTTAGCAAGAACATACATGTATTACAAGGCATAATTGATACAATTATATCCTTTGTTGTAAACACAATCTAGCTATGCATGGTCATGAGGATACAAATAGTAACTTTAAAGCACTTTTAGAATACCAAGCCAAATATAACCCTGTGCTGCGTGATCATTTGAAGAACGGTGACGCGATACACTTCATCCGCTATACAAAATGAAGTAATCACGATATGCGGGGATCAAATTAGTGAGGAAATTGTGCGCAAATGCAAAAGTGTTCCGTTCTTTGGGTATATGACAGACGAAGCCACTGACGCGTCTACTATGGAGCAAGTGGCGCTCTGTTTGAGGTACTTCGACCATACAACCAAGTCGGTTAGGCTACGATGGAGCATCCAACATGTCCGGAAAGTTCCGTGGTGTTCGAGCGAGTTCGGCAGATAATTCCCGACGTAGCCAGTGTACAACCACTACAGAGCTCACTGTCCAAACCTTGCTATAGCATGCGTCCGAAGAGCCACTTGCCAGAAACATGATAAAGACCGTTCAATAAGTGGCATTCCTGTTTTACTTCTCGGGCAAACGGTTGTTGCGTTTTCATGAAACGAAGTAAGCATAAAACACATGGAAAATCGGACTAAATTACAGTCGCACTTAACACTTTCAAATGCTCGTATACGACGGTCGTTAACAGCTTAGATGACGTCTTCCTTAACTATGGTGATGCCAAAGCCGGGGCATATGAACTGCGATCACTCAGTTCGGTTTCTTCGAGGTTTCACTTTTGTTGAAGTGCCAGTCAATGTTGGTAAAGTTGGGGTTATTATTAGATTTTTTTTTTTTTAAATGTCTTGAACATATTACAATTGCGTTTGTTTAAAAACAATAAGTTATGACACATCTAAAATGAAATAAATATTCCGATGTTTTAAGTATGTGCAGTTTCTTTATTTTGACTGGCATTTACGTTTTTGTGTTTTATTTACGAAGACAAAACAGTCCCTATTAGCTAGACTGTGATACTTTATTTTCATAAACTATGTAATCAAAAGGCGATAACAACTACAAACCTTTACGTCGCACAGTCAAATTTGTTTAGATACGCGCACCTGCTTGCAGAGACTATCGATATGAAAATCACGTTGAATTCTCCTTTTAATAAATCAGTATCAACATAAACTGGTAACAGAAACAAAAATAAGAAATATTTTGTGAAAAATATGTCTCAAATATAAGCCTGTTTATCGGTCGTGAACTTCGAAACGCCTTTTCCTCAGTTCGTGACCTAGTTTCATATTGCCCAAAATGTAAACAAAGCGAAGTAACCGGAAGTAAAATATAAACTTAGAAAAGTGACTTGTTTATGCAGACAAAAAATGTCGCACGACAAATTGATATCTTAAACGTCACGAAACGAGTGCATGGGTCGAATGTAGGAGAAAGAAAGATACTATAGAAATGCTTTTTTCTCTCGAATGCAGTGGAATAAAACATGCACTAAAGCTTTGCCTGACTTTGTATTCACTTTCTTCGATGTCTGACATCTTGAAACGAGGGTCAACATTTCGAAAAAATGCTCAAACACCTTATTACAGATAGTCTATCATAGATAGCTAATATTACACACTTAAATGATTAAATATATGTGATATTAAATGTTTCTTTGGCTTGAAACAAATTAAGAGAAGAACAAACTCTGATAAACAATAGATTTAGAAATAAAGAAAATCTGCTCTTTCGCACCCAATTAATTTCATACTTGCCACCTATTAAATAGTAATGGGACTCGCAACTGGCATTTCTCTTGCGCCAAACATATATTGTATGCATCAACGATTTAGATAAACAATTTAGCTGATATGTTGTTTCAAGTGTGGTCTACGTGTTAAACATATGATGATAATTTTAAACATCTGTGAAATATTTATTATTATTATTATTAAAAAGGAGGAAGTTCATGTCTTCAGCAATTTAACCGTTTTCTCAATGTTTTAAGCGTTTAAAGGTTTTCATTGTTGCTTCAGACATGGAAAGGGTTTAATAGCTTTTTATTGCATGTAGATTTAAATCCCAAAATGTATTAATTTGTTGGGGTTTTATTGACAAAAATCCTGACCACAAGAAATCCTGAAATTTGTAGATCTATGTAGAATTTCAAAAATCCTGGAATTAGTCCTTATGAAAACATTATGTGTATGTTTAGACTAATGAAAGTCAAGAATACATGTGTGTTAAACAATAAATCAATGCAGTCTTTTCCGGCGACAATGATGCCTTGCATCAACTTTCTCTTGTGTACGATTTGATAGGAAGTCCTTGATCCATTTGCAGACTTTTCAAGTAGGCTTCAAGTTTTAGAAGTAATTTGTTATGTGGTAATGAATCGAATGCCTTGTGTTTTTCAGGTTTATGTTTGTTTCCTATTCTCTAGCTTATACCCCCCCCCCACACGCACCAGCCAGGAGGGTCACGTACAACCCTTAAATCTCTACGTGGACCCCTCGCTACGCCTACGTGGGTCGGCTGAGACCATGGCCTTAGTTTATTTATCTTTGTTAAGTTGTGGGCGCTTTTTTGAAATGAATAAAAATGTGTAATTTAGCATGTTCACAAATACAATACTGAATCCGTTCACTTTAAAATTATTTAAAAACTAATTATTCTAACACAAGTACTGAAGTAATTATGAAATCGGAGCTAAAACATTTTGCCTAGATTAAAGTTTAAACTTAATTAAACATCGATTCATGTTTTATAAACACGCTTGATGTCTGCTTCCAGTTTGACTGATTCGTCTGGATTGCAAACATCCGTAGAAAAAAATGAAACGTCGAAATATTGAAAAGTTGATACAGTTTTTGGGAATTATTGAGGTAAAAGGAGAAATAGCTTGTTTTGAGGTAGTTTTCCCCTTTCAACAATGTTTTCAAAAGTTATATGTTGCATACATAAGCTGTCGGAAGTCGTTTATATCAGGTATAAATTCACGGCGGCTAGTTCACCTACTCATGCGTATTCTGGCTTTTCCACATCATACTTTCCAAGCAACTGGCTGGTTTTCCATAAGCTATAAGCCCATTGGTGGAAAACGAATGACGCGAGTCACAGTGTCTTTTGTCAAACGTCAGAAAGAATTTAGGATGAGCTGGATTTCTAACTCACAACCCCTATATTGACAGCCCGCGTAGCTACCGATTGACCAACCGGGGATGGGCTCTCGTCCAATGATCTACTAATTGAATATCATGCGAAATAGAGAAAACAATGACTGGACGTTTATGTATATACATATCTTGGTCTTCCCTGTTGGTTAATGTGGTTTAAATCGAACATTGCAGGAAAGAAGAAACACGTTTAATCACAGGATACAGTATGGCCATATCTTGGTCTTCCCTGTTGGTTAATGTGGTTTTAAATCGAACACTTCAGGATCGGAACAACACGTTTAATCACAGGATACAGTATGGACATATCTTGGTCTTCCCTGTTGGTTAATGTGGTTTTAAATCGAACATTGCAGGAAATGAGAAACACGTTTAATCACAGGATACAATACGTAACTTGCAGGATGCACGGTAAAGCTACAAAGCTCGACGATATAATCTAGGCGTATGGTTGGAATTAAGGCGCTCCTTATTCTTTCAGACCGTATATAATTCGGAGTTCTGATACTGATTTAAGAACATGAATTATGACCCTTATCTAGTAATTTCTTGCATGTTTAATGTTTGTATTTGTGTAACGTGTTGCCATATGGTTTGTTGAATAAATAAACTAAACTATATATATATAAAAGATGTACATGCATGTTGGCTTACTTTCAGACGTTAATCTGTGTATGAAACCTGTATCTAACGGCGACAGTTTAATAACGATTTCAACATGATCTATCTGTCACATATAACTCTTTCGATGAAATAGATGACGTTTACAACTGTTTTTGGGAAATGATACATTGCCAAAACAGTATTTTAGTCATCATTACGGCGTTTTCTGTGTACATTGTCAGTGGTGATTTGATGCTTATCCTTACGCCAGTTCACCCGTGCGCAACACTTAGCACCATGTAGAGAAATAACTACTACCACGTTCGAGTCTTTGGTATGACCCGGCCGGGGTTTAAACACTGGTCTCTCTTGAGGCAGACATCATAACCATTACACCACCGAGTCGGTTCTAACCAAGCTGCACGAATTAAGTGGCAGGCTGATACTCATTCTTCTGACATTCTTCATAGCCCTTACCCCCATCAGCCTTCGGGTTTTATTGCATATTTGAACCTTTGATTCATTCGATTTTTCTGACGAAGTGTACGCATTGGCGTATGTGCGTATGCTTGGATACGTGCCTGCCATTATTAAATGTCTGGTTTGTTGCAGATTTGAAAATAAAGGTTACGTAACCGTCCAGTAACCACCTATATAACTATTTAAGATATTATAAACATTTAAAGATTCTTATAACTATTACATTGTGTTGTATTTAAAAAAAAAATTATACCAGGGACCCTGGTTATACTAGTAACATTTTATAATAACTGTGTAATACTTTAAAATAACTATTATATAAAATTTTCCTTTTCGACGTTTTCACTCCCGTTTTGATCTGTTTTATTAATTCGACGTTTTAGTCATTCGACGTTATCTCTGTAATTCCCATAGAAAACGTTGTGTTGTGTTATCTCAAACTCGAACCACTAGTTCTTTTCTTCTTCTTTTTTCTATTGAATCAGGGCAGGGACACTATATTACAGGGATATGAAACGCGTGCGGTTTCATCAGCCTTATCAGTAATATGTTGGCCTCACTTCGTACAGGTATCGGCCATTTTGATTTACCCATTCCGATAGATAACGACCTTCACTTGCGTATGATAACGGTTACTTGCGTGTAAATACGGCTGTTTTCGTTGATTTTCTAGCGCTCTTTACAGTAACCAGGGACACAAAATATAGACTCCCAGCATATTTATTTCATATATACCTGCCACGATTCTTCGAATTCTTTAAAAAGTTCCAAGCGAAGTAAAAAAAAATTGCTGTTTTAGGGGTTCATGACACTGCGTGTACCTCCCTGATATTTGAGAACGTCGAAAGAGAGATATTTACTAATGGGTTAAAAAAAGCTGTCCAAATATGACCTTATAATTATCATATTAAAAGATAAATTTAGAGGTCTGCTTTGATATTCTCCGTCCTTTTGTTTTTTAAATGATTTCAATGCAAGCTGGTGATAATTAGACCTTCACTTGCGTGTGATAACGGTAACTTGCGTGCAAATACGGCTGTTTTCGTTGATTTGCTAGCGCTCTTTACAGTAACCAGGGACACAAAATATAGACAAAAGATTCAAATTTGTGTAAAATAATTTATTCTTTATCAAGAAGTCTTAGTCAAGTGGTATTTTAATCTTTTCAAAATAAAAACAATAACTGGTTATTACAATACATTATTTTTTTATTAAAAAATCGTTTGATGGAAAAACAGATTGTTATTGAAAACATGAGATTATCTCTTGATTGAGGTGGCCCAAAACAATAAAATATATGCAATTCTAAAGAGGTCTATAATATCACACTGACCAGATGGCAGGGTGACTTATGTTATGTAACATTATGCAATCATTTCCTGTCGTGTTCCTGTCGTGTTCCATATGTGTTGTTTACATACTAATTAATTGGTTTTATAACCCTTTCATTGTTCATACAGGGAAATGGGCTAATTGGTAATTAAACTCTTATTAATAACCCTTCTCGACATTCAAACATCTGCAGCAGACAAATTCGAATTCATACTTGGCCATTCATTTTGCAAATATATCTAAGATTGTAAATGTAATTATGATTTAATAAAAAAGGGCAAACCATTTTTTTAAAGGAAAAAAAATGCTCAAGAATCTTGACAATCATTTTTGGATGCAGCACACGACTTTTGAAAACAGTACAACAAAAGGAGAAATTGTTCATAATGGCTCCTTTTGTCACAATGTTTTTAACTTTATTCAACACTTGTTCTTTGATATTTTGTCTATGATGTTCTAGGTCGTCTACTGCAGATTTGTTTTATGTGAGAAAGGGTTAACTTTCACTTTCATTCATATACCAATATTTTAATACATGTTACGTATATACATTCATTCATGTACATGTACCAATGTTTTAATATTATACTGTATATCATATAATTATTGATTTCCTAGCTTTCTTTGCTAAAGGAGTGCATTTGTTTTTCGTTTTCTTTGGCCTCCTGCCAATTCGTCCCCTTCTGGTGCCATGAAGTTTGCCCATTCTGAAATAAATTAACATTGAATAATGATTATACAATTTGCCTTCGTTGTTAAAAACAGGGATATATTTCATTGATTAAAAACCTTATATCATGAATTAATTGTTGGAAAGTTACACACAAATCTAGGTACCCATAATTTTCATTAATTGGTCGCCCTTTGTTAAAATTTATCCGCGTTTTTCTCAGTTTTTCTCAAACAATTCTAGGTGAATCTCGGCAGACAACAGGTTTGTGAAAATAATTTAAACCAACATTGATCATTCAACATTATCAATCTGACCTTTAAATGTATATATATTGGCAATATAGAACCGCAAATAATGTTTTGTATAAACCCGATTCGTTATTTTTCTAAATGTCCGCCATTTTTTTAAAATTTCATCGCATTTTTTCTCAGACAATATTAGATTCTCCATTGAATACATACAGGTTTGTAAAATAATTTAAACCAAGATTGATCATTTAACATTTACAATCTGACCTTTGAATGTGTTTATAACAGCAATATTTAACAGTAATTGATGTTTTGCATAGCCCCTATTTGTTATTTTGACAAAATGGCCGTCATCTTTTTTAAAATTCATCGCATTTTTTCACAAGTTTTCACAAACAATTCTAGAAAATTTCCGGCAAATATCAGCTATATTAAAATAATAGGGACACAGTTTGGCCAATGATCTTTTATAATATAACATTGAAATGTGTTTATAACGGCAATATAGAACACATGGCGGTCCCCCGCATAGCCTATATTCTTCGTTTTGACTTTATTGACCACAATTTTGTTAAATTTCATCGCATTTTTTATCATTTTTTCTCTGACAATATTAGATTCTTCATTGCATACAACAGATTTGTAAAAATAATTTAAACCAAGATTGATCATTTAACTTTTACAATCTGACCTTTCAATGTATTTACAAAGGCCACATTGAACAGTAAATGGTGTTTTGCATAGCCCCGATTCGTTATTTTGACAAAATGGTCGTCATCTTTTTTAAAATTCATCGCATTTTTTCACAAGTTTTCACAAACAATTCTAGAAAATTTCCGGCAAACATCAGCTATATTAAAATAATAGGGACACAGTTTGGCCAATGATCTTTTATAATATAACATTGAAATGTGTTTATAACGGCAATATAGAACACATAGCGGTCCCCCACATAGCCTATATTCTTCGTTTTGAATTTTTTGACCACAATTTTGTGGAAAATATCGACTTCAAAAACTCGTTGCAATAACTATCATTTTTTGTTTAAATACAAGCTCAAAATTAACGTAAATGTAAGAAAAAAAGATAGAAATTATGTTATGTACTTACATTCTCGGTTATTCCTTTTTAAACTTATTAATTTTAATAAAACATCCGTCTATCTACATCGATAGCCATCGCGGAAATGAATGTACGAAGTGGATAATGACCAGAGCGGCTAATGACCGCTTTTCTTACAGCGAGGCGAAGATAACGGAGCTTATCGATTCGCTTCATATCCCTGTATATAGTGTCCCTGGTGTAATGAATGAATTACATTTCCTCAGAAACTAGTGGTTCGAGTTTGAGATAACACAACACAACGTTTTCTATGGGAATTACAGAGATAACGTCGAATGACACTACAAAACGTTTTATATGGTATAAACCAAATTCTAGTGTTATGTCTCTGATTTGTGGGTATGATCCGATTCTACAAGAGATCGGAGAATAATCCGTAGTTTAAACGTTAAACATGGCGGGAAGTTAACTTCTTTGTTTACAAATGGCTGCTGCAATCGGGATTGAAGGAACATAATTATTTTAGCATAGAATGTTCAGTAAATTTCTGTCTTTATTCAATCGAGGAATGAGGGCATACAAAGTCCAAGATTTAAAACGCACGAAGAGGGTTGGAGTGACGGCGAAAACTTTCTCCGAGCTGGTGAAAAAAGGATGTGAAAAGTTGGAGGCAAGTATCGCACACTACCCTGTTACGGTTACTGACCTAAATCGGTGACTTTTTTTTGTCAGGGCCTCCACTGTCGTCCGCGAAAGTCACCGAATGTGAAAAATTAATCAAAGTGGTGAATCTTTTGGCGACAAGTATGGTTAACAAGGAAAACCCTAAATTTAAACAGGAACATCGATTAAGTTTTTTTGGTAGCCAGACTTTTCGACCCTCCGACTTTTCGACCCCTGATTTCTAAGACTTTTCGACCCCTATGTTTCAATTCCTAGTTTCCGACCCCTAGCTCAATTGTCAGTTTATATAAAATTAAAATGTACTTTGTTGTATATTCACTACAGTATATTGTTTACAGAAAATATATTGATTATCAGTACACTATTTTTAATAATTACGTTTTCATATCTTGTATATTCGCTTCATTGTTCAATAAAAATATTTATATTGAATCTTCGATACGTCAATGAAGGAAGCTTTAAATATTTCACCCTTTTACAACAACTCATATTTCTGATACACTTGTTTTGTGGGCCCAGGGCTTGTCGTCTTTACAAAACTGTTTGTATGTGAGAAAGTAGTCAGTGGCTTCGAAAGAATGTTGTGTAAGTACTGGTGTGGGAAAGCCAGGAAAACATGGGTAGGTGCACTGACCGCCGTGATATGACCAAAGCTGTTGAAAGCGGCGTTAAACTCCAAACAAACAAAACAAAACTGTTTGTGTACGTAAACCTCGATAACCTTGTACAGGTATCGATAAGAACGACAAGCATATTATATAGCGCTATATAGCTTATCGCACTTGTTTCTCTTCTCCGTATAAGTAGTCCCAGGTTATCGTGTCAATATTAAATCAAAACATGGCAGAAAGAACATTCGTGGCTACGCTTTGACGAATCGCTACATGCCATGTAGAAGTTTGGAGACGATAAAACTTAAGTCTTTTGTCACTCGCTGTACAACTTTTCGTGTTAAAACCGTCAACAGTTATGCAATTAGTATATCACATGTGTATGAAATAAAAACCGAAAATTGTCGTCTGCTATTACACTGGTAAAACCGACAATTCATGTCAGTCTGCTCTGTGAACAGCTCTGACTTTTCTCAACACAAATAAAGTTTAGTGTTATAATTTCTTATTTGAAGATAGTTATCATAAAATATTCGGCAAAGTTGTATTTGAGCCTGGGCAAGTAAATGTTCAGAGTACTTGTCCTACTGGGCAAGTAGGTTCAGAAGTTAATGTAGAGGTCTGGGGCCTTTACTTAATAATATATATATTCATTAGATTTATTAAATATTTTGAAAGAAATGTCGGCTTTTATAATAATACCTAAACAATACATCTCAAATCGCAACTTCAGCAGTTTTTATTGTATTCATGTCTGAAATACAATCTTAAATTATGTTGCATTTCTAAATGATGGTCCACTGTACAAAACAAGACATCAAGCAAGTTAATTAATAATGTATCAGACAGGTGTATGCTAAATCATCAATTAACACCTATATACACGGATAATTGAACGAAGGGTCGAACAGTCTTAGCAATCAGGGGTCGAAAAGTCTGGCAGCTGTTTTTAGCTCTACTGGCCAAAGGCCAGAAGGGCTTATGTCGTGGCGATTTGTCCGTCGTCCGTCCGTCCGTCCGTCCGTCCGTAAACAATTTCTTGTTAACACGATACAGTCTTCACTTTTGATTGTATCTCAACCAAACTTATACAGTAGTTAGATATCCATGAGAGCTCGGTTCCTTTCGAAAACCAGCCAGATCCGCCCATGCATGACTGGATTATGGCCCTTGAAATGGTCAAAATTGCTATAAAAGAGCTTAACACGATACAGTCTTCACTCTTGATTGTATCTCAACCAAACTTATACAGTAGTTAGATATTCATGAGAGCTCGGTTCCTTTCGAAAACCAGCCAGATCCGCAAATGCATGACTGGATTATGGCCCTTGAAATGGTCAAAATTGCTATAAAAGAGCTTGTTAACACGATACAGTCTTCACTTTTGATTGTATCTCAACCAAACTTATACAGTAGTTAGATATCTATGAGAGCTCAGTTCCTATTGAAAACCAGCCAGATCTGCCCATGCATGACCGGATTATGGCCCTTGAAATGGTCAAAATTGCTATAAAAGAGCTTGTTTACACGATACAGTCTTCACTTTTGATTGTATCTCAACCAAACTTATACAGTTGTTAGATATCCATGAGAGCTCGGTTCCTTTCGAAAACCAGCCAGATCCGCCCATGCATGACTGGATTATGGCCCTTGAAATGGTCAAAATTGCTATAAAAGAGCTTGTTAACACGATACAGTCTTCACTCTTGATTGTATCTCAACCAAACTTATACAGTAGTTAGATATTCATGAGAGCTCGGTTCCTTTCGAAAACCAGCCAGATCCGCCCATGCATGACTGGATTATGGCCCTTGAAATGGTCAAAATTGCTATAAAAGAGCTTGTTAACACGATACAGTCTTCACTTTTGATTGTATCTCAACCAAACTTATACAGTAGTTAGATATCTATGAGAGCTCAGTTCCTTTCGAAAACCAGCCAGATCTGCCCATGCATGACTGGATTATGGCCCTTGAAATGGTCAAAATTGCTATAAAAGAGCTTGTTAACACGATACAGTCTTCACTCTTGATTGTATCTCAACCAAACTTATACAGTAGTTAGATATTCATGAGAGCTCGGTTCCTTTCGAAAACCAGCCAGATCCGCCAATGCATGACTGGATTATGGCCCTTGAAATGGTCAAAATTGCTATAAAAGAGCTTGTTAACACAATACAGTCTTCACTTTTGATTGTATCTCAACCAAACTTATACAGTAGTTAGATATCTATGAGAGCTCAGTTCCTTTCGAAAACCAGCCAGATCTGCCCATGCATGACTGGATTATGGCCCTTGAAATGGTCAAAATTGCTATAAAAGAGCTTGTTTACACGATACAGTCTTCACTTTTGATTGTATCTCAACCAAACTTATACAGTTGTTAGATATCCATGAGAGCTCGGTTCCTTTCATAAACAAGCCAGATCCGCCCATGCAAGACTGGATTATGGCCCTTGAAATTGTTCAAATTGCTATAATTGAGCATGTGAACACAATAGAGGCTCTATTTACTATCTGATCTTCACCAAACTTAGATAGTAGTTAAATATTGATGAGAGCTTGGTTCCTTTTGAAAACCAGCCAGATCCGCCAAGACTGGATTATGGCACATGAAATTGTAAAAATTGCTATAATACAGCTTGTGAACACAAAAGAGCCTCCATTTACTATCCGATCTTCACCATACATACATGCTCTGGATTGAAAATGACCAAAGAACCATACCAGTAGAGCATAGGCCCTCATGGGCCTCTTGTTTTTAGTACCAGGGACGTAGATCTACGTCCCTGTTAGTACAAACACTTTAAGGTTTGAACACCTAATAAGGATATTGGAACATCACTTATTTCCCCCTTTTTGGCTCACCAGAGCACATAGTGCTCAAGGTGAGTTATTGTGATCGCCTTTTGTCCGTCGTTCGTCGTCAACATTTGCTTGTTACTACTCTAGAGGCAACATTTTGCATCCAATCTTTATGAAAGTTTATCAGAACATATATCTCCATCAACTCTAGGCCAAGTTCGAAACTGGGTCATGTGAGCAGGTTGAAACTTTGTCGTTCGAATATAGGTCATGTCGGGTCAAAAACTAAGTCACTAGGCAAAATTGAAAAAAAATATTGTTAACACTCTAGAAGCCGCATTTTTGGCTTGAACATGTTGAAACTTTGTCAGAAAGTTTGTCTTGATGATATCTAGGCCAAGTTTGAATATGGGTCATGTCCGGTCAAAAACTAGGTCACTAGGCCAAATTTAAGGAAAATCTCGTTAACTCTTGAAGCCACATTTTAAACTTGAGCATGTTGAAACTTTATCAGAAAGTTTGTCCTGATATTATCTAGGCCAAGTTCGAATATGGGTCATGTCATGTCAAAAACTACGTCACTAGACCAAATTTAAGGGAAATCTTGTTAACACTCTGGAAGCCACATGTTTGGCTTGAGCATGAGAGAGTTATGTCTTAAATAGCCCATTCTCAGGTGAGCGATTCCAGGGCCTCATGGCCCTCTTGTTTTATTTACAGCTGGACCCAAAGTTGGTGACGGTTGTACTTGAAGATGATGGCACCGTTGTTGATAGTGATACATTCTTTAAACAAATACCAACACAAACTGTCCTTATATTCTTGAAAAAAGGAGAAAAATGGGGCGGAGGTAAGACATGTTACCCGGATCAAGGAATAAAGAACTTAAATCTCTGAAGAATAGTTATACTGTTCACATTCCTTCTAAACATACAGTAAACATACAGTAGACATACAGTAAATATGCAGTAAACATACAGTAAACATACAGTAGACATACAGTAAATATGCAGTAAACATACAGTAAACATACAGTAAACATACAGTAGATATGCAGTAAACATACAGTAAACATACAGTAGATATGCAGCAGACATACAGTAAACATACAGTAAACATACAGTAGATATGCAGTAAACATACAGTAAACATACAGTAAACATACAGCAGACATACAGTAAACATACAGTAAACATACAGTAGATATGCAGTAAACATACAGTAGATATATGCAGTAAACATACAGTAGATATGCAGTAAACATACAGTAGATATGCAGTAAACATACAGTAAACATACAGTAAACATACAGTAGATATGCAGCAGTCATACAGTAAACATACAGTAAACATACAGTAGATATGCAGTAAACATACAGTAGATATGCAGTAAACATACAGTAGATATGCAGCAGACATACAGTAAACATACAGTAGATATGCAGCAGACATACAGTAAACATACAGTAGATATGCAGTAAACATACAGTAGATATGCAGTAAACATACAGTAGATATGCAGTAAACATACAGTAGATATGCAGCAGACAACTGAAAATATCTAGGCAAAACTATGGAAAATCTCTATAAAGGAACTATAATTATTGAATCGAGTTGAAAACGTTGTAGCATTGTAGCAATGTTTTCAAAAGGCGTCTGCCGCAAATGTGTCAAAATACGTCCAAAGGTGAGCAAGGTTTAATATCACTACATATACCTTGGTAACATGAACAATTCATTTACTTGTTTTTTAGCTCTACTGGCCAAAGGCCAGAAGGGCTTATGTCGTGGCGATGTGTCCGTCGTCCGTGCGTGCGTGCGTCCGTGCGTCCGTAAACAATTTCTTGTTAACATGATACAGTCTTCACTTTTGATTGTATCTCAACCAAACTTATACAGTAGTTAGATATCCATAAGAGCTCGGTTCCTTTCGAAAACCAGCCAGATCCGCCCATGCATGACTGGATTATGGCCCTTGAAATGGTCAAAATTGCTATAAAAGAGCTTGTTAACACGATACAGTCTTCACTTTTAATTGCATCTCAACCAAACTTAAACAGTAGTTAGATATTCATGAGAGCTCGGTTCCTTTCGAAAACCAGCCAGATCCGCCCATGCATGACTGGATTATGGCCCTTGAAATGGTCAAAATTGCTATAAAAGAGCTTGTTAACACGATACAGTCTTCACGTTTGATTGTATCTCAACCAAACTTATACAGTAGCTAGATATCCATGAGAGCTCGGTTCCTTTCGAAAACCAGCCAGATCCGCCCATGCATGACTGGATTATGGCCCTTGAAATGGTCAAAATTGCTATAAAAGAGCTTGTTAACACGATACAGTCTTCACTTTTAATTGTATCTCAACCAAACTTATACAGTAGTTAGATATTCATGAGAGCTCGGTTCCTTTCGAAAACCAGCCAGATCCGCCCATGCATGACTGGATTATGGCCCTTGAAATGGTCAAAATTGCTATAAAAGAACTTGTTAACACGATACAGTCTTCACGTTTGATTGTATCTCAACCAAACTTATACAGTAGTAAGATATCCATGAGAGCTTGGTTCCTTTCCTAAACCAGCCAGATCCGCCCATGCAAGACTGGATTATGGCCCTTGAAATTGTCCAAATTGCTATAATTGAGCATGTGAACACAATAGAGGCTCCATTTACTATCTGATCTTCACCAAACTTAGATAGTAGTTAAATATTGATGAGAGCTTGGTTCCTTTTGAAAACCAGCTAGATCTGCCCATGCAAGACTGGATTATGGCCCATGAAATTGTAAAAATTGCTATAATACAGCTTGTGAACACAAAAGAGCCTCCATTTACTATCCGATCTTCACCATACATACATGCTCTGGATTGAAAATGACCAAAGAACCATACCAGTAGAGCATAGGCCCTCATGGGCCTCTTGTATAGATACCCTTTTGAGCTTTGATATGATGCTGATTTTAAATACAAATACAAAAACCTTATTCCATAAAATGAACTTTTCACTTCCACTCTTCTACAGCTGGAGTGGAAGACAGCGGTAGAGCGTCGTTCTCTCCTACCAAAGGTTCCGGTTCAAATCATGTGACAAGCAGGTTCTGCATTTGGGTTTTTTCCACACAAACTGCGCAAATTAATGTCTGTCTCTAGGAAGCAGACATAGAGTGTGATAAATATAAATTATAAGCTTAAAGCTTGCTTAGCAATCAATGTAAAATAAACTGATTTTAACTAAAATTACAGCTGGAGCTCTAATACATGATGCACTAAGCAAGCTGTATTCACACACCAATCGTAACGAGATTGCTGACCAGATTCGGGAATTATTGGTTGATGAGAATGCGCCAGAAAAAGTTCACCTCATATCTCAGTACCTAGAGTTAATGGATACAGATGTGGAATCAGAACATAGATATGAGAGCGAGGATTGGTTTGAAGGTATGTGTATGTGTAGTGACACGTCTAAGAGTTAACCCTTTCCCTCATATGACAATTCTGCAGCAGACGACTTTGAACATATTTTGTCAAAAAATAGAAAATCTCTATAATTGAATGGATAACCTATGACTAAAAGTGGAAAACATTGTGGCAAAAGGAGAAATTGCTCGTTTTGAGCAATTTCTTCTATTGTCACTATGTTTTCAAAAAGCGATCTGCTGCAGAGGCATCAGAAAGCTTTTATATGGGGGTAAAGGGTTAAAAACATTATGTAAGAGGAGAATCTGCTCATTAATTATTTCCCACATACAACAAATCTGCAGCAGACAACTTTGATAACGTCTAGTCAAAAATCATCTGTATGTGGGAAAGCGTTAACATTTTTTTTTTATGCCCCCGGAATCACCGATTCGGTGGGCATCTAGTTTTTGGCCTGTCTGCACGAAAAAAACTTTAACCTTGACCACTACTTTTGAACCATAACAGGTACGGCTACCATATTTCACATGTGTATTCCTTGTGACATGACCTTTCTGTCAGTACCAAAATGTTTGACCTTGCGACCTTCACCTTTGACCTAGATGTTGCCATTCTCGAAAAAAACTTTAACCTTGACCACTACTTTTGAACCATAACAGGTACGGCTACCATATTTCACATGTGTATTCCTTGTGACATGACCTTTCTGTCAGTACCAACATTTTTGACCTTGCGACTTTGACCTAGATGTTGCCATTCTCGAAAAAAAAACTTTAACCTTGACCACTACTTTTGAACCATAACAAGTAAGGCTACCATATTTCACATGTGTATTCCTTGTGACATGACCTTTCTGTCAGTACCAAAATGTTTGACCTTGCGACCTTGACCTTTGACATAGATGTTGCCATTCTCGAAAAAAACTTTAACCTTGACCACTTCTTTTGAACCATAACAGGTAAGGCTACCATATTTCACATGTGTATTCCTTGTGAGATGACCTTTCTGTCAGTACCAACATTTTTGACCTTGCGACCTTGACCTTTGACCTAGATGTTGCCATTTGGGGGCATCAGTGTTTCACAAACACATCTTGTTTCATTTTGTCAAAATGTGTCTGCAAGTGTAAAGGGTTATTTGAAACTTCTCTAATATATTATATATAATCAAATTCTGTGACAACATATTTTTTTTAAACTAAATAAACTTTTCTTAACCTCAACTATTGACGCATCAACAGCAGATTTGATCAATGTTGGAAAAGAAGAAATAGATCATTATGAGAAATTTATCCATTCCCACAATTTCTCTGATGTCAGGATAAACGGACCAGTGGTGCTGTAAATATATAACCGTGATATAACTGAAAAATTGTTAAAAACATTGTTAAACATCAAGCAAACATACAAATCTTTTGTTATCCGCTGTTAAAGTTTCTGGTGTGTGTGAGTGTACATATATACATATATATATTTATATAATTGTATTAAAAAACAACCTAGGAGAAATTGAGACAAGTGCAGATCCATATCAATCTGCACAGCTATGCAGTTTGATCTTACTCTACACTGTTTGCCAATTAGTCAGACAGTTTCAAGAAACTATTTACTTCCATGACAAACACTTTTTGATAAGACAGCATGGATGTTATGATAGCGCAGATGCACATATAAATTGTTATGATAGCGTAGATGCACACATTAATTGTTATAGTAGCGTGGATGCGCATATAAATTGTTATGATATCATGGAACATGCACTTATAAATTGTTATGATATCATGGATCATGCACATATAAATTGTTAAGATAGCGTAGATGCACATATAAATTGTTATGATAGCGTAGATGCACATATAAATAGTTATGATAGTGTGGATGCACATATACATTTTTGTGATACTAAGCATGGATTCACTTTTAAATTCTTATGATAGTATGGATGCTCTCATTAATTGTTATGGTAGCATGGATGCTCATATAAATTGTTTTGATAGCATGGATGCACATTTAAATTGTTATGATAGCGTGGATGCACATATAAATTGTTATGATATCATGGATCATACACATTTAAATTGTTATGATAGCGTGGATGCACATATAAATTGTTATGATAGCATGGATGCACATATAAATTGTTATGATATCATGGATCATACACATTTAAATTGTTATGATATCATGGATCATGCACATATAAGTTGTTATGATAGCGTAGATGCACATTTAAATTGTTATGATATCATGGATCATGCACATTTAAATTGTTATGATATCATGGATCATGCACATATAAGTTGTTATGATAGCGTAGATGCACATATAAATTGTTATGATAGCATGGATGCACATATACATTGTTATGATAGCGTGGATTCACTTTTAAATTGTTATGATATCATGGATCATGCACATATAAATTGTTATGATAGCGTAGATGCACATATAAATTGTTATGATATCATGGATCATGCACATATAAATTGTTATGATAGCGTGGATTCACTTTTAAATTGTTATGATAGTATGGATGCACTCATTAATTGTTATGATAGCATGGATGCACATATTGATTGTTATGATATCATGGATCATGCACATATTAATTGTTATGATAGCGTGGATGCACATATTAATTGTTATTAACAATTGTATTAATTATGATTTATAGGACTGAACAAGAAGTACAAGACAAAGAATGAAGTTTTACGACACAATGCACAAACAAGAATACGCAGCTATTTTAATTCAGTAAGCTTATTCTTTCTTATATTTGTATTTCTCTCTCAGTGTAGAAATAAATCTTGTGGAGCTAATTTTCAACATATTTTAGTGAAACACAGTTGTAACACCTAATAATCATGAATTGTAGATTCATCAGCAAGACGTATTTTTTGATCATATAAAAGGAGGTGTTCTTATGATCTCCTATGAATCTCAAACTCTTTTTATACTGTTAAACCAGTCAAACCCTTTCCCTCATACAGACACTTTCTAATGCCTCTGTAGCGGACAATTTATGTAACTTTTATTTTTCAAGGGCCATGTTTTTGCATGTTCTAAAAGCCTTATTTGATCCTCTTACCGTTTGCTGTGGGAACTTAAAAGAATCGTCACAGTGCAATAATTCTTTTGAGTACTTACAATATATGGTTTGGTTGAGTAATAAGAGAGTTATTGTGGGGAAAAGAGCTGTATACCCTTCCTTACTTGGACCTCAGAGTCTGAAGACTTGCATGACAATCTTGTACTAATTGAGTAATTCTAGTCTTGTGTTATGATGGTGGAGAATCTTTGAGCAATGTCAGGTGAACAGCAATCTTACTATTTTTAAAAACAATGATCAGGCAAGCTTTTCCTCACATACAAATTCCTATGTCACCATGGCCGCCTCAATAGTCATGTTGTAGAGTATCTGTCTAGGTGCAGTAGGTTGTAGGTTCAATTCATGCAAACAAACTGCTCTCGAATCCACTCAAGTGGGAACATTGTTTATATGTGGGAACATTGTCTATATGTGGGAACATTGTCTATATGTGGGCCTTTGGATCAATGAGTCATGGTTTCAAATCCTTCCCAGACCCATTGAAGAATGTTCCGAGCAGAAACGTTGTCCCATGTTGTTCTCTTCTCCCGGGTCATGGGAACATGGGAGGGAAATACTCTCATTCGTCCTGGCTGCAAAATGCCATATTGTGTAAACAGTGATGAGGGGCGAAATGGAAGGAAGATTGTGTAAACAGTGATGAGGGGCGAAATGGAAGGAAGATTGTGTAAACAGTGATGAGGGGCGAAATGGAAGGAAGATTGTGTAAACAGTGATGAGGGGCGAAATGGAAGGAAGATTCGGACTATAAAAACCCATACCGTTACACTTTTTCCCTTCTCCACATACATCAAATTTGCAGCAGACGACTTTGAAATCATCGCAATGATATCTTGACAAGTTTCAAAGTATGATTCCTCAGTACTTGTGAACTATCAAGGGAGACCCTAAGAAAACAAGAAGTCCTTTGTACTTTAACTTTGTTAAATGTAAAAACCATTTCCCCTTTGGTCAAAATATTTTCAAAAGTTGTCTGTTGCAGATGTGTCAGAAATTATGCCTTTATGTGATACAAAAAGATGCAGGCTAGCAAGACCCATTTTCTACTGAATTGGCTTGATTAGAATCTATAGAGTTAACCCTTTCCCACACGTAGACACATTTTGATGCATCTGCTGCAAACGACTTGTGAAAATATTGTGACAAAAGGAGAAACTGCTCATAATGTTAACTATATTAAAATTACATGTACTATATTTTCATATATATATACAATGTATATCAATTTTCAAAGTCGTCTGCTGCATATTTGTTGTATGTTGGAAAAGGTTTATTAAAATGTTTTTGCTCCACAATATCTTATTTAAACCCTATGTTGTTGATACTGAAACAAATTGTCTGTATGAGATGATTCCTTTAAGTTGCACAATGTGGGGTTTTGAGGTCAGATAACGATTTAAAAACATTAAATAAACCCCTTCTCTCATATGGGATGCTTTCTGATGCCACTGCAGCAGATGACTTTCCAAAACATCGTGGCAAAAGGAGAAATTGATCATAATATGCAATTTCTACTTTTGCCACAATGTTTTCAATTTTATTCATTAATCATACTTTCATTTATAGATATTTTCCATATTTTGCCTGGATGTTTTCAAAGTCGTCTACTGCTGATTTGTTGCATGTGGGAAAGGATTTACAAGAGCTCTGTAATTTTCATTCATTCATTCTTCAGGCTAAAGAACAGATTGAAAAGGAAAGCAACAGTGAGAGTAAAGAAGATCTCATTGAGGTACTGGACAATTTATCGAGCCGACTGAAGAAACATGACTTCCACGGTGGTTACTTTGATAGGCGAGCCAAGGCGTCGGAGAGGTTGTGTGACAACAAGGGCTGGTTTACATGCGAGGGACCGTTTGATAGTGAAAACTGTGATAAGTTTCACACCATCAACCCCTATGCTTCCAAAGGCTACAGACAGTTGTTTGGTTTGTGGAACTTGGATCACATGTAAGCGGTTTGTTTGGATTAAAATTATTTATTGTACATTGTTTAGAATATAGAGAACAAGCTTACCGCTTTTATCATTCAGTCAGGCTCGATGTCTGCTTAGTTTTGTTTGTTTGCTGTTCTTGAAAATCCCATCTGCAGACTATTAGTTGGAATGGATTCTTCACCAGTTCATCTGTTGGACTTTGGTAAGAATTATTGGCAGGCAACACATTTTATTCCTTTAACCCTTTCCCTCATACGACAATTCTGCAGCAGACGACTTTGAACATATTTTGTCAAAACATGGAAAATCTCTATAATTGAATGGATAACCTATGACTCAAAGTGGAAAACATTGTGGCAAAAGGAGAAATTGCTTGTTTTGAGCAATTTTTAGCTCTACTGGCCAAAGGCCAGAAGGGCTTATGTCGTGGCGATGTGTCCGTCGTCCGTGCGTGCGTGCGTGCGTGCGTCCGTGCGTCCGTCCGTAAACAATTTCTTGTTAACACGATACAGTCTTCACTTTTGATTGTATCTCAACCAAACTTATACAGTAGTTAGATATCCATGAGAGCTCGGTTCCTTTCGAAAACCAGCCAGATCCGCCCATGCATGACTGGATTATGGCCCTTGAAATGGTCAAAATTGCTATAAAAGAGCTTGTTAACATGATACAGTCTTCACTTTTAATTGTATCTCAACCAAACTTATACAGTAGTTAGATATTCATGAGAGCTCGGTTCCTTTCGAAAACCAGCCAGATCCGCCCATGCAAGACTGGATTATGGCCCTTGAAATGGTCAAAATTGCTATAAAAGAGCTTGTTAACACGATACAGTCTTCACTTTTGATTGTATCTCAACTAAACTTATACAGTAGTTAGATATCTATGAGAGCTCGGTTCCTTTTGAAAACCAGTCAGATCCGCCCATGCAAGACTGGATTATGGCCCTTGAAATGGTCAAAATTGCTATAAAAGAGCTTGTTAACACGATACAGTCTTCACGTTTGATTGTATCTCAACCAAACTTATACAGTAGTTAGATATCCATGAGAGCTCGGTTCCTTTCGAAAACCAGCCAGATCCGCCCATGCATGACTGGATTATGGCCCTTGAAATGGTCAAAATTGCTATAAAAGAACTTTTTAACACGATACAGTCTTCACTTTTGATTGTATCTCAACCAAACTTATACAGTAGTAAGATATCCATGAGAGCTCGGTTCCTTTCCTAAACCAGCCAGATCCGCCCATGCAAGACTGGATTATGGCCCTTGAAATTATCCAAATTGCTATAATTGAGCATGTGAACACAATAGAGGCTCCATTTACTATCTTATCTTCACCAAACTTAGATAGTAGTTAAATATTGATGAGAGCTTGGTTCCTTTTGAAAACCAGCTAGATCCGCCCATGCAAGACTGGATTATGGCCCATGAAATTGTAAAAATTGCTATAATACAGCTTGTGAACACAAAAGAGCCTCCATTTACTATCCGATCTTCACCATACATACATGCTCTGGATTGAAAATGACCAAAGAACCATACCAGTAGAGCATAGGCCCTCATGGGCCTCTTGTTCCTTTTGTCACTATGTTTTCAAAAAGCCGTCTGCTGCAGAGGCGTCAGGAAGATGCATTATGATGCATATGCAGCAGACATCTATTGAAATCTTTGTGACAAAAAGAGAAATTTCTCCTTTTGCCAAAATGTTTTAGTCTCACCCATGAATGTGGAGTGAGACATAGGAGTCACTTTCCTGGTGGTGGCCATTTTTTCAATTCTCTTTTACTCAGCAACCCATGGTCGAATTTTTCTGAAACCTTGTATTGTTGGGTCATGAGACATCATTCAATGGAAAAATTACCAAGGTCAAGGTCATCATTGGCCATAACTTAACCTAAGTAACTTAATCTTGGTTATCATTGACTGTAGAGGTCACATTTTTCATCCAATATTCATGATTTTTTTTAAGAACTTTGGTCTCCATCAAATCTTGGTTGTGTTCAAAACTGGGTCATGGGGGGTTCTGCAGAACTTAGCCTTGGTTAACATTGACTCTAGAAAAATACTTCATTAAATTTCGGTCAAATTCTAAACATGGTCATAGGGGGGTCAAAAACTAGGTCACTAGGTCAGATATTTGAATAACATTGTGAACACTGTAGAAGTCAAATTATTCATCCAATCTTCCTGAAAATTAGTAGGAACATTTGTCTTCATCAAATCTCAAATTCGAAACTGGGTCATTGACGTCAAAAGCTAGGCCACTAGGTCAATTTTTATTAAACTTGATTTGCACTCTAGAGGCCATTTAACTTCCAATCTTGATGGAAATTTCTTCTAAGAAAGTAAAATAGTTAACCCTTTCCCCCATACAATAAAACTGCAGCAGACGACTTTGAAATTATCAAGTCCAAAATATAGAAAATCTCTATAAATGACATTTTGATTATTGAATAGAGTCGAAATCACTTTGGCAAATTGAGAAATTGGTCATCATGAGCAATTTCTCCTTTTGCCACAATGTTTTCAAAAGTCGTCTGCTGCAGAAGCATCATAAAGCATCTATATGTTGGAAAGGGTTAATAGAGTAGAAAAGATTGTGGCATTGCGACTAAACTAAACTGTATGTTGTGGGTACTCAAAAGAATCCATCTCAGATAGACAATTATTTTGAGTACTCACAACATAGGGTTTGGGTTTCAAATAAAGCTTTTAGAACCTGAAAAATGTCCCCTACAAGCTCTCTTTAGTATAGATCTAGGATTAACTTCATCTCATAGTCATATCTTACACATTAAGAAACACTTCATACATGAGAACAATTATCTAATTTGACAGAATTGAAAAGTCTCGTGAGGTTGTTCCAAGATTAATAGAGGCAGCAAAGATAAAGAAGAAACACCAAGAGTTGGAATGGGAACATGTTTATAAGCTACTTTTCCTACGAGATAATCTCAAATTGGTTCAGATTGGGTGTCATAAGAAAGCAGCAAGAACTCAGACCTGCAGCGTGGAAGATTTTCTCACTTGATGACAGCATTTATTATATATTTTTACCCTTTCCATTCTTTATAGGAATTTGTTTACATTTAAGACAATAAACTGATGTGACATCTTATGAACTCTTTCCCACAAACAAACAATTTGCAGCAGATGACTTTGAAATGTCGAGTGAATGCAAAAATACGGAACATTTCTATAAATAATAGTTCTATTGAATAGAGTTGAAAATATTGTGGCAAAAAGAGCTCATTATGAGCCATTTATCCATTCATCACACATGTTTTCAAAAGTCATCTGCAAGTGAGAGAGGGTTACGAAGCAATGTTTACTTACTCTTTTCCTTTTACAAGCATTTTTGTTATGCATTTGAAACATAAGACTGGAAAAATTATTTGTAAAAATGAGAAACTGGTGTAACAAAAATATACTTTTAGTTATTAAAGCAGACATGTCTAAAAATATGTCACTTTAGATATTATTAAAGCAGACATGTCTAAAAATATGTCACTTTAGATATTATTAAAGCAGACATGTCTAAAAATATGTCACTTTAGATATTTTTTTAGTCAACTATAAAGTTACTTTCTTGCTTTTAATATACTAAAATTAAGAAGAAAAACATAGAATTTACCGTCTGAATACTTGTTTATATGTGAAGATTGTTTCATACAATTTGTTCTATTTGTTTTTCTCATGTATAAAGGCCATAAAGCCAAGCAAAGAGGGATATTTTAAAATGATTTAGCTAGTTGCTATTAACAAAAGCTTGTCTTACAGGTAACACACAAGCACAAAGCACAAGGGTCAAATTGATACTGTATACTTTTAGATATAAGTTGACCACACTTTAGGTCTTGTTTCAGAAATAAATGGGGAATATTATGTTACAGTAGCAATTCATCCATTTGTATGTTACAATGAGATGCATGGACAAATTGGTGTCTTGGGAGACCAATGGTAGAGAGAGATTTTCCCACGCTACGAGTAGACAATACAAAGATGTGTATTGCCTCTGCAACATTATTTTCCTTTTATCATAAACCTATCAAAACATCTAAGAGAGCATAAAAGACAATTGATACATATTTAAATATTTTGAATAATAAAATAGCATATAACATGTGTATAATGTCACCATACCACATTTTGAATGACATAATACATATTTTAACCCTTTCCCTCATACGACAATTCTGCAGCAGACGACGTTGAACATATTTTGTCAAAAAATAGAAAATCTCTATAATTCAATGGATAACCTATGACTAAAAGTTGAAAACATTGTGACAAAAGGAGAAATTGCACGTTTTGTGCAATTTCTTCTTTTGTAGCTATGTTTTCAAAAAGCTGTCTGCTGCAGAGGCGTCAGAAAGCGTCTATATGAGGAAAAGGGTTAATAATAAATTAACGCATGACATGTGCATAACGTCACCATACCACATTTTGAATGACATAATTTCATATTTGAATGACTTCTCTTTATCAAATTTGTCCAGGACAATAGCAGAATTTAATTCAAGGTTGTTGTGTATTTGCGCATGTTATTTTGAATGTATTTGTGCAGGAAAATGTGCCTTTATATAAATATTCATATACGTCTCTATTAAATAGAGCTAACATTGTTCTACAAGTCTTTGATAGTTTCCATATTATATAAACTATATATTTTAATTTGTTATATTTCTCTACGTTATTTCTTGTATAACTATTCATTTTAGATCACCTAGGGCCAAAGGCTCAAGGTGAGCTATTCTGATCACGTTTTGTCCGTCGTCTGTCGTCCGTCGTTAACTTTCAGCTTTAAACATCATCTCCTCCTGAACCGCAAGAACAATTTCCACAAAACATCACAGGAATGTTCCTTTGGTGGTCCTCTTTCAAAATTGTTCAAAGATTTAAATTCCATTGAGTACTTTGGTTGCTGCGGCATCAGAAAGGGGGCAAAATGTCCAAACTTTAAAAATCTTCTCCTCCGAATCTGCCTGTCAGATTCAAATATAAATTGGTAGAAATGTTCCTTGTGTGACCCTCTACAAAAGTTGTTCAAGCCATACTGATTGGTCGAAAAACATGGCAGTCAGGCCGCATCAGAAAAAGGGAAAAATGACAAAATTTGAAAATTTCAATTTTTATGAAAGTCTGATTTTAAGAAAATATAATAGGAATCTTACATTAATGATCCTCTACTTAATTTGTTTAAGCCGTTTTGATTGGTTACACTATCATAGCAATAAGGCGTCATCACAAAGGGGGTAAATTGATCTTTTAGCTACAAATGACAACCAACTCCTACCATTCCAATAGACCAATTTTAACTTCACAGGAATGTTCCTTTGTTGGTCCTCTTTTAAAATTGGTCAAAAAATTACATTCTGTGTAGAACTTTGGTTGCTGCAGCATCAGAAAGTGAGAAAAATACCAAAACTTTAAAAATCCTTTTCCTCCATAATCTGCTTGTCCGATTCCAATATAATTTGATAGAAATGTTCCTTTAGTGACCCTCTAAAAAACCTGTTGAAGCCATATTGATTTCGTTGAAAAACAGGGCGGCATCAGGAAAGGTGCAAAATGACAACATTTTATAATTCTATTCTTATTGAAGTTCTTGCTAGATTTCAAGATATAAATAGCCTTTACTGATTAACTGTTTCTTGAGAAGTGTCCACTCCTTGCAGTTTCATTTGCACTCCTTGATCAAATTTTCCCAGATATTTGCTACTAATTTACTATCAATCAGGTGATCGATTAAGGGCCATCTTGGCACTCTTGTTTATAAATTGTTCTATATTAATAATATTCTTGATCGATAGTACTAGTCTGATATGGAAATAATTTGGTTCAAAAGTTCATTGAGTGACCCTCTACTGAGATTGTTCAAACGATCACGATATGTTGATAACCATGGCCACCAGGGGTACATGGCTCATTTTTCTTAATGTACAGAGTGAAAACTTTTGGAGTTGTATTTAATTAGGTGAGTGATAATAGGACCATCATGGTCTTTTTGTTTTCTATTTGAGATATTTTATGAATGATTTTTTAAACCTAATCTTTTTATAAATGTTTCGTGCAAAGCATTCCATATTCTCTTCTCATGCTCTAAGCAATGTTCTATGAATACATATTTCTTTCATTAAATCGTATTTTTAAAAAAAATGTTGTTTTTCTTTTACTTACTCCTGTGCTAAAAGGAGACGAATTATATATGCCTGCGATAAATATTGTATCACAAGTCAAATGAGCCTAGCATAAATATGCATCACAGTCCGCATTTATCTGATTCATACTTTAAATGCACCTTCAGACAAAAAACTTGAACTGAGGCACCGCTTGTTTTATGCCAATTTGTCATAACATGTCAAAGCGAAACGCCATTAACCCTTTCCCACATACAACAATTCTGCAGCAGACGACTTTGAACATATTTTGTCAAAAAATAGAAAATCTCTATAATTGAATGGATAATTTATGATTAAAAGTGGAAAACATTGTGGCAAAACGAGAAATTGCTCGTTTTGCAGAGGCGTCAGAAAGCGTATATATGTGGGAAAGGGTTAAGATCCCATATTGCGTAATGTGGCTCAAATATCAAGTAACCAGTAGCAACAGCTGTTCTCCTTTTTATACTTCGTCTTCTGTGCATTTTATAAAATCATCAGCGTTTAAATGTTTATTACGCTGTCTACTCTCTTACGAGAACTCATTATATCAAGTCATGTCACCAAGCCTAGTCTGTTTATAGGGAATATATTCTTATATCGAGTCATGTCACCATGTTTATAGGGAACATATCCTTATATTGAGTCACGTTACCATGTTTATAGGCACCATATCCTTATATCAAGTCATGTCACCAAGCATAGATACCATGTTTATAGGCACCATATCTTTATGATCCCTATAAACATGGTGACTATCGAGTCACAGCAACAAGCCTAGTGACTATGTTTATTGGAACCATATCATTATATTGAGTCACCATGTTTTTAGGGACCATATCGTTATATTGAGTCACATCACCATGTTTATAGTGACCATATCGAGTCAAGTCACCATGTTTATAGGGACCATATCCTTATTTTGAGTCAAGTCACCATGTTTATAGAGACCATATCATTATATTGAATCACATCACCATGTTTATAGGGACCATATCATTATATTGAGTCATGTCACCATGTTTATAGGGATTATATTGAGTCATGTCACCATGTTTATAGTGACCATATCATTATATTGAGTCACCATGTTTATAGGCACCATATAATTATATTGAGTCACATCACCATGTTTATAGGGATTATATTGAGTCACGTCACCATGTTTATAGTGACCATATCATTATATTGAGTCACATCACCATGTTTATAGGGACCATATCATTATATTGAGTCACATCACCATGTTTATAGGGATTATATTGAGTCACATCACCATGTTTATAGGGATTATATTGAGTCACATCACCATGTTTATAGTGACCATATTATATTGAGTCACATCACCATGTTTATAGGGACCATATCATTATATCGAGTCACGTCACCAAGCCTAGTCACTATGTTTATAGGGACCATATCATTATATTGAGTCATGTCGCCAAGCCTAGTCACAATGTTTATAGGGACCATGTCATTATATTGAGTCACATCACCATGTTTATAGTGACCATATTATATTGAGTCACATCACCATGTTTATAGGGACCATATCATTATATCGAGTCACGTCACCAAGCCTAGTCACTATGTTTATAGGGACCATATCATTATATTGAGTCATGTCGCCAAGCCTAGTCACAATGTTTATAGGGACCATGTCATTATATTGAGTCACATCACCAAGCCTAGTCACCATGTTTATAGGGACCATATCATTATATTGAGTCACCATGTTTATAGGGACCATATCAATATATTGAGTCACATCACCAAGCCTAGTCACCATGTTTATAGGGACCATATCCTTATATTGAGTCACGTCACTATGTTTATAGGGACCATATCGTTATATTGAGTCACGTCACCATGTTTATAGGGACCATATCATTATATTGAGTCACGTCGCCAAGGCTAGTCATCATGTTTATAGGCACCATATCCTTATATTGAGTCACATCACCAAGCTTAGTCATCATGTTTATAGGCACCATATCCTTTTATTGAGTCAGGTCAACAAGTATAGTCATCATGTTTATAGGCACCATATCCATATATCGAGTCACGTCACCAAGCCTAGTCATCATGTTTATAGGCACCATATCCGTATATCGAGTCACGTCACCAAGCCTAGCCATCATGTTTATAGGCACCATATCATTATATCGAGTCACGTCACCAAGCCTAGTCATCATGTTTATAGGCACCATATCCTTATATCTAGTCACGTCACCAAGCCTAGTCATCATGTTTATAGGCACCACATCTGTGTATCGAGTCACGTCACCAAACCTAGTCATCATGTTTATAGACACCATATCCTTATATCGAGTCACCAAGCCTAGTCATTATGTTTATAGGCACCATATCTGTGTATCGAGTCACGTCACCAAGCCTAGTCGGGCGGATTTTCAAATAATTTGTAGAAATGTTCATAGGGTGACCCTCTATCAGATTCTTTCAAGCCATGGTGATTGGTAAAAAAACATGGCCACCAGGGGGCGGGGCTGTTTGGAGATTTAATTTTTGCCAAATGGCAGTGGAGCGATACTGGCCCTCAGTACTACTGTTCCTTTTATCCTGACACCAGCCAGTCAGTTGAAATGCCAAGTCCACAACCTCGAGCACCAAGGAGGTTTAGCCATTACGAGTCTGGTCTGACCCAGCCAGGGGGATCGAACCTGCACCGAGGCGTTGTTCGTTGAACATGAGCCCTAACTCGCGAGTATAAAATCTAGATCAAGCTCAGATTGTCGAATACAATACGGAGTTATGGTCCCTTGACGGTCGATATGAGAAAACCGGTACACACATGAGTAGTTGAACCACCTTAATATGACTGAATATATTTTGAAATCGGCGTTAAACGCCAATAAATATATTCAAATCTCTATGATTACAACTCTACATTCTTTATTTGGAAACATTCGTCATTTCCTTTCAGTAAAATCATGAATTGAAAGTAGATTCTAGATAAGATTTAAGAAAATATTATTAATCGTGCTGTAGAAAAACGAAAATGCATTTACGTTCAGTGTACACCTGTTTTCGTAGACTTTCATGCAAATTCATTGTTGCCTTCATATGATTCACTTCTCTGTCTGTATGTCCGTCACGCCTTCATTTACCGACTTATTTGGAAGCAGACAGGTGTGTTCCTACGAACTCTCTTTTTGTTAGTTAACTTTCTAAACTTTCTATACGTATGTTTTGCAGCACGGAAAAGGGGTCACCGGAATTGGCACGCAACAAAATATTTATTTTCCTTTCTCCTGCTGCAAAGTTTTTATTTCATTTGTTGAACAGTTTTGTAGCACGATTCATTTCTGACATTTTCAGGATTTCCCATACTCGCATGGCTTAATTAAAACACAATTATCATGTTTATTTTTGTATTTATTGTGTGTGGTGGAGCTCACATACATATGTGTGTGGAGGAGCTCATATACATATGTGTGTGGTGGAGCTCATATTCATATGTGTGTGGTGGAGCTCATATACATATGTGTGGTGGAGCTCATATACAAATGTGTGTGGTGGAGCTCATATACATATATGTGTGGTAGAGCTCACATACATATATGTGTGATGGAGCTCATATACATATGTGTGTGGTGGAGTTCATAAACATATGTGTGTGGTGGAGCTCACACACATATGTGTGTGGTGGAGCTCATATACATATGTGTAGGTGAAAAAAGGAGACAGTGGCAGTTAGATTTATGCTATGCACTTTTTTCAATAGTATTCCAGTTCCATCATGATAACCCCGGTAGGGCTGTCAATCCAGGGGTTGTGAGATCGAACCCAAACTCGGCCTGCAGTTTCGACGCTTGGCAAAAGTTAATGAGATCATCGTCATTCTTCTTCCATCAATTGGCTAACAGTCTATGTGGAGAAGCAACTAATTGCTGGGAAAGACTGTCGTGTGGAGAACTTGAACACATGGGTAGTGTAACTGGCCGTCGTGATCACAGGTACTAGACTCGTAGCCTAAGAGGTAAAACACTATTGTTTTCACTTGTTACTATAACATCAACAAGGTTGTGAATCAGTAGTATCATCACAATCCTGAACGTCATGACGAAATCCAATGTTACTATTTTAACCCATAACAAACAAATCTGAAGTTGACGACTATGAAAACGTGAATGTGAAACAATGTTTTTGGTATGACCTGTGATCGCACCAGATGTTCTAACCACCAGGCCACCGGGTCGGTTGTAGGCCGGGAACAAACTTTCGCTATAGTTGTGTTAGCTGCGACTGGTACCGAAATTAGACAAATATACGGGATTAACATTTATAAATAAACTTTATTTCAATGACAACAAAAATAATGTATATATATATATATTTACTTTAACATCTAATACGTATTATACTGCAATATCTATATAACAACAGCAACATCTAAAGTGTGAATATCTCTTAGGCCAGGATGCAAATGTTCATTAACCCTTTCCCACCCACCTACAACAAATCTGCGGCATACAACTTTGAAAACGACAACACGGACAGTTTCTAAAAAAGAAAGAAAATTGATTAGTGTTGAAAATATTGCGACAATAAAAGAAATTGCTCATCTTGAGAAGTTTCTCCTTTTTTTGCCACAATGTTATCAAAACTATACTGCTGCAGAAGCGTCTGTGTGTGGGGAATGGTATACCGTGTTTGTAATTATCATATTATCATGAAGTAGTTTTCAATTAACTGGTCAAGATATTTAACATTTTCTCTCTGATATGGCGTTTTCAAGTGCCTTTCTGTAACACAAGAGAATGCAACCTCTGGAGTGTATGACGTATAATCATGACACATATATGTTGTTGGGAAAGGAGCAATATCTCATTTTCAAAACAATATAATTTTCCCACATACTGTTTTTAAAACTTTATAACGCATATGCGGCTACTGTAGATTGAATCTGTAGATGAATTAAATCTCATGGAAATCAGACCGAAATATTTCTGTACTTATGTTCGAGCTAACGACACCACATGAGAAGTTGTCTTGAATTAACTCTATACAATCGGAACACTCGGTATTTACCGGTGCTCTATCTCGTTTATTTAAATGGGTTATCTGTCTGTTGATACCTAACGATTTTGTAAGCGACAATTTGATTGGTTTATGTAAAGGTCAATCTGCGACGACATGTTACAGGCACTCGTCAGATCTATACGAGCGTTTGCTACTGTAGCGAAGTTAAGGTCTAGTTTAAAAGAGATTATATTAAAACTGTCTATCCTAGAACGGGCTGTTGACGGTTGCAGCAGTTTTTAAATATATATTGATACATATAACATGTCAGAGTGCTCTTGGTATCTTGGTATCTTTTGTTTTTATCCCGAAATGTTTTCTCTTGCTACCTCAATGATTTGTTCAAATTTTCCAATAATCACCCGCACATTTTCAATCTTTCTTACAACACATTTGCAGACGCCGAACCGCACTGATCAACATTTTGGTGATTGAAAAACACATATCAAAGGAAATATTAGGACCTCTGGTAAGAATACCCCTATGTGATGTGATATCTGAATTTGATTGATTGATTTATTCGGGTTAAACGCCGTTTTCAACAATATTTCAGTCATATCATTCAGTTCACCTACACATATATTTCCTGGTTTTCTCACACCAGTACTCCACACAACATACTTTCCAAGCAACTGGCTGCTTTACCACATAGACTGTTAGCCCGTTGGAGAAAGACGAATGACGCGTGATATCTGGAAAAATGGAAATAAATCATATTAATTCAGAGTTAGGACATTGGGGGATAAGTGGGGAAACTTATTGTTTAATGCAATTTCCCATTTTCCACGAACTCTTTTCAAAAGTCATCTGCTGTAAAGGCATCACAATGAGTCAATTATTAAATATTGATTAGTTATCTCTCGGCTTCAAGTTCATCTAACGTGTTGTTTCTGGTTTCCTTGCACTATTTTTTACATGTAACATTAATTCCCAGGCAACAAGCTAACTTCCCACATAAAATATTTAGCTCATTGGTGGAAGACGAATGCCACTTGTCACACAGCCTTTTGTTAATCATAGGACAGAATAAATGTCCGCGCTAGGGTTCGAATCCATGACCACTGTATTGATAGCCTTCGTCGTTACCAAGGCTGGACACAAACTATAGTCTGTATCATGAAAATGGTTACATAACACGATCATCTGGTATCACAACATAGATCTCATCAGCAGGCAGTAATAGTAAGACGGACCACTCATCATTTCGCGAAAAAGAACTTTTGGTATATTGTCCGATGAGGTGGGGTGAACACACTGCTTCTCGTCTTTGGTGTATCAAAGGTATCTCTGTAGGAAAAAAACGAGTATTTGAATCAATCTTATACATCTTAAAGCTTGAGAATTAATTATATTTCAATATAATTTGTTTTTTCAGATAAGTCAAGAAAATATTTAAATATTAAAAAATGTCCTCAAGATCTGTTTTCTTCATCTTGTCCAACACTTATCCGGACACTCTCTTAAGAATAATTATGATTGAAACTCGACCAAATATATAGCAGATATGTGTTTTAAAAATGGCTTTTATTTCGTTAAGTTCCGAAGTTCGGGTTTACTTTTACTTACGATAAACTGTCAAAAGATGACCTCAAAGTTCTCCGAACCGTTCATCTTTCCGAGGGGGCTGTTGTTGAATGATTTCTTCACTCATTCTATCCAAGGTACTGCCCGATATATCCGCCTCTCCAGCGTAAGTAACCATTGGTCCGTAACTTATGGAACGCCCCTCATGACTGTGATGTATACCATAGGTAAAGTATAAAATAATCCCTGAAAATGAATCACATGCCATAGGTCAAGTATGTTTAACCAAATTAAAACATAAAGTTTGTCAAGAGTAAAATACAACATTTACCCTTAAAATGAAGAGATAAAATATTAGATTAATTCCGAAAATATGTGTTGTAATTATAGAAGGCCTACACAAAAGGAGATTCAGTACAATAAGAAACGCAACATTTGCTCGTCTGTGAAAACACTTTTAATAATCTGACAATATAAACATCCTCTTTACGAGTCTTGATGCCAGCACTGATAGATGGCATCGAAGGCAGACAGTTTATATACACAATTACGTAGTGCTTTTGGATCTGTACTGCTCATAGAAAAAAAGAGACACGGTTGATACAAATGTCATATCTTTAAATCGTTATTTTCCGCTGGAGAGAAATGGATGTTGAACAGTCTGTAATTGTATCGCTGAATCCGAATCCCAAAAGAAAACCCGTCAATCTACAGCTAGGATGAACCAATCTACAGCTAGGATGAACCAATCTACAGCTAGGATGAACCAAGCTAGGATCATTGTAGCGAAACAACTATTTTTAATTCTCGTCAGAAGTTAGAATATAAACAGGAATATGATTAATTATTCACAATATTACATTTCCATAGACTAAAACATATATTGGTTTTGCGCTATTGTGACTGTTGAAGGCAACGTTCAATTACTGCTTATCTATGTAAACAAATTCTGTCTTTTGTTCTAAGTATCTTATGCATAATGAAGATTGATCACATGAATAGTTTTTGTTTATGGAAACAACTAAAGAGAAGACAAACTTAAATAATGCACGAAATGGAACCCCTCCTTTAAATAGGGATTATAATGTTACCGAATCGTTCGAGTAGTACAATACAAACCAAAATACCGCTACAGCAACGTAATTATCTTTTGATAATATACCATGAATATCTTTTATAAATTGGTTTAGGGGCAATTTTGACCCCTTTGTAAACAATGCAGATTTAGGTGCCATTGTTCAGAACGAGCAATGGCATCTACATTTCCCTTCTTTACCAAGAAAAATTATTTAACGCTTATAAAGACTTTATTGCGAGGTGATTAACCTTGGTAAAAAAAATACTAATTTTAGTTACAACCTTTTCATGCCAAGCCCTCGATATACGAGTGTGCGAGTTTAGATCTGGTTTAAATGAGATGGTTTAATACGGTACTATAGTCTACAATTCAATTATTGCCGACATTTGTATCGATACTGACCTACTGCCATCCATATTCCCAACCGTATCCACGTCAGGTAACCAAGTTTCATCATTAATGCTGTATTAAATAGAATACTCAATGTCGGAATAAGGGGAACCAATGGGATCTGGAAAAGAGGATACAATGGGAATGTAAATCAGTTCATAATGAGCAATTTCTCGTTTTTCAACAATGTTTCAACTTTAATTAGTAGTTACACTTCCATTCATATACATTTTGCATTTTCTTTTAGGTGATTTTATCAAAGTCGTCTGCTGCATATTAGTTGTGTGAATGGGTTAAAGATAACTATCAAATATCATACACCTTGAAGAGAATGAACTGAAAACGTCCTCGAACAGAACTGGATCTTATTTTATTATTTGCAATGTAATCTGATTCAGATACATTATATTATTGTCAAACAAATTATGTCTGTTATTATTCGCGCTTTCGTCAATTATGTCTCTATTTAGGCGTGTTTCAATGCATACAAATACACAATAGGAATAAAATGCGTGAATATTTATCATTAGATGGCGAATATTATCGTGTTTGCTTTTTGTTCCATGACAATGTCTCATTTATTGAAACATTCAATATAACGTTCGAGACGAAGGGAATAACATGTCATATTTCCTTTCTTCTCTATTAGACTATTAATACATGTACATACCCCTTTCTTCTCTATGATACTATTAGTACATGTACATACCCCTTTCTTCTCTATGATACTATTAGTACATGTACATACCCCTTTCTTCTCTATGGTACTATTAGTACATGTACATACCCCTTTCTTCTCTATGATACTATTAGTACATGTACATACCCCTTTCTTCTCTATGATACTATTAGTACATGTACATACCCCTTTCTTCTCTGTGATACTATTAGTACATGTACATACCCCTTTCAAACTTGCAGACGCATTCTTTCGCCTCTACGACAGACGTTTTGGATAACTTCGTGCCAAAAGGAGCATGGGTTCATAATGAGAAGTGTATTCAATATTTTAATAATATTTTCATTTAAAACCAAAATCCTTAGTTTTGCCCATGTGCTTTCAAAGACGTCTGCTGCAGATTTGCTTTATATGGGAAATGCTTAAAAGAACCCTCTCTTCTGATTGGCCAAGAAGAACTTTCTACAATATATGTAATATATGTCAAAATGGAGCTGTTGTCAGATCATTTCTGCGAAAGTGGCCTTTTAACGAAGTATTCATTAGTTACTTATGTAGAATTTTACCTGCGAGTCATATAATGTTTCAGTTAAAATACACATTTCACATAAACTGCATTTTTCTGACAATCAACGTATTCATACAGTTTTCACAAAACCATAGACATTGTGGTACACAATTGTTGAATTCGAAATTACAAAACACCCATTTTTATAAAGAACACATTGCGGCTTGTGTGTGAACCGTTCCTTTGAATTGTGAAAGCCGGCTGTAAAATCGAGCAAAAGTTAGATATTCCAGACAAAGTCCCTATTTTACACCTTTCCTAGTCGAGTAGCAGAGTTAAGACAGCAACCTAACATGTGTTAAGTGCAAGCGCCCGACAGTTTGTTCGAGTTGTAGAAGCTGCCGTTCCGTCGATTTGTGGCAGCCGGCTGCAAAACAACCCAGCCGGGCGAAGTTTCGATTTTTAGCAGGTCCGCAGCCGCATTCCGCCTGTATTGATCGAGACTTAAGCCGACAACATGACATGTGTGAAAACATAGCGACTCACAATGGCCACAAGTTTCAATAGGTTCTTTTCCACCGAATTGCGACAGCTGGCTGATAAATCAACCTGAGTTTGACCGATGCATTTTCTGTCATCCGCGATTCTGCGAAAGGAAAAGAAGTCGACAGCACGTTGATGTACGTCAAGTGCAAAAGCAACACACCGACATCGTAATGCACTAAGTTTCGTTCGATCGCGTTGTGAGAGCCGGCTTTAAAACACAGCCAAAGTCGAAAGTTCCCTGCACAGAATTTCTGATGTTCAAGCTTGTCTGAATCGACTGTTCCGGCTGGCCATTTTGACTGCTTTTTTTTAAACAGTGCTTAACTCCAATCTGCTAATAACCTCACTGAGCTACTGCAGTTAGTTTGCCAGTTGTACATTTTGTGTTTCCCCAATAATCTCGTCGCCGGTACAATTTCTGTTATCTAGTAACTCTATATCTGGAGAGCGGATAAAGAGCGGGAAGCATTGCGTGGGAGCGGACAGGAAGTATCGTCTCGTTACGGAGAACCAGATTATTGGCTCCACGCGGTCGTTGTCGTCTGTCAATCAATTCATACTTTTAACCCCTTTCCCTCATATAGACGCTTTCTGACGCCACTGCAGCAGACGGCTTTTTGAAAACATAGTGACAAAAGAAGAAATTGCTCAGAACGAGCAATTTCTCCTTTTGCCACAATGTTTTCCACTTTTAGTCATAGGTTATCCATTTAATTATAGAGATTTTCTATTTTTTGACAAAATATGTTCAAAGTCGTCTGCTGCATAATTGTCGTATGAGGGAAGGGGTTAACCCCTCCCCAGTCTGGTTTTAATTAAGAACAGCTAACATATATTTTTTATAATGCGCTAATGACGTGTGATAGATAAAAGGACTTGCTCTATTTTTTAAGGGGCAATTTAACGGTGCTCCAAAAAAGGAAGTCCTCATTGTTTGTGCGTGAATTTTGTTTGTTTGTGCGGTGTTCTTTTGCCGCTTGCTACACTTGTAAGATTAACCATTTTGAAGTACAATCGAATGTTGACGCCTTTGCAGCACGGGACAACGTTAGCATATATATCCATGCAAAAAAGGTACACCATTCCATTGCGAACAGTACAAATCTAGATCAGACGCGCATCCGTGCAATCTGAACAAAGTTTACACTTTTCACAAAATATTTTACGAAGTTGTTTTTTTTGCAAGCTTTTTGTGAGTTATGAAGGTTGTGAACAACTTAACAGAAGTACTGGCGACATATCTGAACCTACACTTTTCTCAAGTGTGATTTGGTTCATTTGGTGTAGAAAGTTAAGCAGGTGTTTTTCTATTGTAGGAAATCAATTATTAAAGTCGAAACGTTTGGTGGGAACAGACCGGATATTGGCTCGCGATGCACAAATCCGATTATGGGTCCCCTGTCACAATTATCATGCTCTTATCTACCAGCTCAGTCTGGTTTCCCGATAGAAAAAGATCTGTGTCAACGAACGACTTATTTGATCCTTTTAGAATCGTTAGAATATATTTATTAAATAATCGATTAAACTCGTAAGACGTTATCAAACTTGGCACAGGTTGACAATTTCGTGTCCGTTTTGGTTTTGAAAGTCGTTTTGGAACACTTCTTGTATACTGACATACAAAGTAACTAACCAATGCTAGACTATATCGAATTACAAGGATAATAAGACGTAAACATGTTACTGTATCCATTACTTCATAACACATATTACGCATTCCAAAGTGACACTTTCCCCGAGACAGCAAAACGAGCAATTGTTCAGTGTCCCGCACTGTTTTCAACTCTGTATTAGATTGCTCGTAATGTTGATATATCTTTCCTCTTGTGTTTTCAAAACAGAGTATCATTTCAGGTAAAAGGTTTAAAAGATGTTCTATGCTGCTAATAAACAGGTGGTTTTTTGCCCTACTATGTTTTCAGAAAGTGTTGTAGTGCTCAGGTAGGAAATCGTTATTATGCTTTGGTTCCGATGAACACAATCTGAGGGAAGTATAAACCAATTACAGTACTTTCTTTGAAACAAACTACTGCTAATTTGGTGACACATATACGTATGCCACCGATCTCATTTAAAACAGACCTAAACTTCGTTGCAGTAGCAGTAGCTCGTATATGTCTGATGACTGTCTATTACAGGTCATTTTCGATTGACATCTGTGTAAGCCAATCAAATTGTCGGCTAAAAAATCGTTAGATATCAATACAGGAGATAACAGTTAACCAATATACGTAAACGAAATAGAGAGGCGTTGGTTGTATTTATTCTTTTATCAGTTTGGGACAACCTTTTATGCGGTGTCGTCAGCTCCAATTTACACTAATCGAAGTAGTTCGGTCGGACCGTTATGCGATTGACATAGCAATATACTGTGGGAATGTTAATGAAATGACTTTCTTTCAGACAGGTCGAACATTTGAAATATTACAAGGGACATGTCTGTCCCGTTTTCATCGGGCGGTTTGGTTTTACTCGATTGTAGAGTAAGATGGTTCTTCGCATATGTCAACAGAAGTTCAGGTTAATGAAACCGGTGCATGAATAACTAGCTTTTGGCTGTTGCAAATCAAATACATCCGAAACAAAATAATTGAAAATCATAACGAAAGGAATTAATAATAAAAAAAAGTAATTAGACATATATGGTATACAAACTCTACGTATGGACTGTATGAACAAATAATTAAGGTTTAATATAAGCTTTAATCTAAATAAAAGCTAATCCATAACATAAAGACCAGTGAATACGTTAAGAGCTTTAAACGTCAGACAGAGAATCATTATAATGGTACAATTAGACACGTCACACAGAGAATCATTATAATGGTACAATTAGACACGTCAGACAGAGAATCATTATAATGGTACAATTAGACACGTCACACAGAGAATCATTATAATGGTACAATTAGACACGTCACACAGAGAATCATTATAATGGTACAATTAGACACGTCAGACAGATAATCATTATAATGGTACAATTAGACACGTCACACAGAGAATCATTATAATGGTACAATTAGACACGTCACACAGAGAATCATTATAATGGTACAATTAGACACGTGACACAGAGAATCATTATAATGGTACAATTAGACACGTCACACAGAGAATCATTATAATGGTACAATTAGACACGTCACACAGAGAATCATTATAATGGTACAATTAGACACGTCAGACAGAGAATCATTATAATGGTACAATTAGACACGTCAGACAGAGAAACATTATAATGGTACAATTAGACACGTCACACAGAGACTCATTATAATGGTACAATTAGACACGTCACACAGAGACTCATTATAATGGTACAATTAGACACGTCACACAGAGAATCATTATAATGGTACAATTAGACACGTCAGACAGAGAATCATTATAATGGTACAATTAGACACGTCACACAGAGAATCATTATAATGGTACAATTAGACACGTCACACAGAGAATCATTATAATGGTACCATTAGACACGTCAGACAGAGACTCATTATAATGGTACAATTAGACACGTCACACAGAGAATCATTATAATGGTACAATTAGACACGTCACACAATGATATACACAATTCGGAGGTTTTGGTATTTCGCTTGTTCCCTTGAGATTCAGACAAAGTTTTCATCGTGTTTCGTTTCTTCCATCCTTATCGTAAAACCCAGTGTCTATCGAAAATATTTTTAATTCGCGTTTTTGTTCATTGAGCCGTGTTATTTGATTCACCCTATTGAAAAACAGCGAATGTCCTGGCTGACTGGGTATTAGTTTCCTGGCAGTATCTTAAATACCTAATTTCATAACTCCCTGCCAATTTCACTGGTCTCGCTACAAATATTACCAATCCCATTAACGGATTGTGCCGATGAAATATTCAAAAGATTTTGGAATGTGCGATTGGCTTCAGATGCACCGACATCGAATCGTTTCCAGTTGATGAAGAAAGAATGTCCGACCCATATGATTTACGTCTATTTGTTTGCATAGTATCTTAAGCTGCTTTCATCCCTTTTGGAGTTATATGAGGGCGTTTCCTAGGTTATTGAACAGTTCTACCGGTCCATTTATCCTGACAGCAGCCAGTCAGCCTTAATACTAACACCATAGTCATCAGAAAGCCTTTACAGAACACTTTTTAAATTGTTCAGTATGACCTGGCCGGGGATCGAACCAGGGACCTCCCACGCCGGATGCGGTCTTATAAAAGGAACTCTGCAGTATGAGGGCACAGACATTATTGTGAAATTCGGTACCTTAGAGGAATTAGTTTAACTGTGTGCGCAGACCTTTGTTAACAATTCTCTCGCTGTGTCATTTAAAACAAAAAATAAAATTATCCAAGAAAACAATAGAAATCGTTTCATTGTTTGCGTTTTCTGTCTTAACAGATTAATGACTACACTAGTTCCTAGCCCCGATATGTATCTCCTTGTCGAGAATGTATCAGCATCTATTCCGAAATTGTTCCGATCTAAGCAGCACGATTTAAGGACAAACGAGGCAGGTTAGGACCAAAAAAGCGGCAAGTTTTTATATGTTTTAACCCTTTCCCTCATATAGACGCTTTATGACGCCCCTGCAGCAGACGACTATTTGAAAACATAGTGACAAAAGAAGATATTGCACAAAACGTGCAATTTCTCCTTTTGCACCACAAAATATGTTCAAAGTCGTCTGCTGCAGAATTGTCGTATGAGGGAAAGGGTTAATATGTTTTTTTGTTATTCCTGTAACACGCAGATTGATGGCGTATTTGATGAATGCAACAGAGGTGTTTGGACACGGAGTGTTACGTGTTATTTTCATGACCAACATTTACAGAGACAATCCCAATAGTTGAATTCCTGGAGCTATGACATTTGTGACACAAATCCGATTTTACCAATCCGAAAATGTCTGTTAAATAACCCGGCGGGTTGCTTAAGTGCCAGTCGAGAATATTCGGGAATTCGATATTATTATTGTCTCAGAATATTTCAGTAACCCTTAATCACACACTAACAACATGCGGATGACGTCTTCGAAAGCATCTAGGCAAATATATGAAAAGTATCTATAAATAAAAATGTTATTATTGAATATTCTCACTATGAGCAATATATCTTTTTGCCATAATGTATTCCAAAGTCGTCTGATGCAGAAGCGTCAAAAGTCGCCTGGAGCAAAAGCGTCAACATTCGCATGAAGAAGTCGTCTGATGCAGAAGCGTCAAAAGTCGTCTGATGCAGAAGCGTCAAAAGTCGTCTTAGGATGTAGAAGCGTCAAAGGTCGTCTGATGTAGAAGCGTCAAAGGTCGTCTGATACAGAAGCGTCAAAAGTCATCTGGTGAAGTAGCGTCAAAAGTGGTCTGTCTGTGGAAAATGGTTAATATGTTGCTAATCATGCTTGACATTTTGAATAATGGTCTCCCGTTATAAACGAGATTTTGTCACGCGATATCTGCCTGGAATGAAGACAAACTGAGAGCCCATCCCTTGCTTTGTTATCGGATAACCATGAACCAACACGATTTATTTAAAACAAAATTCGCTCCAAGCACAACTAATCATATTATGTGAAGAAATATAGATACGGCATTGTGGGTTTAACGCTTTCAGTGACGAATTGCCTTAAGTTGTCTCCTTTCCTCATAGAATAAGAGTTTAGAAATAGTTTGATAAGTAAAAGGTAAACAACGCTGATTTCTTACGAGACAGCGCGTACGAGCCTGAATCTGTATTGTTTGTAAAAACCTCATTGACGATGAACGAGTTCAGTGACCGAATGTTTGCTCCTACTTTCCAAGAGTTATATACATTCATGGGAAACTATGACAGACGTAACGGAACTTTTATACCGAAACAATGACTCAATTTTCAAGCCAAAGTACAACATTAAACCTTGCCAACTTAAAACAATTCTGTAGCAGAATTGGAAAGTATAATTTAAAAAAAAAATCAATTTCATCATTTGCCACAATGTTTTCAAAAGTCGTCTCTTGAAGAGGCGTCAGAAACCGGCTGCGTGTGTGTGAAAGGGTTAAACTATGTATTTTCGGCTATTGACGACAACACTTCTAAAGAATAATAACTCGCCATTTGTTTTAATGGTTTCCGGAATGAAACTGTTTTGCTATTGGTTCAGATTGGTTCATGGAGCGGTATTTGGTTACAAAATGAAAATTGGCAATGTTGCAAATAGCACTGTTCTTATCGCTTAACGGTAAACCGCAAATTCGATTACGAAACTAAACATGTGCTTGTGTCTAACGCTTAACTACAAAGAGCAATACGTGTTACTGGAATTCGATTACGTAACTCAAATTAATACAACCAATTGTTCAGTGTGGCGGTTAGTCCGAGGATTTAACGACTGGATGGTTAAAAGGGAAAAGGGTCAACACGCTTTTGATTTGATCACCGATACGCCCGAGAATATCCAGAATGGTCCAATAAAATCATGCTGGCAGCTTTGGATATTATTGATAGTTATTTCAAAAGAGAATTAACTACCGGAACATTTCGTCATTGTTATATCGTATTCCATGTTTGAAATAACTTTACGAGACGGAATAGATCCGATTTCGAAAATATGTCTACATTATATCTACACGTATTAACCCTATTCCACATACAAATTGTCTACATTAGATCTACACGTGTTAACCCTATTCCACATACAAATTGTCTACATTAGATCTACACGTATTAACCCTATTCCACATACAAATTGTCTACATTAGATCTACACGTATTAACCCTATTCCACATACAAATTGTCTACATTAGATCTACACGTATTAACCCTATTCCACATACAAATTGTCTACATTAGATCTACACGTATTAACCCTATTCCACATACAAATTGTCTACATTAGATCTACACGTATTAACCCTATTCCACATACAAATTGTCTACATTAGATCTACACGTATTAACCCTATTCCACATACAAATTGTCTACATTAGATCTACACGTATTAACCCTATTCCACATACAAATTGTCTACATTAGATCTACACGTATTAACCCTATTCCACATACAAATTGTCTACATTAGATCTACACGTATTAACCCTATTCCACATACAAATTGTCTACATTAGATCTACACGTATTAACCCTATTCCACATACAAATTGTAGCAGGCGACTTTTAAAAACATTGAGGCAAAGGGAGACATTGAGCAAAAATGATAAATTTCTCCTTTTGCCACAATGTGTTCAACTTTATTGAATAATTTTTCTTTTATTTAAAGAGAATTTCATTATTAGATGTTTCCAAAGTTTTCTGCTGTAGATATGTTGTATGTGGAAAAGGGTTAACAGTTTACCATGTATGATTTCTTGTACTACCTGCTTTATACTAGTAATTGGAAGGTTTCTTTCTTTTCGTAAAGTATTGTAGAAGAGGAATTTTCTCATTTGCCACACCGTTTTCTTAATTAAGAGTGTACTTGTCTGGAAAAGGGCTAAAGAGCAGTAGTTCACTTGTTGATTATATCTCAAACAACAACGGCACTCTCTATGTCTCCGAACATTGTGAAATGTGTCATTGTTAGGGATAATGGTTCTTCTTCGACGTTACGCTTATCGAGTAAATGGTGTGTCTGGAACCAGGATGTCTTACTAGTTTATTGTACTTGATCTTAACTAACCTTTATACCGTACACATGACAAGAACCAGGATGTCTCAATAGGTTATTGTACTTGATCTTAATCAACCTTTAGACCTTACACATGACAAGAACTAGGATGTCTCAATAGCTTATTGTACTTGAACTTAATTTACTACAATTGATCTTAATTAACCTTTTAGACTTTACACATGACAAGAACCATGATGTCTAAATAGGTTATTGTAGTTGATCTTAATTAACCGTTCAGACCTAACACATGACAAGAACCATGATGTCTCAATAGATTATTGTACTTGATCTTCATTAACCTTTAGACTTTACACATGACAAGAACCAGGATGTCTCAATAGCTTATTGTACTTGATCTTAATTAACCCTTTAGACTTAACTCATGAAAAGAACCAGGATGTCTTAAAAGCTAATTGTAGTTGATCTTAATCAACCTTTATGCCGTACACATGACAAGAACCAGGATGTGTCAATAGGTTATTGTACTTGATCTTAATCAACCTTTATACCGTACACATGACAAGAACTAGGATGTCTCAATAGGTTATTGTAGTTGATATTAATTAACCGTTTAGACCTAACACATGACAAGAACCATGTCTCAATAGGTTATTGTACGTGATCTTAATTAACCTTTACACCGTACACATGACAAGAACCAGGATGTCTCAATAGGTTATTGTACTTGATCTTAATCAACCTTTATACCGTACACATGACAAGAACCAGGATGTCTCAATAGGTTATTGTAGTTGATATTAATTAACCGTTTAGACCTAACACATGACAAGAACCATGTCTCAATAGCTTATTGTACTTGATTTTAATTAAACTTTATACCGTACACATGACAAGAACCAGGATGTTTCAATAGCTTATTGTACTTGATTTTAATTAACCTTTAGACCTTACACGTGACAAGAACCAGGATGTCTCAATACGTTATTGTACTTGATCTTAATTAACCTTTAGACCTTACAAATGACAAGCACCAGGATGTCTTAATAGTTTATTGTACTTGATCTTAACTAACCCTCTATACCTTACACATGACAAGAACCAGGATGTCTCAATAGCTTATTGTACTTGATCTTAACTAACCCTCTATACTTTACACATGACAAGAACCAGGATGTCTTAATAGGTTGTCGTAATTGATCTTAATTAACCTTTAGACCTTACACATGACAAGAACCAGGCTGTCTCAATATATTATTGTACTTAATATTAATTAACCTTTAGACCTTACACATGACAAGAACCAGGACGTCTCAATAGATTATTGTACTTAATATTAATTAGCCTATAGACCTTACACATGACAAGAACCAGGATGTCTTAATAGATTATTGTACTTAATATTAATTAACCTTTACACCTTACACATGACAAGAACCAGGATGTGTCAATAGGTTATTGTAGCTGATCTTAATTAACCGTTTAGACCTAACACATGACAAGAACCAGGATGTCTCAATAGGTTATTGTAGTTGATCTTAATTAACCGTTTAGACCTAACACATGACAAGAACCAGGATGTCTCAATAGATTATTGTTCTTAATATTAATTAACCTTTAGACCTTACACATGACAAGAACCAGGATGTGTCAATAGATTATTGTACTTAATATTAATTAACCTTTAGACCTTACATATGACAAGAACCAGGATGTCTCAATAGATTATTGTACTTGATCTTAATTAACCCTTTAGACCTTACACATGACAAGAACCAGGATGTCTTAATAGGTTGTCGTAGTTGATCTTAACTAACCTTTAGACCTTACACATGACAAGAACCAGGATGTCTCAATAGATTATTGTACTTAATATTAATTAATCTTTAGACCTTACACATGACAAGAACCAGGATGTCTCAATAGATTATTGTACTTAATATTAATTAACCTTTACACCTTACACATGACAAGAACCAGGATGTCTCAATAGATTATTGTAGTTGATCTTAATTAACCGTTTAGACATAACACATGACAAGAACCAGGATGTCTCAATAGGTTATTGTACTTAATATTAATTAACCTTTAGACCCTACACATGACAAAAACCAGGATGTGTCAATAGGTTATTGTAGTTGATCTTAATTAACCTTTATACCGTACACATGGCAAGAACCAGGATGTCTCAATAGGTTATTGTACTTAATATTAATTAACCTTTACACCTTACACATGACAAGAACCAGGATGTCTCAATAGATTATTGTACTTAATATTAATTAACCTTTAGACCTTACACATGACAAGAACCAGGATGTGTCAATAGGTTATTGTAGTTAAACTTAATTAACCTTTATACCGTACACATGGCAAGAACCAGGATGTGTCAATAGGTTATTGTAGTTGATCTTAATTAACCTTTATACCGTACACATGGCAAGGACCAGGATGTCTCAATAGGTTATTGTACTTAATATTAATTAACCTTTACACCTTACACATGACAAGAACCAGGATGTCTCAATAGATTATTGTACTTAATATTAATTAACCTTTAGACCTTACACATGACAAGAACCAGGATGTGTCAATAGGTTATTGTAGTTGATCTTAATTAACCTTTATACCGTACACATGGCAAGAACCAGGATGTCTCAATAGGTTATTGTACTTAATATTAATTAACCTTTAGACCTTACACATGACAAGAACCAGGATGTCTCAATAGATTATTGTACTTAATATTAATTAACCTTTAGACCTTACACATGACAAGAACCAGGATGTCTCAATAGATTATTGTACTTGATCTTTATTAACCTTTGGACCTTACACATGACAAGAACCAGGATGTCTCAATAGGTTATTGTACTTGATTTTAATTAACCTTTAGACCTTACACATGATAAGAACCAGGATGTCTCAATAGCTTATTGTTCTTGGTTTTTATTAACCTTTAGACCGTACACATGACAAGGACCAGGATGTCTCAATAGGTTATTGTACTTGATTTTAATTAACCTTTAGACCTTACACATGATAAGAACCAGGATGTCTCAATAGGTTATTGTACTTGATCTTCATTAACCTTTAGACCTTACACATGACAAGAACCAGGATGTCTCAATAGGTTATTGTACTTGATCTTAATTAACCGTTTAGACCTTACACATGACAAGAACCAGGATGTCTCAATAGGTTATTGTACTTGATCTTAACTAACCTTTAGACCTTACACATGACAAGAACCAGGATGTCTCAATCGGTTATTGTACTTGATATTAATCAACATTTAGACCTTACACATGACAAGAACCAGGATGTCTCAATAGGTTATTGTACTTGATATGAATCAACCTTTAGACCTTACAAATGACAAGAACGGCTTTCCGCACTTGGCGCATTACGACTGACTGGCTAGTGTCTGGATAAAAGGACTAGCAGTACTGGTAACTTACCCAAGAAACATGGTAATATAACTGATATAATGTAGCGGCATACAACTTCACGCAAACAAATTGTTCATGATTACACCGAAGATGTTAGAAGAGAATTGATTTACGTATGCGTAATGCCGTTTTTAGATTGAACCCATATATACATGTGATGATATCTGAAATAGTCCGCATGAAAACATTCATCAGCAGTGGACTCAAACCGGAAAAGCGTTGATTTGAGTAAATATAAAATGTCAATACATGTATCTGTAAAAATGTACAATGTAACACAAGATTAAGAAACTATGTCCAATTCTCAAAATCGACCAAAATACATCAAAATTTATGTTTTTTACAAATCAGGCCCGCTCAGCATCTTTATCATACAATGTGAAGAAGGGTATTAGATGAACACGTTTTCCAAGTTTCAAAGTAATAGGTTTGATACTTTCCTTGTAAGTGATCTAAACGCAAAACTTAACAAACACCGCCAATTCTCAAAATAGATCAAAATACATCAACATTTATGTTTTTTACCCCCATAATTCAGGCCACACTCAGCATCTTTAGCATACAATGTGAAAAAGGCTATTAGATGACTAAGTTTTCCAAGTTTCAAAGAATTAGGATTAGACAGTTTCCATGTAAGTGGCTGAAACGCAAAACTTAAACAACGCCGCCGACGAGCTAATAAACTGTAAGCATTTGTTTGACTTATTGACCTGCAGTGAACAGTGAAGTCGATAAATATATAGAATCAGCACAATGACGCGTGATAGTAGCTTGCTCTCTGATTGACTAGTTAGTTACAAAAAAATCCTTTTGTTAACAAGACTTCTCATTCAACACAATGTCTTAAATCATTTTATTAAATACAACGTGAATAATTTACATGGAAGAAAATATGTTTGTTTTTTGACCTCCACAATACAATGTTATTTTAACTTTGATTGATTTCTTATCCATTTTCGACGATGTTACGATGAAAATTGATCTTGACCCGAGTTGAAAACTTCCAAAGATGCTCAAAACCTTAATTTTACTCCATAAAATGATGAAATATAGGTGCTTTAAGATGTTTATTTTGCTTAAAACAAACTAAGAAAAAATAAAAAAACACCTGTTATAAAACCTACTCAATAGAAATAATGAAATCAGTTCTTCTGCACCCAATTAATTATTTCGTACTTGACATTTTTTAAAAGTGTCATTGGGCTCTCAACAGGCAGTTTGCTTGCACCATGCAGATACATGCATGTTATGCGTCAATGACACAAGGGCACTCATATTGATATACTTCTAAAAGTATTATTTTTTATCACATATTAAAACGGATAAAGAAAGAATAATTATGAATATAAGTGGTATGTTATTGTTTGTAATAAGTAAAGTTTGATATTACATGGATGCAACAATTTAAATGTAAATTAACTGTTAAGCTGGTATTTTTCTTCAAGGCTGATCTACTTTTTAGATATATGAGGATAGATTTTAACGTCTGTGCACTTATGATTATGATAATGATGCAACGTTATTACCATTTCGAGAAAGTAAGAAAGTTTATGTTTTCAGTATTTAAACCATTTTCCCAATGTTTTAAAAGTAGACTGCGAAGGTGTCCGTCCGATGTTGCCTTAAACAGGGAAAGGGTTAAATGGCTTTGAATTGCATGTAAATCCCAAATTGTCTTTTTTTGTGGTTTTATCAATATTTACAAAACTTAAAAAATCTGACAAAAAGTCCTAAACTATGCATGTGGCATGTCGACAATCCTGGAATTAGGCCTTAATGAAAGCACTATGTATACATTTAAACTAATGCATGTGGCATGTCGACAATCCTGGAATTAGGCCTTAATGAAAGCACTATGTATACATTTAAACTAATGTATGTAGCATGTCGACAATCCTGGAATTAGGCCTTCATGAAAGCACTATGTATACAATTTAACTAATGCATGTGGCATGTCGACACTCCTGGAAGTAGGCCTTCATGAAAGCACTATGTATACATTTAAACTAATACATGTGGCATGTCGACAATCCTGGAATTAGGCCTTCATGAAAGCACTATGTATACATTTAAACTATGCATGTGGCATGTCGACAATCCTGGTATTAGGCCTTCATGTAAGCACTATGCATACATTTAAACTATACATGTGGCATGTCGACAATCCTGGAATTAAGCCTTCATGAAAGCCCTATGTATACATTTAAACTAATGCATGTGGCATGTCGACAATCCGGGAATTAGGCCTTCATGAAAGCACTATGTATACATTTAAACTATGCATGTGGCATGTCGACAATCCTGGAATTAGGCCTTAATGAAAGCACTATGTATACATTTAAACTAATGCATGTGGCATGTCGACAATCCTGGTATTAGGCCTTCATGAAAGCACTATGTATACATTTAAACTATGCATGTGGCATGTCGACAATCCTGGAATTAAGCCTTCATGAAAGCACTATGTATACATTTAAACTAATGCATGTGGCATGTCGACAATCCTAGAATTAGGCCTTCATGAAAGCACTACGTATACATTTAAACTAATGCATGTGGCATGTCGACAATCCTGGAATTAGGCCTTCATGAAAGCACTACGTATACATTTAAACTAATGCATGCCACGTATGTCACGATGACTCAATTGCATCAATTTTTTGTGTGTGGTAAAGAGAAATTAATGCAGTCTTTTGGAGACATTGATGCCTTGCATCAACTTTTTCTTGTTTCTTTTTTATTCTATTTCGATCCACGCAATACAAGTCGCACAACACGTCGCTTCTCAACCGTTTACCCGGTACCATAGCTTAAGGGTTGTCTCTTTTGAAAAAAGACCCCCATCTGTGTGAGACATGGAACTGGAAAATATCTTTGGAACTACTATTTTGGTACAGATTCAAAGCCAGGTGGGAAAAGGAGTAATAAGGTAGCAACTGTTAAAAAATGTAGAACAGCCGTATTGAGCTCGACTATTTTCGTATGAGATTGTTATATATCGGATTGTGTGTGACCTTATCGGTCACTTTTAACGGAAATCGCCGAGCTTTACTACTGTTAATAATTACCGACCATATACGGAAATCGTCCATTTGGGAATGTGTGGTACGTTATTTAGACAACGCGACAGACTCAGTCGTTATGAAGGTAAGAATGTTTTGAAGTTATAGAATCTTCTTACCTGGAATGTGAGGAAAGCGTCGTTCTTCTCGTGAGCCACCATTACGAGATAGCAGAAGATCACCAGAGCAGCAGATAAAATGGCGATGATTATTGCCCACCATGTTCCCGTGCTCAGATACGGATAACCGAATATCAGAATGCAATTAAAGCAAATAATTCCCACAAATAATAAAAATGTCGCTAAAAGAACTGCATTCCCCGGTTCAAATCTATTTAGAATCGGAATCTCCCGTAGTTTGTATTTTAAGCGACCAAAGTCATCTTGGCTCTTTGATTTCCTGATTATTGAAGACTCTTCGGTTGGAGAGGTAGATTCCGGTGGCTGTGTTTCCTCTTCCGGTTTCAATTTGAACTGACACTTGTACACGGGAAGATAACGGAGGACTATGACGCACGCAGAGACGATTGTGTACGCGGTTAGCGTTCCTATTGACATAAACTCAACTAAGGTTGTTATTTCAAAGAATAACGCCATTAGAGCAGACACGGTACCGAATACTGCTATAGCAACGACAGGTGTTTGAAGTCGGGGATGGACATATGATAAGCATTTGAAAAGAAGTCCGTCTTGCGACATGGCATAAACAGCACGTGGTAAGGAAAAAGCACTTCCAAGTAGTGACGTCGTAATTCCAAAAAGGGTACCAATACCTACGACATATTTGGCCCATGCAACACCCCTTGCAGCGAAAGCGGCCGGAAATGCGGCTGTTGGATCCACGTAATAGTACGGTATGATAAGAGTCAAAGCTGTGGTAGCCAAGACGTACACGAATGTTACTATGACAAGAGATGTAACTGTTGCCACGGGAATCGATTTTTCTGGATTCTTAGCCTCTTCCCCTGACACGGCGATTCCCTCAAAACCAATAAACGCGTAGAAACATGTTGCGGCTCCCGCAAGAGTTCCACCGAATCCAAATGGAAAGAAGCCGCCATGCTGGGTCCAATTCCGACTGTCAGCAAACGCAAAACCAGCGCAAATTAGAAACAGGATGACGACGCAATTTACAGCTGTGAATACACTGTTAAAATTGACGGTGAATTTGGCCCCTGTCGCTATGATTGCAAACATGAGTATGGTAATTGTGAAAGCAATAAAGTCCGGATATTCGGAAACCCACTGGGAATCGTGACTTAAATAACCCACATTTGTCAACGTGCTGTTCCTGATTGCACCATTGAAAAGCGAATCAATCGCGCCACTCCATGCTCGTGCTACAGACGCGGCACCAAGGATATGCTCCAAAACCACGTTCCAACCAATGATGAAGCCCCACAGTTCTCCCATAGCAACGTATGTGTAGGCATATGCTGAACCGGCCTTTGGAACTCGGGCCCCGAACTCAGCGTAACACAAAGCAGACAAGATGGCGGCGACTCCGGCAAATAAGTAGGACAAGATGGCGGAAGGTCCAGCCAAGTCTTTAACAACCGTTCCTAAAATAGAAAATTAAAATTATGAGTAACGAATCGAATTAAACGTGTTTATTTTAGTATCAAATTTAATTTAGACATTTGAAAAAAAACAAAAAAAAAAACATTTACAACGAAAGAAACATACATGTTTAATCTAAATAGAAGCATAAAGGTTTTGTCGATTTTACTTTGAACATCTGGATTCCAAAGCGTGCGAATAGAATAACGCCAAAACATTGACAAGAATATCGACTACTTGAGAGAATAACGATGCACATCTATTTTCAATAACTATGAACTCTGTGTCACATATCCAACCAAATGTATTTGTCTAAAGCAAGCCAAGCCCTGTTAGCTCAGTCGGTAGCGACGCGGATTGTCAGTCCATAAATTCGAACCCAAGCTCAGCCAACATTCTTTCCAACGATTGACAATGCGTAATTCATCAATGCGTAATTCATTTTCCACCAATGGGCTACCAATGTGTGTGGAAAAGCAGCTATTGGCTTGGAAAAACTGTTGTGTTGAGTACTGTTGTGAGAAAGCCAGTGAACTGGCCGTCGTGATATGACAACAACATAAACCCCAATCAATCATCCCATCAATCGATTTACGCAACCCAATCTCAATTCCAATAAAATTACGTATTTGCAGAAATGTGAAGACCGTATCTGTATTGTCGAGTCGAATCATATTTGCAAAAGATCAATTACCTTTTGCCTTGCATATCAGCTTTTCTAAACGATAACGAACGTTTCCTTTATTGCAGAACTTCTAAGTCCTCGTTAAGTAACAATGCCGGACAATTAGATTTCTTCTGTTTCCATGGGAACCGTATAAAGACTGAATTAATTCAGAGTTTTTCAGAAAGCTTTCTTTATCATTACCGCAGTCCCTAGGGGGATTAAGAAGCAATTTCAAGAAATGAGCTATTTCAACATCGCATACGCTTTGTGTTTTTTATCCTTCCCGCCTACACTCACTTCTATGCGTATATCCGCCACTGTGGTGAAGAAGTAGAGGGTTATTCACGGGTCAGTGTGTTAGTTATCCACGGGTCCGGGTGTTAGTGGGTTCGATCATCGGGCGCGTCGTTCCCTTTAAGGGTGAATGGACCGATGGTACGAGTAACTTACCCGGACTCGACATAATATAACTCACGGAGCAGTATAATATATTTTTTTCTAATGTACACAGGTTCTATTTCAAAAGTTCTATTCAACCAAGAAAAAACCAGTTTCATGTCTTTTTACCCTGCTAAATCATTGCTCTTGGTTTAATCATCTTTGTTTTCGAAACGCTCTCTTAGACACTCACTCACGCACGCACGCACGCACACACGGACGCACGGACTCACGGACGCACGCACGCATGTACGCACTCACGCACGCACGCACGAAAGAACGAACGCACGCACGCCACTTAACATATTTGTCCCAATATCACTCTCCAAAGAAGTATGTTAATGTTGTTTATGTAAGCAACCATTTCGTATTGCTCGTGTTCAACAATAATAAATATTCATTGTATTCCTTTTAAGAAATGCAGAATTGATTCTTCGATTCACATGGGAATAGTATGACCAAGATGGACCTGCTTTGAACGGCTGCCACATCTTAACCCTTTACATATGCGGTTTTATTTGAACACAACTTCAGTCAGACGGTTTTTGAAAGAGAAACATTGCTTATACTAAGCAATTCTAATGTTTTGCCTTTTACTTTATACGTTTTAAATGATATTTGAATACTTAATATATATTAAGAGTATTCATTAAGAGATATTTTCCATTTTTCTTCAAATATGTTTTCAAAGTCGTCTGTAATGTAGACAATGGGAAATCACCACTTACCCTCAAAATGAACCTTACAAATCTACACAAAATAAACACGACCGGCACGCTAGTGCATCATCTAGCACACGGAATAGCCATGCTAATGACGCCCTATTCTCACAGGGAATAGCCATGTTAATGACGCCCTATTCTCTTTCACTCAACCTCGTTCAATCGTCAAAGTGTATTTCCCCGAACGTCTTTCGAATCCATTTATCTCGTCAGTATTCCCTCTATAAATCAGTATGTGTAATGTCTCCAAGTAGAAAGTACGAGCCGTGCTCCATGAAAACAAACCTGGGATTATTTCTGGCGAGAATAGCTCAATATCATTGTTTGTATGATGCTTTACGTCGGTTTCAACAATATTCAGTTATATCACGGCTTTTTCTGTGTAAATTACCAGTATTACTACAGTTTCGTTTTTTCCTGAAACCAGCGACTCTGTCATAGGGAAAATCCTTAATACGATTATTAACGTATTTTGTATGACCCGGTCGGGGTCGAATTCATGACCTAAAATCCTGCTTTTGTATCGGCGATTGTATTGGAATAAGAGAGAAATAGGATGACCATTTATGACATCGTTACATAAATATTTAAATAAAAGCAGATTTCCACCATACTAAATAACAAGTTGATTTATCAGTCATCATTGCGGAGACATACCAAATTACAAGTTGATTTATCAGTCATCATTGCAGAGACATACCAAATTACAAGTTGATTTATCAGCAATCATTGCAGAGAAATACCAACTTATAAGTTGATTTATCAGTCATCATTGCAGAGACATACCAAATAACAAGTTGATTTATCAGTCATCATTGCAGAGACATACTAAATAACAAGTTGATTTATCAGTCATCATTGCGGAGACATACCAAATTACAAGTGGATTTATCAGCAATCATTGCAGAGACATACCAAATAACAAGTTGATTTAACAGTCATCATTGTAGAGACATACCAAATAACAAGTTGATTTATCAGTCATCATTGCAGAGACATACTAAATAACAGGTTGATTCATAAGCGATCATTGCAGAGACACGCCAAATTATAGGTTGAATAATCAGCGATCATTGCAGAGACATACTAAATAACAGGTTGATCCAAAAGCGATCATTGCAGAGACACACCAAATTACAGGTTGAATAATCAGCGATTATTGAAGAGACATACCAAAGAACAGGTTGAATCATAAGCGATCGTTGCAGAGACATACCAATAACAGGTTGAATCATCAACGATCATTGCAAAGACATACCCAATAACAGGTTAAATCATAAGCGATCATTGCAGAGACACACCAAATTACAGGTTGATTCTTAAGCGATCATTGCAGAGACACACCAAATTACAGGTTGATTCTTAAGCGATCATTGCAGAGACACACCAAATTACAGGTTGAATCTTAAGCGATCATTGCAGAGACATACCAAATTACAGGTTGATTCTTAAGCGATCATTGCAGAGACACACCAAATAACATGTGGATTCATAAGCGATCGTTGCAGAGTCATTGGATCTGACGAAATCACATGAAAGGTCGTCTCGAGGAGACCTTACACATTCAAATATTTATTAAATTGGAACACTCATATAACAACCACTTCTCTATCGCGTTACTTTATATGGGTTTTCTCCCCTGTTGATACCTTTAGATTTTGTAGGCGACACTTTGATTGGCTGACGCAATGGTCAATCTGAGACGACCTGTATTGCACAGTCATCAGATCTTTGCTAGCGAATGCTAATGCAGCGAAGTTCAAGTCTGGTTTTAATAAGACTGTACGAATACCAACCCCGTGACATCTATGACCTGTATCCGCCTAGTATGGATTGTACGAATACTATCCCCGTGACATCTATGACCTGTATCCGCCTAGTACGATGGAATACCAACCCCGTGACATCTATGACCTGTATCCGCCTAGTATGGATTGTACGAATACTATCCCGTGACATCTATGACCTGTATCCGCCGAGTACGATGGAATACCAACCCCGTGACATCTATGACCTGTATCCGCCTAGTATGATCGAATACCAATCCCGTGGCATCTATGACCTGTATCCACATAGTATGGATTGTAAGAATACCAACCCCGTGGCATCTATGACCTCTATCCGCCTTGTATGATACGTATGGATTGTTTGCTAATTAGTCGTTGAAGCCGTGTGAAGTTTGACTAGATGGAATGCACACGCAGACAGATCGCTAGCTACACGTGTCATAAAAACTTAAAGGTTTGTTTTCCAGAATATCTATCAAAATTAAATTCTCTGATTATGACATAACCCTTTAATAATATATGATTTACCATAATCGTTCTTTCATTCTGATCATTTATCCTGACATCAATAATTTAAAGTGTTGCGTAAACTGTATGTGAAGAGATGACGTAAATTGTAGCGCCTACGCTTCCATTTCTGTAAAACCGATATATAGATCGCCCGAAGCAAATCACAGGAATTTATCGAAGGGATCCTTATCAACACCGTGTGTTAAATCTTTCCCGAATTATTCGTTTCAAACTGCAATCATGAGAAGGATAAAGACAAGTTTTAAAGATGAAATTTAAAATAGAATTGAAAACATTATGTCAAAAAATAAATCGCTCGTTATGAACAATAACTTCTTGTTCCACATTGTTTTCATGAGTCAAAACGCCTCTTGAAGTGGGAAAGGGATAATTGATATACGAAATTGAAGCATGACTATCATTAACACGTTTTTCGAATACGTCAGCATAACTGGTTAACTATTTATACGGTAGATATTTCATTATATGCAAGTAGATCTTTTATTATGTGTAGTACTTTGTACCGCACACAAATGCAAATGCACTGCCTATAAAGACAGTACCACTGCATATAAGAAGAGTTGCACTACATATAACCAAAAACGTACGGCATATAAAGAAAAAAGTACCACACATAATGAAATATCTACTGCATATAATAAAAGATCTACCGTATATAAGCAAACAAGTCTTCATAAGACAGTTAAGGCGTTCCATAGTTGTCAGTACATTATAGTGACTATACACATCGTATGTTATCAAAGTACCGGTAGTTATGCGAACATGAGCTCTTGTTAAATTGTTTTATTGGTGGTGTTTAACTTCAGTTATATTGTGGCGTTGATGGGACAGTTTCTAGTACTACTGGTCTATTTATCCAGCGAGTCAGTCATAACTCTTAACCCCAATCCATTGGTGGTGGTCCGACGTAGGATCGAATCCGCGACCTCCCGTACATGAGGCGGACGTTTTACCGCTTCACCACCGGGTCGGTTTAAATTATAGATATCAGAGGTTATCATCGTACCGACGAGTGTCTGTCTCTATGCGGATGCAGAGACTGGCCTGACGCTTTACTGTACACAGATGCATTAAGACCCCAATATTCTAGACGCGACTTTTCTGTATACATTGTGCTCTTTATGGCCATAAAGTCTCCGAATTATTGTGTTGTGAGACGCAGCTTACACGGATACAAGAAAACTATCTTCTGCTATAAGTGTTCTCTTCAGCAGTTATTGGAATTAAACCTATATAGTTTTGCGAGAATTCAAAACACACACATTGTGTTGGAGACAGTGTGACTCTCGAAGTTCAGGCCCGGGATTCGAATTCCATAATGAGCGGGTTCTGCTCTTCGGATTTTCATCACAAATGGCGGGAGTACTGGTTGAGTCTCCAGGTAGCAGGCACAAAACGTGACTAATACAAGCAAAAGGCTTGCTTCGCACTCGATGTAAAATAGATAAGTTAAAGCTAACACACAGTCGAGAAGCCTCTGACATACAGTGAACATTTGAATACGATCACAAGGAAACGAATACCGATCGTTATCACACATTTACAGAAGGTCGGTTTTCCCTTTTCCACAAAGGACGCTTTCTGACGCCTCTGTAGCAGGGGACATACGAACACAATATGACGAGAACTGTTAAACGAGTAATTTCTCCTTTTGTCACATTGCTTACAAATCTATTACATAACTATACTTTCATTTATAGGGATTTTCCACATTTATGAATGATGTTATCAAACATTTTGAACAGTTTTTCATCATTGTTATCAAAAGCCGTCTGCTGCTGGGGCATCAAACATCGTCCGTATCAGAGAAATCGTCTGAACTATCGCAATTCACTAATTACGACAAATCTGTAGCAGACGAATTTGAAAACAATAAATAATAGATAAATTATTTGGAAATCTATATAAACGAAAGCACAAGAGAAAGTTGATGCAACGCATCAATGTCGCCGGAAATCCATACTGCAGTTATGCATAACACTAACATTATAGTAGTTGAATAAACAGTTATCAACCGAGGGGCATATTGGAACATCGGGGGTGGGGTCAAGTGAAAATGTTTCATAACTTGCATTGTTTTGTCAACGAAGTGAATGATAATTGAAGCCTTTCATTGTTTATGATCAATCTCCATTCCAAAGTAGGTTGATCATACACACAACGAACTAATTATTGATCATAAATAGTAATAGAAATGAGTAATCTTGCCAATCATTAGTCTTAGTATGTATACAGTGCTTTCATTAAGGAATAATTATAAGATTTGGGAATTCCACATACACTTTTCAAGATGTTCAGAATATTTGAATTTTATTATTTTTCAATAAAACCACAAAACAGACATTTTAGGATTTGCATGCAATAGCACGTCATTTTACCTTTCCTCTATTAAAGTCAACAGTGGACACATTTGCAGCAATCTACTTTTAAAACAATGAGATAAGGGTTAAATCGCTGAAGACATGAGTTTTCTCTTTTTCTCAAAATGATATTAGCTTGGCATCCTAATTATATCATACTTTAACAAATGTTGAAATGTAATCCAATATTTATAAATTAGACCACCTTCGAAATATAATATCAACTAAACAGTTAAATCTCATTGAAATTGTTGTATAATTTAAACTTAATTTCGAACATAAACTGAGCCCTACAACATGTTAATTTATTTTAAATCTTTCCTTCCTTTTTTATATTGAAAATAACCAACTACTCATGATTTAAAATTATATTATGATGAGCGCCCTTGTGTCAATGATGCATAACAATATGCAGATCGGAAGCAATATGCCTTTAGGGAATTAAATGACACATTAAAAATTGTCAAGGACGAAATAATTTTGTACGAAAGACCCGATTCTTTCTTATTCGCAGAGGTGTCGTTCCTGAAACTCTCTTTATAGGCAGAGAGTGTTCGTTCAAAGTATTTTTTCTATTAACACCAGTTTTATCTCGGTTTGTTCTTTTCTTCATTTGTTTCGAACCAAATAAACATTTTAAATCACCTATGATTTACTATTTGTAAGTGAGTGTAAAGAGCGGCTCTCTGCAAAGGAGATTGATCTACGCAGTTGGTATTCGCGAATCAAGCGATCAACAGTTTTAGCTTAGAAACATTTCATATTTTAGATATACATGGATAAACATTATAAAATGCCTTCTTCAAAAAATCAAGACATCTCTTTGAACATAAAAAATAACATTCAGTAAGTTAAAATTGCCATTAAAAGGAGAATATTTGACGTCATTTTCATCTCGATATTTACACATAACAAGTTGGTGCGCGTATGTAAACAAATTAGACTGTGCGACGTAAAGGTTTGTAGTTATCGCCTTTTGATTACATGTAGTATATAGTGTAAAATAAAGTATTTCAGTCTAGCTAATAGGGACTGTTTTGTCTTCGTAAATAAAACAAAAAAACATAAATGCGAGTCAAAATAAAGAAACTGAAAATACCTAAAACATCGGAATATTTATTTCATTTTACATGTGTCATTACTTAGTGTTTTTAAAAAAACACAATTGTAATATGTTCAAGACATCTAAATGTGTTTCTTTCTAATAATAATCCCCCCCTCCCATGTCATTTCCGAAAACCTATTAAAAATAGAAGTCGCGGGCTTCTGCCCGGCGACTAATAATTACTAAATAGAGATGAAACCATTTTGGTAAACGGAGAAGTTGCTCTTTACGAGCGTTATCTCCATTTGCCGCGATGTTTTCAAAAGTCGTCTGCTGCAGATGCGTCATAATGTGTCTTTTGTAAATTGATCTCAAATGGGTCACGTCATACGAAAACCGACCGTCTACGAGAGGTTGGTGAGATCTGAAATTATCCGGAGCATACTTCCTTACAGACTGGCTTGATAGGATCTCCTGTTCTTTATAAAACCCTGTTTCTCACATGCAACAAATCTGCAGCAGACGACTTCGAAAACAGTCTGTCAAAATATGTAAATTATTTATAAATGGAAGAACACTTATTGAATTAAGATTTTTTGTGTGTCTGTGCAAAAGTCATCTGCTGCAGAGGCGTAAGAATACGACTGTATGTGGGAAAGGGGATAATCCGTATTATCTCCATGACAGCATCGAGAGTGGGGTTTGGATTTCTCTACAAGTAGGCTTAATGATTTTTTTCCATTCATATCAAAACTATCAGAAGATTGTTTTCGTTTGGCATGGCTAAAATGGCTAGCGACATTTTATTTTATATCGGTTTACCAGAGAAAATGTAACAACGACAAACAACAACACGCTTGTTGCTCGTAACAAGTACAAATAACCCTCCAATTACAGTAATACCCCCGAGAAATAACCCTCAAATTACAGTAATACCCCCGAGAAATAACCCTCCAATTACAGTAATACCCCCGAGAAATAACCCTCCAATTACAGTAATACCCCCGAGAAATAACCCTCCAATTACAGTAATACCCCCGAGAAATGACCCTCCAATTACAGTAATACCCCCGAGAAATAACCCTCCAATTACAGTAATAACGCCGAGAAATGACCCTCCAATTACAGTAATACCCCCGAGAAATAACCCTCAATTAAAGTAATACCCCCGAGAAATGACCCTCCAATTACAGTAATACCCCCGAGAAATGACCCTCCAAGTACAGTAATACCCCCGAGAAATGACCCTCCAATAACAGTAATACCCTCGAGAAATGACTCTCCAATTACAGTAATACCCCCGAGAAATGACTCTCCAATTACAGTAATACCCCCGAGAAATGACCCTCCAATTACAGTAATACCCCCGAGAAATGACCCTCCAACTACAGTAATACCCCCCGAGAAATAGCCCTCCAATTACAGTAATACCCCCAGAGAAATGACCCTTCAATTGCAGTAATACCCCCGAAAAATGACCCTCCAATTACAGTAATACCCCCGAGAAATGACCCTCCAATTACAGTAATACCCCCGAGAAATGACCCTCCAATTACAGTAATACCCCCGAGAAATGACCCTCCAATTACAGTAATACCCCCTTAAATGACCCACCAATTACAGTAATACCCCCGAGAAATGACCCTAACTACAGTTAAACCCCCGAGAAATGATCGAACCACGTATTGGGAAAAAGGGAACGATGAATAATCAATCAGCTGAGTTTTTAGCTAACGCAAAATTTGTTTATAACATTATACATTTTATATTCATACCTATACATTAGGGTATCTACAAACAATTAATGAAATGTGTACACATTTATCTTGGCTTAAATTTGATTTTGATGTTGAAATAACCCTCCAATTACAGTAATACCCCCGAGAAATAACCCTCCAATTACAGTAATAACGCCGAGAACTGACCCTCCAATTACAGTAATACCCCCGAGAAATAACCCTCAATTAAAGTAATACCCCCGAGAAATGACCCTCCAATTACAGTAATACCCCCGAGAAATGACCCTCCAATTACAGTAATACCCCCGAGAAATGACCCTCCAATAACAGTAATACCCCCGAGAAATGACCCTCCAACTACAGTAATACCCCCGAGAAATGACCCTCCAATTACAGTAATACCCTCGAGAAATGACTCTCCAATTACAGTAATACCCCCGAGAAATGACTCTCCAATTACAGTAATACCCCCGAGAAATGACCCTCCAATTACAGTAATACCCCCGAGAAATGACCCTCCAACTACAGTAATACCCCCCCGAGAAATAGCCCTCCAATTACAGTAATACCCCCAGAGAAATGACCCTTCAATTGCAGTAATACCCCCGAAAAATGACCCTCCAATTACAGTAATACCCCCGAGAAATGACCCTCCAATTACAGTAATACCCCCGAGAAATGACCCTCCAATTACAGTAATACTCCCGAGAAATGACCCTCCAATTACAGTAATACCCCCGAGAAATGACCCTCCAATTATAGTAATACCCCCTTAAATGACCCTCCAATTACAGTAATACCCCCGAGAAATGACCCTAACTACAGTTAAACCCCCGAGAAATGATCGAACCACGTATTGGGAAAAGGGGAACGATGAATAATCAATCAGCTGAGTTTTTAGCTAACGCAAAATTTGTTTATAACATTATAAATTTTATATTCATACCTATACATTAGGGTATCTACAAACAATTAATGCAATGTGTACACATTTATCTTGGCTTAAATTTGATTTTGATGTTGTTACTAATTTAAATAATAGTTTTCATTCATATATTATTAATCTTAATCATACGAATCACAAGGTAAATATCCTGGTATTGCTTAAAGGGAGGTAATTTGAAGTATCCAACAGTCTTCAAAGGGATAAATATGTCAGCGTATTACCGTCTGCTGTTGTTTGTGGATTTAAATGTTCTTTTTTCTTATTTCTACATGAACAACGAAACATTGCGGCTTCTCTTTGACGCCTTTGCGTCAAACATTCGTCTTGTTGTAATACATGTATGTATTTCACATACATTTGGTACATTATAACTTCGGTATCTGGCCAAGCTATTCCTGTGCCAGCTCTTGATGGAAACTTTTGTCACGTGACCCGGAAATGGAAAGTTCGGCCCGAAACTGTCAAATTTACAACTTGCAATTGCAGACACTAAAGAAACATTTTAACAAATTAATGTAATTGTTGAATTAAATCATGGTGTGCAGGAAGTATGTGTTGGACATTTTATGTAGTTTTGTTTCTCTCAACTTTCCTTTCAAAGAGACAAGCTTCCATGAATTATGAGAGAGAGACACCATAATTGGATGAAATAATCCATGGATTGTGAGAGAGAGACTACAATTGGATGAAAACACTATAATGTAGCTATGGTTCCCTCCCAGTCGAGTATCATACAACGTCAATCTGTCAATAATACAAATTGGCTTAAACTGGTTCCCGGTTTGTTTTGCAATGATGTCAGACAAAAATTTGAACTTTTGAACTTTACGATCCCCGTAGATTAAGATCGGCATCTACTTTTGGTTTTAATACGGCGTACATGTAGCTCAAATTGTTAACATTATAAAAAATCCCACTGAATTCCTATGAGGCGTATTTTCATCATTTACCGTCTTTTCCAACATTCAACAAAAGACGAAAATTATGGAAAATATCTTAAAAGTTTAGTTTAAGAAAAAGTAAAGAAATATGTGTGACAAAAGGAGAGATTACACATTACGATAAATTTCTCCTTATGTCATAATGTTTGTAAAGTTGTCTACCACAGAGTCGTCAGAAAGCGTCTATATGTGGGAAAGGGTTAACGCTTGACATGGTTTAGTACAATTATGGAGAAACAATAGCGAAACAACAAGTACAATATGAATCAAAGCGCTGAAGGCACTGCATTTGTTTGGGTACATAAAACTGTTCAAACATTTGCATTTGCATAGATGTGTGATTTATAAACTGCATTGTTTATAAATATTACAACTTCGGGTAAAAGAATAAATGACGCATCCGTTAAAATTAAATGCCATTTTAGTTGTCTATAAAAAATAAATCATGAGACATACATGTGAATATTATATTTAATTTCCAAGTTTCAAAAGACATGTGTTTGTGAAACACTGATGCCCCCGAATGGTAACATCTAGGTCAAAGGTCAAGGTCGCCAGGTGAAAAATGTTGGTACTGGTAGAAAGGCCATGTCACAAGGAATACACATGTGAAATATGGTAGCCGTACCTGTTATGGTTCAAAAGTAGTGGTCAAGGTTATTTTTTTTTCGAGAATGGCAATATCTAGGTCAAAAGTCAAGGTCACAAGTTGAACAATTTTGGTACTGACAGAAAGGTCATGTTACAAGGTATAAACATGTGAAATATGGTAGCCGTACCTGTTATGGTTCCAAAGAAGTGGTCAAGGTTAAAGTTTTTTTTCGAGAATGGCAACATCTAGGTCAAAGGTCAAGGTCGCAAGGTAAAAAATGTTGGTACTGACAGAAAGGTCATGTCACAAGGTATACACATGTGAAATATGGTAGCCGTACCTGTTATGGTTCAAAAGTAGTGGTCAAGGTTAAAGTTTTTATCGAGAATGGCAACATTTAGGTCAAAGGTCAAGGTGAAAAAAATGTGTACTGACAGAAAGGTCATGTCACAAGGTATACACATGTGAAATATGGTAGCCGTACCTGTTATGGTTCAAAAGTAGTGGTCAAGGTTAAAGTTTTTATCGAGAATGGCAACATTTAGGTCAAAGGTCAAGGTGAAAAAAATGTGTACTGACAGAAAGGTCATGTCACAAGGTATACACAAGTGAAATATGGTAGCCTTACCTGTTATGGTTCAAAAGTAGTGGTGAAGGTTAAAGTTTTTTTTTTAGAATGGCAACATCTATGTCAAAGGTCAAGGTCGCAAGGTCAAAAATGTTGGTACTGACAGAAAGGTCATGTCACAAGGAATACACATGTGACATATGGTAGCCGTACCTGTTATGGTTCAAAAGTAATGGCCAAGGTTAAAGTCTTTTTTCGAGAATGGCAACAACAAGATCAAAGGTCAAATTCGCAAGGTCAAAAATGTTGGTACTGACAGAAAGGTCATGTCACAAGGACTACTCATGTGAATTATGGTAGCCTTACCTGTTATGGTTCAAAAGTAATGGCCAAGGTTAAAGTTTTTTTCGAGAATGGCAACATCTAGGTCAAAGGTCAAGGTCGCAAGGTCAAAAATGTTGGTACTGAAAGAAAGGTCATGTCACAAGAAATACACATGTTAAATATGGTAGCCGTACCTGTTATGGTTCAAAAGTAGTGGTCAAGGTTAAAGTTTTTTTCGTGCAGACAGACAGTCAGACAGACAGACGTGCAGACGTGCAGACAGGCCAAAAAACTAGATGCCCACCGAATCGGTGATTCCGGGGGCATAACAATGGATAACCATTATGGCCCCGACTCACTCATTTAAGTATTTACCAATTTGTGTTACAAAAAAAATCACAATTGACCAAGGGTTTTCTAAAATCTTACTCAAAAGCTTCCTGCTTAACAAGAGATTTTTCAAGTTTTCACTATAGCCATATAAGGCCAAATAGCCCTGCCCCCTGGTGGCCATGTTTTTCGACCAATCAACATGGCTTGGAGGAATCTGATAGATGGTCTCCCAATGAACATTTCTACAAAAAGAATTGAAAATTGGCCAAACACTTTCGGAGGAGAAGATTTTTCAAGTTTTTACTATAGCCATATTAGGCAAAAAAGCCCCGCCCGCTGGCGGCCATGTTTTTCGACCAATCAACTTGGCTGGAAGGAATCTGATAGAGGGTCACCCTAGGAACATTTCTACAACATTATTTGAAAATCGGCTTGACACTTTTGGAGGAGGAGATTTTTTTGAGTTTACACTATAGCCATATAAGGCAAAAAAGCCCCGCTCCCTGGCGGCCAAGGAACACTTCTTTAAAATAATTTGAAAATCTGCCAATCAGTTTGGTAGAAGAAAAGGAGATCACAATAACTAACTTTCAGCACTTCGTGCTCAGGTGAGCTAAAAAAAAGAAAAATCTATCCAAATGAAAGAGTAATTGAAATCATGTAGAAAATATTGTGGAAAAAGGCAGTACTAATATTTATATGAGCACTTTAAAAGAAACATGCTTCAGACTTCAGAGGCTTTTAAATTCATTTGCATTATAAAAGGATTAAATGCTCCAGAGAAAACCAAGAAAAATACCTTTGCCGTCCGCATTTTACTCTACAGTATACACCTAAGCTGGCCGCTGTTTCCTTTAAAGGGTGTTTAAGCTTACCAAATTAATTAAGGATGCGTGACCATTCACTGTTAATTACCATTGTGTACGAGTGTCATTCCAAACAAATTATAAATGTAACCCCTTTTCCCAATAAACCTATCATATACATTTATGTATTTGTAACTTGCCGGGATGTGTCGATACCGTCATGGTACAATGTGATATATGCACAGTTGGTTTCACAAATCTTGTGTTAATGCACCGGTGGATATGTTGACAACAGATGCGGAACTTTAATTGTAACTTTTGTTAATTATTTGGCTATTATAAGGATAAGATATGTGATTAAATTGGCAACATTTAAGTTTTTTACTTATAACAGCCTTCAAATACAAATTTGGTTTATACGACGGTAAAGAAAGGTTATGGGAATTAAGAAATTGTTTAAATAAGCAAATTCTCCTTTTCCCACAATGTTTTCAATATATGTTGCTTTTTACTGTTTACACAGCAAGAAAAAAACATTTAACTTATTTGTTATAGATTAGTATTATTGTTGTATATATATATAATTACTAGAAACAGTGTTGTATATATATATATATACTTATTGTTTATTTGTTATTTAAATTGTTCTGCCCCTTCCAAGTACCCTACAGAATAGAATGTTGCATGGATCATTTGCCTCGTAGTATGGCACATGGAAAAACTATTGAAAGTTACAAAGTAGAAAATGAAGATGCCAAACAATAACTAGAACCCATGACCCTTCAATCGATTGTAAAGGAGAGGATATAATTGAAGCAAAACCTATGGCTAGTTACTAGCAACCTATTCTATTCTTGCAATGTTTTCAAATTTCGTCCGCTGCAGATGCGTCAAAAGACATTTACTTGTCGGAAAATCAATCCATCAATTCTCGTTATTGATATCTATAGATATGATATAAAGAGGAAAGTCGTTAAAATACTTCACAAAGAGATTCCATTTCAGCATGATCTCGATTTTTGGGTTAATCTATATCACTGATAAAAGCAATCAAACACATTATATATTTAAAAAGAAAACCCCGGATATGATCATATGTTAACAAATTATACACATTTGCCCATCTTTAATTAAACATTTTTTACAACAAATCATAGCGTCCGCAGATTTGCTCTATATTCTATAGCGTCCGCATTTTCCCTCTATATTGCATTTGTCCGCATTTTCCCTCTATAATGTATTTGTCCGCAGATCGCGTCCGCACTTTAGACCCTCCCCCCATACCGTCGTATTTATAAATAGAATTCGACGATCACGATTTCTCTGCAAATGTGTTACTCTCATTTTAAATGCATTTTAAGACGCACATATTTGCTTTTTAATTCTTTATACTATATTTATATGGCCGACAAGGCACAAAGAAAATATTTTCAATTCTGTTTTTATCTACATTTTCAATGCGTGATTGAAAATTCAAATACCGTATCTGGAGCTTAAATCGGAAATAGTTCTCCCTGTAGCAGTTCACTCATTGAGATTTATAAATCTCTCCGCGTCCATGTTTTAAAATACAATGTTTCATTTTATTTCCAATTCTCTTTGAATATAAGAACCACATAAGAAAACAAAGACGATATAAATATATCCTTATTTCAAATATCGTGATACATTTGAAATGTAAGAGCAAGTATTGAGTACTACTTTCACGCGTATGAAATTCATGGACTTTTCCATAAGACGAACGGCTTCAGAATTGCAGTAACTAAATTTGTTTGTTCCAAACAAATAACGAGGTGTTTATGACGAGATTTCACGAATATGCGGACGAATTGTGGTCAACATTGTTCGTATTTAAGATGAGACTGCACGAATATGCGGACTATAATTGTCAATATTGTTCATATTTAAGATGAGACTGCACAAATATGCGGACTATAATTGTCAATATTATTCGTATTTAAGATGAGACTGCACAAATATGCGGACTAATAATTGTCAATATTGTTCGTATTTAAGATGAGACTGCACAAATATGCGGACTATAATTGTCAATATTGTTCGTATTTAAGATGAGACTGCACACATATGCGGACTAATGATTGTCGATATTGTTCGTATTTAAGATGAGACTGCACGAATGTGTGTACTAATGATTGTCGATATTGTTCGTATTTAAGATGAGACTGAACGAATGTGTGTACTAATAATTGTCGATATTGTTCGTATTTAAGATGAGACTGCACGAATGTGTGTACTAATAATTGTCAATAGTGTTCGTATTTAAGATGAGACTGAACGAAAATGCGGACTAATGATTGTCAATAGTGTTCGTGTTTAAGATGAGACTGCACACATATGCGGACTATAATTGTCAATATTGTTCGTATTTAAGATGAGACTGCACGAATATGTGTACTAATTGTGGTCACACTGTTAGTATTTGCTCTTTCAAGTCGTTCATAGCATGAAACGAAACTATTGAAAATCACGTACACCAGGATAAGGGTTTAGATAGAAGAAGTATGGTGTAATATATTTTGTTGTCATTGCTTTTACATGACAATCCAATTCAACAGATCATCATATTGCATGCAGTCTCTTTCTTAAAAAACAGATTAAATTTCGATACTTTTATAATTCTATTCTCAGCGAAAATTGCGAATAAAATGCACCAGTAGTAGCCTATTAACCGAATAAAGTGCACCAGTAGTATCATATTAACCGAATAAAGTGCACCAGTAGTAGCCTATTAACCGAATAAAGTGCATCATTAGTAACCTATTAACCGAATAAAGTGCACCAGTAGTATCATATTAACCGAATAAAGTGCACCAGTAGTATCCTATTAGCCGAATAAAGTGCACCAGTAGTAGCCTATTAACCGAATAAAGTGCATCATTAGTATCCTATTAACCGAATAAAGTGCACCAGTAGTAGCCTATTAACCGAATACAGTGCACCAGTAGTATCCTATTAACCGAATAAAGTGCAACAGTAGTATCCTATTAACCGAATACAGTGCACCAGTAGTAACCTATTAACCGAATAAAGTGCACCAGTAGTATCCTATTAACCGAATAAAGTACACCAGTAGTAACCTATTAACCGAATAAAGTGCACTAATAGTAGATTATTAACCGAATAAAGTGCACCAGTAGTAGCCTAATAACCGTTTGACAGCTGAAACCGATTTTGTTTGTGAAGCCTCAAGATTTTTATCTGTATATTCCTAAAACTGGCTATGGACTCTTCCAAATGCAATTTAGAAAGTAAAAATAGCTTCTAGAAATAGGGATATACTTGTTCTTTGTTTCTTGAAAGGTTCTATGACTTATTATCGAATCGACTCGCGAGTGACTTCGGTATATTTTCGCAGACTGCCGCATATAAAAAAAATAAACAAACAGTAACAAATAATTTAAACCAGCCAGTGTCATTTAATTTTAATATTATTAGCTTTGCTTAATGATCTGTTTCCATGGTGTTTTACGTCGCTTTCAAGTTTGTTCTCAGTTATATCACGGCGTCAGGTAAGTTACTAGTACTGCTTGACCATTTAACCAGACACCAGCGAGTAAGTCGTAATGCTAACCCATCCATTCCGAGTGACAAAGGGTTCAAACCATAACTTCAATAATTAAGGCCTTCGGTATGTCTCGATCGGGGAACGAACTCGCGACCTCCCTCACCCGAGACAGCTGCTCTATCATTACACCACAGAGGCGGCACAGGATCTGGCTAATAGTGTGAAATAATATTAGAATAGTTTACCTGTAAGGACGTAGATGCCAGCTCCAACCATCTGCCCGACCCCTAATACGGTCATGTCGAAGGTATTGAGGCATCGTCTAAGGGGCGTTTCGTTAAAGTCATCTGTGATAGTCTTCTTCCTGTTGACAGTATCCCACAGGTGACTCAAGGATTCTTTGATCTTCACCCCCATCACACTGACTGGAAATAATAATAATAATAATAATCATAATCATAATATCATTCTCTTTATTTCCTCCGTTCGGAGATTAATTGAATACATTCATTATATCAACTGTTAACAACAAGTAATTGGACTAGTTTCTATACATAAAATGATATGGAAATTGAAGATCAATCTTTACATTATAGTACTCAGATTGCAAATAGTCACAATATGTATATTATGCATATATTTACACACACACATATATACACATACATATACATATACATATTTATACACACATACACACATATACCCACGTATTCACACATACACAGAAACATTGTGTTGTCTAAGATGGTCCGTTGAAACATTTGTATGCGAATAATATAGCTTCGCAGCGAAAGTAATACTCTGAATCAGTGGTGACTGATGTAGGGCTTGCACCTAAAACCATCATCAAAAACGTTTCACTGGTTGCAAGCATTAGCTCAGTATATACTTCATGGCCAATATTGGTGTATATGCCACTAAGAAATAATCGTTTCTTATCATATGTTGCGCTACATTCTGTTATTCTATGTTTAATAACATCTAAATGTATACGGCCACACAGATCACATGACGAAGGTTTTTCTGAAGCAACAGTCACCCACAATTTAGCCATAAAGGCTATTTTATGTGCAGCTATTCTTGTACCATAGATATTATACAGGTTGCAGACTGTGATTGATGTATGCAATCGACTGAACCTGACGAAATCAGTCGATTGCATCCTTATTAACCACTCAGTTGTTTCTAACTGGTCAACAGCATTATTGATACATTGCTTCCATACTGGTTTATGTGGCAGTAAGCAACCGTCATTTACATACATATTCATAAGAAAATTCAAGTTGTATTTATTCAACAATGAACATATATCTGGAACGTAACCACGTATTGATTTTGTCGGGTTATATACGAATTGCATAAATTTTCTCATGAAAATCTTTTTGCAAAGAGAGCTATTCTCAAGGCTCAAGATTTTGTGCAGGAATAATAATAATTAATATTGACAATATACCACAAGTGACCATTGATATTAACTCCCATCACACGACTGGAAATAATAATAATAATGATAATAATAATAATAATAAAAATATTTTAAATGTACTATGTAAAAATTCGTCAATTAAGCTCTGTTTAAATTCATTCGTAAACAAAATAGCGTTTACAGAGCACGGCTTATCCCAAACGATAGCAAAACCGCGGCTACTCAAAATAGTATGTAATTTAATGAACCAATTTTTATTTTCGAACATGGCATCCTGAGCAATTATCGATAGTATAATATTATCGGTATGTATAAGTTTTAACCCAGATGTTAAATTTCTTACATAGCGATTATCTACCTAACTCCCCGCCCCGCACACTGCCGCATTGCATGTAGAACGTATTAATCCAAGAATCGTTTCACAACATTTTAAGTGTAGTTTATCAACAAATTTTGCATTTTTAAACCCAGAGACTTCGCAACCATAATAAAGTATGGGTTTAAAAAAAAGCATCAAATAACTGTAGCACAACTTTAGGATGTTTAAGATTTGAAAGTAAAACATGCATAGTTTTAAGACCTTTCCCGTACAACATCTGGTTATTAAGTGTGAATGAACCCGTAAAAATAAAAAAAGTGCAGTCTAGGTAAATCTAATCGTTTACTAATTCGATTAATTTATCTTTGTATACAATCTTTGTCACGGGCATTTAATTAACCACGGTTATTATTAGTTTTTTTTTTTTTTAATTGTCTTGAACATATTACAATTGCGTTTGTTTAAAAACACTAAGTTATGACACATCTAAAATGAAATAAATATTCCGATGTTTTAAGTATGTGCAGTTTCTTTATTTTGACTGGCATTTACGTTTTAGTGTTTTATTTACGAAGACAAAACAGTCCCTATTAGCTAGACTGCGATACTTTATTTTCATAAACTATGTAATCAAAAGGCGATAACTACAAACCTTTACGTCGCACAGTCTATAATTTGTTTACATACGCGCACCTGCTTGCAATAGACTATCGATATGAAAAATCACGTCGAATTCTCCTTTTAATAGATAAGTATCAACATAAACTGGTAACAGAAACACAAATAAGAAATAATTTGTGAAAATATGTCTCAAATATAAGCCTGTTTATCGGTCGTGAACGTCGAAACGTCTTTTCCTCAGTTCGTGACTTAGTTTCATATTGCCAAAATGTAAACAAAGCGAAGTAACCGGAAGTAAAATGTAAACTTAGAAAAGTGACTTGGTTATGCAGACAAAAAATGTCGCACGACAAATTGATTTCTTAAACGTCACGAAACGAGTGCATGGGTCGAATGTAGGAGAAAGAAAGATAATATAGAAATGCTTTTTTCTCTCGAATGCAGTGGAATAAAACATGCACTAAAGCTTTGCCTGATTTTTTATTCACTTTCTTCGATGTCTGACACTACGACTCGATGAAGCCTGACACGAGGGTCAACATTTCGAAAGAATGCTCAAACACCTTATTACAGATAGATAGCTAATATTACACACTTAAATGATTAAATATATGTGATATTAAATGTTTATTTGGCTTGAAACAAATTAAGAGAAGAACAAACTCTGATAAACAATAGATTTAGAAATAAAGAAAATCTGCTCTTTCGCACCCAATTAATTTCATACTTGCCACATATATTGTATGCATCAACGATTTAGATAAACAATTTAGCTGATATATTGTTACAAGTGTGGTCTACTTGTGAACTAATTATTATTAAAAAGGAGGAAGTTCATGTCTTCAGCAATTTAACCGTTTTCTCAATGTTTTAAGCGTTTAAAGGTTTTCATTGTTGGTTCAGACATGGAAAGGGTTTAATAGCTTTTTATTGCATGTAGATTTAAATCCCAAAATGTATTAATTTGTTGTGGTTTTATTGACAAATACAAAACATCCAAAATCCTGACCAAAATAAATCCTGAAATTTGTAGATCTATGTGTAATTTCAAAAATCCTGGAATTAGTCCTTATGAAAACATTATGTGTATGTTTAGACTAATGAAAGTCAAGAATACATGTGTGTTAAAAAATAAATCAATGCAGTCTTTTCCGGCGACATTGTTGCCTTGCATCAACTTTCTCTTGTCGCAGTACTGACTTAAGTTATTTAATGAACGCTGTAAATCCATCGTATTTTCGGTTATAATTATATCATCGTCGGCAAATAACGAAGTGATAATACACAAGTCTTGAATAGTTTGACGGTGTCGTCTCACTTTGTCAACTTTTAGTTTTAAGGTAAGCTTTTGGGGATGAAAATAATTGGCAAAGTGAGACAAGGTCTATATGTGTGAATTAGCCAGGGGGCAATATTGGGTTTTCAAGTTAAAGCTCTCCTAATTTAATAGTATCCACCAACTAGTTGTACAATATTTGAACCCTGTGCAGTTATACTTAAGAAATACATTGTTTAATTCTTATTCGTCAAAAAGCAAAAAAGTTGACAAAAGTACACTGAACAAGTTAGACACTTGTCAAAATCAGATTGTAAGGACATCTTAAGATCTTCAACTAAGAGGCTGAATAATATTGGTGAAATGGTCTCCCCTTGCATAAGGCCCATCACTATATCAAAGTATTTTGAGTATTCGTTACGATTTAACAGACATTTACATCGAACATGTAATACGCAAAAGTTAACCATATAATTACTTTTGTCTAAGTCATATTCTTCCATTCTGTAAATAGACATAGACACATGTTGTAGATATTTGCCCCAGCAAGGATTGAATTGATACTAATGATGATACTGATTATGATGTTATGCTGATGATGATTATGATGTGATGCTGATGATGTTTATGATGGCGATTTGATGATTAAGCTGACGATGAGATAATAATTATGATCATGATGGCGATGTGATCACGATAGTGATACTGATGATTATATGATACTGATGGTGATTATGATGGCGATTTGACGCTAATGATGATTACGATGATGATGTGATACTGATGGTGATTATGATGGCGATTTGACGCTAATGATAATTACGATGATGATGTGATACTGATGGTGATTTTGATGGTGATTTGACGCTGATGATGAATACGATGATGATGTGATACTGATTATGATAGCGATTTGACCCTAATGATGATTACGATGATGATGTGATACTGATGGTTATTATGATGGCGATTTGACCCTAATGATGATTACGATGATGATGTGATACTGATGGTGATTATGATGGCGATTTGACCCTAATGATGATTACGATGATGATGTGATACTGATGGTTATTATGATGGCGATTTGACCCTAATGATGATTACGATGATGATGTGATACTGATGGTGATTATGATGGCGATTTGACGCTAATGATTATTACGATGCCGATGAAATGATGATGATGATGAGTATAAGAAATACTTTAGCAACAGTGTTTATTTTGTATCCTGAACTACATTAGTCCATCGATCGTTTATCCATACGGCACAAACATACAATGATCATAACACGAACTAACAAACAACTTCTAGCTGTATAATATATACATGGTGTGGCATTTAGGCGACAGATGTTATCTTAAAAGACTAGAACTGTAACATATATTATATAACACATGTCATGTCACTCTGGCCATTTCTTTTTATCACCAGCTTTAATCCTATACTTGATACAGAAAGCAAGTGACGCCTGCACGTTGTTTAAATGAGAAGTGATCCGGCCACACGTTGTGTGCTCTAGGAAATCCGGCCACACGTTGTGTGCTCTAGGAAATCCGGCCACACGGTGTGTGCTCTAGGAAATCCGGCCACACGGTGTGAGCTCTAGGAAATCCGGCCACACGGTGTGTGCTCTAGGAAATCCAGTCACAAGGTGTGAGCTCTAGGAAATCCAGCCACACGGTGTGTGCTCTAGGAAATCAAGTCACACGGTGTGAGCTCTAGGAAATCCAGCCACACGGTGTTTTGCTCTAGGAAATCCAGTTACACGGTGTGAGCTCTAGGAAATCCAGCCACACGGTGTGTGCTCTAGGAAATCCAGCCACACGGTGTTTTGCTCTAGGAAATCCAGCCACACCGTATTTGCGTTGCGATCAGTATAGATTATCAAGATCAACTTGTGCATAAGTTTGGTTTGATATGGCTCTGCATTGTTCCTTAATGTTGACACACTATACAACAGACACTTTTTAAGAAAATGTAATAAGATTGATCTTTTTAGTAAACTGCTTCGGCGTGATACTCTGTAATGAAAGGAGTCTACTATAGATAGTGCTTTTGTTCTGTATATATACTATTTAAACAGCTCATATTTTAATTGTATGTTACTTATCGTAATTAATAACGTTTGATCTTTGTAGATGCTTGGTTGTAACTCACTAAAAGTCAATTTGCCAGTACGATTAGAATGCCTTTACTTGTATTTCTTTGTTTTCCGTTTGTCTTGTTTTGTTTGCATGGTGTTTTACGCTGCTTTCAACAATATTACAATTATATCACGAGTCAGTCGTTATGCTAACCTCAAACCATGAGCACCAACGAGGGAAACTACTTACTACCATTTTTTATTGTTTTGTATGAATCGACCGGGGATCGAACCTGCGACATCTCGCATCCGAGGCCAATGCTCTACCACTATACCACAGATGCAGTCGTTTTGTATTGTATTGTATTGTTTTTTTGTATTGTTTGTTGTATTGTATTGTATTGTATTGTATTGTTTATGGTTCATTTCGAGAGTAATTAAGTTGTTTTAGGGTATGCCTGAGAGCTTAGGGCCCAGGGTGGAAGACTCACATTCAGGGTTCGATACGTACTCGCAGTGCCATGAACGAGACACATTTACTAGTCTAGTAAAAGGTTCGATACGTGCTCGCAGTGCCATGAACAAGACACATTTACTAGTCTAGTAAAAGGTTCGATACGAACTCGCAGTGCCGTGAACAAGGCACATTAAATAGTCTAGTAAAAGGTTTGATACGTGCTCGCAGTGCCATGAACAAGACACATTTACTAGTCTAGTAATAGGATCGATACGTGCTCGCAGTGCCATGAACAAGGCACGTTAACTAGTCTAGTAATATGCTTGATACGTGCTCGCAGTGCCTTGAACAAGGCACGTTAACTAGTCTAGTAATATGCTTGATACGTGCTCGCAGTGTCATGAACAAGACACATTTACTAGTCTAGTAATAGGTTCGATACAAGCTCGCAATTCCTTTCACAAGGCTTATTTCCTAGCCTAGTAATAGGTTCAATACGCGGTCTTAGAGCGTAGTAATAGGTTCGATACGTGCTCGCAGTGCCATGAACAAGACACATTTCCTAGCCTAGTACAAGGCAAATTTACTAGTCTTGTAATAGGTTCGATACGCGATCGCAGTGCTCTAAACAAGACACATTTACTAGTCTAGTAATAGTCGCGATACGTTCTCGCAATGCCATGAACAAGACACATTTCCTAGCCTAGTAATAGGTTTGATTCGTGCTCGCAGTACTCTGAACGAAGCACATTTCCTAGTCAAGTAATAGGTTTGATACGTGCTCGCAGTACACTGAACGTGGCACATTTCATAGTCTAGTAATAGGTTTGATACGTGCTCGCAGTACACTGAACGAGGCACATTTCATAGCCTAGTAATAGGTTTGATACGTGCTCGCAGTACACTGAACGAGGCACATTTCATAGTCTAGTAATAGGTTTGATACGTGCTCGCAGTACACTGAACGAGGCACATTTCATATCCTAGTAATATGTTTAATACGTGCTCGCAGTACACTGAACGAGGCACATTTCATATCCAAGTAATATGTTTAATACGTGCTCGCAGTACACTGAACGAGACACATTTCCTAGTAATATGTTTAATACGTGCTCGCAGTACACTGAACGAGGCACATTTCCTAGTCAAGTCATAGGTTTGATACGTGCTCGCAGTACACTGAACGTGGCACATTTCATAGTCTAGTAATAGGTTTGATACGTGCTCGCAGTACACTGAACGTGGCACATTTCATAGTCTAGTAATAGGTTTGATACGTGCTCGCAGTACACTGAACGAGGCACATTTCATAGCCTAGTAATATGTTTGATACGTGCTCGCAGTACACTGAACGAGGCATATTTCATAGTCTAGTAATAGGTTTGATACGTGCTCGCAGTACACTGAACGAGGCACATTTCATATCCTAGTAATATGTTTAATACGTGCTCGCAGTACACTGAACGAGGCACATTTCATATCCAAGTAATATGTTTAATACGTGCTCGCAGTACACTGAACGAGACACATTTCCTAGTAATATGTTTAATACGTGCTCGCAGTACACTGAACGAGGCACATTTCCTAGTTAAGTCATAGGTTTGATACGTGCTCGCAGTACACTGAACGTGGCACATTTCATAGTCTAGTAATAGGTTTAATACGTGCTCGCAGTGCTCTGAACAAGACACAGTTCCTTGTCTAGTTATAGGTTTGATACGTGCTCGCAGTACACTGAACGAGGCACATTTCCTTGTCTAGTAATAGGTTTGATTCGTGCTCGCAGTACACTGAACGGGGCACATTTCATAGTCTAGTAATAGGTTTGATACGTGCTCGCAGTACTCTGAACAAGACACATTTCATAGCCTAGTAATAGGTTTGATACGTGCTCGCAGTACACTGAACGAGGCACATTTCCTTGTCTAGTTATAGGTTTGATACGTGCTCGCAGTACTCTAAACGAGGCACATTTCCTTGTCTAGTTATAGGTTTGATACGTGCTCGCAGTACTCTAAACGAGGCACATTTCCTTGTCTAGTTATAGGTTTGATACGTGCTCGCAGTACACTGAACGAGGCACATTTCCTTGTCTAGTTATAGGTTTGATACGCGCTCGGAGTACACTGAACGAGACACATTTCCTAGCCTAGTAATAGGTTTGATTTCATTTTCTTTTCAGTTTCACAATCCTTTATGATGTATCAAATATTTATATGCGTGTTTTCAAGTATATTGCACACGTTTTGTAAAGATTATGTACAGTGTACAAATCTGAATTATCTTTTTTCTGTCTGACTATGCATATATAGTAGGTGGTTTTTATGAGTCTGGGATATAAGATTTCACATTCATATCACGTCTCCATGCACTTTTTCCGTACACGTATACATCTTTTAATGTGTAGTTATCGATAAACCCTTTGAGGCCCTTTCCAACAAACAACACATCTACAGGCGACTTAATCTATAAATGAAGAAATAAATTGTGAGTACAGATGAAAACATTGAGGCAAATAGAAGACATTGTTCATTTTTCCTTTTTGTCACGATATTTTCAAAAGTCGTCTGTTGCATATGATGTAAAGGGTTGTATTCGCGTGATGTAAAGGTTGTGTTCATGTGATTTAAAGGGTTGTGTTCACGTGATTTAAAGGATTGTGTTCGCGTGATGAAAGGGTTGTGTTCACGTGATTTAAAGGGTTGTGTTCATGTGATGTAAAGGGTTGTGTTCGCGTGATTTATTGAAAGGGTTGTGTTCATGTGATGTAAAGAGCTGTGTTCGCGTGATGTAAAGGGTGGTGTTCGCGTGATGTAAAGGGTTGTGTTCGCGTGATGTAAAGGGTGGTGTTCGCGTGATGTAAAGGGTTGTGTTCGCGTGATGTAAAGGGTTGTGTTCGCATGATCTAAAGGGTTGTGTTCGCGTGATGTAAAGGGTTGTGTTCGCGTGATGTAAAGGGTTGTGTTCGCATGATGTAAAGGGTTGTGTTCGCGTGATGTAAAGGGTTGTGTTCGCTTGATTTAAGGGGATGTGTTCGCGTGATTTAAAGTGTTGTGTTCGCGTGATGGAAAGGGTTGTGTTCGCGTGATGTAAAGGGTTGTGTTCGCGTGATGTAAATGGTTGTGTTAGAGTTATGTAAAGGGTTGTGTTCGCGTGATGTAAAAGATTGTGTTCGCGTGATTTATTGAAAGGGTTGTGTTCGCGTGATGTAAAGGGTTGTGTTCACGTGATGTTAAGGGTGGTGTTTGCCTGATGTAAAGGGCTGTGTTCGCGTGATGTAAAGGTTGTGTTCGCGTGATGTTAATGGTTGTGTTCGCGTGATGTAAAGGGTTGTGTTCGCGTGATGTAAAGGGTTGTGTTCGCGTGATGTAAAGGATTGTGTTCGCGTGATTTATTGAAAGGGTTGTGTTCGCTTGATGTAAAGGGTGATGTTCGCGTGATGTAAAGGGTTGTCTTCGCAGGATGTAAAGGATTGTGTTCGCGTGATGTAAAGGATTGTGTTCGCGTGATGTAAAGGGTTGTGTTCGCGTGATGTAAAGGATTGTGTTCGCGTGATGTAAAGGATTGTGTTCGCGTGATGTAAAGGGTTGTATTCGCGTGATGTAAAGGGTTGTCTTCGCAGGATGTAAAGTATTGTGTTCGCGTGATGTAAAGGATTGTGTTCGTGTGATGTAAAGAGTTGTATTCGCGTGATTTAAAGGGTTGTGTTCGCGTGATGTAAAGGGTTGTGTTCGCGTGATGTAAAGGGTTGTGTTCGCGTGATGTAAATGGTTGTGTTAGAGTTATGTAAAGGGTTGTGTTCGCGTGATGTAAAAGATTGTGTTCGTGTGATTTATTGAAAGGGTTGTGTTCGCGTGATGTAAAGGGTTGTGTTCACGTGATGTTAAGGGTTTTGTTTGCCTGATGTAAAGGGCTGTGTTCGCGTGATGTAAAGGTTGTGTTCGCGTGATGTTAATGGTTGTGTTCGCGTGATGTAAAGGGTTGTGTTCGCGTGATGTAAAGGGTTGTGTTCGCGTGATGTAAAGGGTTGTGTTCGCGTGATGTAAAGGATTGTGTTCGCGTGATTTATTGAAAGGGTTGTGTTCGCTTGATGTAAAGGGTGATGTTCGCGTGATGTAAAGGGTTGTGTTCGCGTGATGTAAAGGGTTGTGTTCGCGTGATGTAAAGGATTGTGTTCGCGTGATTTATTGAAAGGGTTGTGTTCGCTTGATGTAAAGGGTGATGTTCGCGTGATGTAAAGGGTTGTCTTCGCAGGATGTAAAGGATTGTGTTCGCGTGATGTAAAGGATTGTGTTCGCGTGATGTAAAGGGTTGTATTCGCGTGATTTAAAGGGTTGTGTTCGCGTGATGTAAATGGTTGTGTTCGCGTGATGTAAAGGGTTGTGTTCGCGTGATGTAAAGGATTGTGTTCGCGTGATGTAAAGGGTTGTATTCGCGTGATGTAAAGGGTTTTGTTCACGAGATGTAAAGGGTTGTGTTCGCGTGATTTAAAGGGTGTGTTCGCTTGATTTAAAGGGTTATGTTCGCGTGAGTTAAAGGATTGTGTTCGCGTGATGTAAAGGGTTGTGTTCGCGTGATGTAAAGGGTTGTGTTCACGTGATTTAAAGGATTGTGTTTGCGTGATGTAAAGGGTTGTGTTCGCGTGATGTAAAGGGTTGTGTTCACGTGAAGTATAGGGGATGTGTTCGCGTGATGTAAAGGGTTGTGTTCGCATGATGTAAAGGGTTGTGTTCGCGTGATGTGAAGGGTTGTGTTCCCGTGATGTAAAGGGTTGTGTTTGCGTGATGTAGAGGGTTGTGTTCGCGTGATGTAAAGGGTTGTGTTCGCATGATGTAAAGGGTTGTGTTCGCGTGATGTAAAGGGTTGTGTTTGCGTGATTTAAAGGGTTGTGTTCGCATGATGTAAAGGGTTGTGTTCGCGTGATGTAAAGGGTTGTGTTCGCGTGATGTAAAGGGTTGTGTTAGCGTGATGTAAAGGGTTGTGTTCGTGTGATGTAAAGGGTTGTGTTCGCGTGATATAAAGGGAGGTGATCGCGGGATGTAAAGGGTGATGTTCGCGTGATTGTAAGGGTTGTCTCTAAACCCAGGCACACTTCTATCTCTTATCGAATATATTTTTGTCACAAAACCTCTGAGTGAGTTCTACCAGATCGATTGACATCGCTATAGATGTTACATTTACCATTCCTTCGTATAAATGTGAATTCTTCAATAAATTGGATTTTATTTGGGTTTTCCTCCATTTATAACATTATTTAAGTTATATTACGCCGATGGAACCTTTATTCGTGATCCATGTGTACACAAAAATGTACTAGGCTGAGAAATAGGCCCTGAATTCCAGGGCATTTCTAGGCATTCCGCCCTGACCGGCGCGGGCGTGGATCAGTAGCCCTTGTCTAAAACCCTCACACTTGTATCTCAATCACCGCAGATTCCTTAATAAATTGTAACGTCTTTGAACAACATCTTTCACATTGTTTAAATATCATTTTTACAGCGACTGTATGTATATAATAAGTTATTCATATAGGAAAATATGTTATAATGTTTTTAATGTCATCTTCTGCAGACTTGTATGTTCTACATGGTTGTAACACTTGTAACACATTTATTTAACCAGTTACCACATACATACGCTGTATGACGCCTCTGCAGCAAGACTGTTGAAACTATTTATTTGATGGAAACTTGATGGCAATTTCTCCTTTTGCAACGATGTTTTCAACTCTAATAAATTGATATACTAACATTTATTGAGATTTTCCACACTGTTGCCCAGACGTTTTCAAAGTCGTCTGCTGCAGTTTATTAGTGAGAATGGATTTATACCAAATAGCGTCAATAAAGACAAACGGGTATCAACTTCAGAGAATCATGAACGTGTACGCGCCACACTATCTCAGTATCTGTCTATTTGTTCATGTACTGTGTGACAAATACTACACATGTTGACGATGCTCTATACTAGGATAACCAACACAGGAGTGGTTGCTTTGTTTCATTGTGTGTATGGTGTTTAAAGCCAGTTATATCACGGCGTTTTCTGGGACAGTTGCAAGCACATGTGGTCGATTTATCCTGACACCAGTGATTCAGTCCTAATACTAAGGCGGGAAGCCAGTACTACCATTATTAAAATCTTTGGTATGATCCGGCCATGGATCGAACTAGCGACCTCTCGCACCATCGTGATTGCAAATGGTATTTTAATTGTGATCCCAAATGAACATTAATTGACATCCGTTTCTTCAAAGTGTCTGTGCAGATTCATATCAAACTACATATCCAGGAAATTAGTTTAATGTTTAATGTGTACTACATTTGCCCAATTATCTCGGTTTCGATGGCAGGCTTCTCTAATTATTATTGTATTAGGAAGCTACGGTTGAAAACGAAGAATGAGTCATTTGAGAGAATAGATAATTGTTTTGCCTAAATTCTGTCAACGTTTTACTTTAAATCGCATATTAACTTCTTTTCTCGACACATTTACCGATAAATAGCTATCGAAAGTATGGGAAAATGTTAGAATATCGCTACCATATGGCATCATTTTATTTCAGATAATCGTCTGCTATGGAAGACATTTTCGTCTGCTAAAAAGCAAAAATTCAATACGAAATACTAAGGCAAAATTCCTCCTACCTGACATTATGGATTTATATCCAAATACCACAAGTTTCCACTACTCACTGATATAATGACCAAATTAAGCTTATATCCCCCTAATTCCGTTGCTATGCCGACACCTACTCTTTACCATTCCTATTACAGCGCACACGAAATCACAAAAGCATGCGCACGCATCCAGATGCCGAGAGCTATTTCCGGTATCTGAAAACCAATCAGTGACTGTGATCGTACATGTAATTGGAGGAGACAACACTGTTCTGCGTTTAAGCCAATTTTTCTTAAAATATTATTCTCGACAAGAGAGGCGTATCTAAAAGTAGAATCCAGATGACTCAAGTAAAAGGACGAAGCTGTGACGATTCTCTTCCCCCACTTCTTTGACACATGTCGTCTGTAGAAGAAATGGACCAGGTCACAGGAAAACTGACATTCGGACGGGTATACAATCTTTAACCATCAACCAAGTCGCTTTGCTTTAAACTGTTAAATTATTTTAATCTGGAGAGGGACATTATTAGATTTAATCTATCTCCCAATTCTGTTTATTGTAGTCTAAATATAATTATTTTCTATGCAAATAGAGGACATAAATATGTTTAAACTAAACAAGTCACATAATAAATTATTTGAAGCGCCATTGTATGGTCTTATTCGACGGTGTACTCACATAACGTGTGTTTCCTTGCTTTCTCGCACCAGTACTCTACACAACTTTCTCAAAGGCAAACCGTGACCTTCCAGCATAGACTAGTTAGCACATGAAAGACGGTGAAAGACGAATCACCTAAAACATGAATTACTTCAGATTAGGTGTGACCGCCTCGGTGGTGTAGTGATAGAGCGTCCGCCTCGGGTGAGGGAGGTCGTGGGCTCGATCCCCGGCCAGGTCATACCAAAAAATGTTAGTAATGGCAGCCCTCCTTGGCGCTCGGTGTTGCGGGGTTAGCGTTACGTCTGACTGACTGACTGGTGTCAAGATAAATGGACAAGTAGTACTGGTAACCTACCCAGGTAACGCCGCGATATAACTGAATAAAATGTTGAAAATGGCGTAAAACCCCAAACAATCAATCAGTATAGGTGAGCGTTAAAATAACGAGATTCAAAGATTCTGATGAGATTTAACCCTTTCCCTCATACGACAATTCTGCAGCAGACGACTTTAAACGTATTTTGTCAAAAAATAGAAAATCTCCATAATTGAATGGATAACCTATGACAAAAAGTGGAAAACATTGTGGCAAAAGGAGAAATTGCACGTTTTGTTCAATTTCTTCTTTTGTCACTATGTTTTTAAAACGCCGTCTGCTGCAGAGGCGTCAGAAAGCGTTTATATGAGGGAAAGGGTTAAAACGGACTATGCGGAGGCCTCAATCTGCAAGGACGATTTTCACACAGGTAAACTCAATTCAATCTGCAAGGACGATTTTCACACAGGTAAACTCAATTCAATCTGCAAGGACGATTTTCACACAGGTAAATTCAACTCAATCTGCAAGGACGATATTCACACAAGTAAATTCAACTCAATCTGCAAGGACGATTTTCACACAGGTAAATTCAACTCAATCTGCAAGGACGATTTTCACATAAGTAGATTCAACTCAATCTGCAAGGACGATTTTCACACAGGTAAATTCAACTCAATCTGCAAGGACGATTCTCACACACGTAAATTCAACTCAATCTGCAAGGACTATTTTCACACAGGTAAATTCAACTCAATCTGCAAGGACGATTTTCACACAGGTAAATTCAACTCAATCTCCAAGGACTATTTTCACACAGGTAAATTCAACTCAATCTGCAAGGACGATTTTCACACAGGCAAATTCAACTCAATCTGCAAGGACGATTTTCACACTGGTAAATTCAACTCAATCTGCAAGGACGATTTTCACACAGGTATATTCAACTCAATCTGCAAGGACGATATTCACACAAGTATAGGTACTATACTCAACTATAGGTAAAACACATTCAATAGAAACCTCCATTATATGCATGTGGAAGTAGATGGCGAAGAGAGTAGATCCGAATGAGACGGTGTTGGAAACAGGGCTGATCGGTATCTTTGCTGATCGGAGAGCCCGAATGTAGGGTTCGGGTGACGTAAAACATTTGTTATATGAGTCAGTTCATGAGATATGAGGTACACGTTGACATTTCTGCACAGTGAATACTTGGATCGTCTAGTCCACCGGCTCAGTCTTATCATAATATACACCAGTTGACAGAATCTTCTAACGAGCTTATTTTAATAATAATTGATCAGTGTAGGTATTGCTCAGTGTAGTTATTGATCAGTGTAGGTATTGATCAGTGTAGTTATTGATCAGTGTAGTTATTGATCAGTTTATTGACCAGTGTAGTTATTGATCAGTGTATTGATCAGTGTAGTTATTGATCGGTGTAGTTATTGATCAGTAGTTATTGATCAGTGTAGTTATTGATCAGTGTAGTTATTGATCAGTGTAGATATTGATCAGTGTAGGTATTGATCAGTGTCGGTATTGATCAATGTATGTATTGATTAGTGTAGGTATTGATCAGTGTAGTTATTGATCAGTGTAGTTATTGATCAGTGTAGTTATTGATCAGTGTAGGTATTGATCAGTGTAGTTATTGATCAGTGTAGTTATTGATCAGTTTATTGACCAGTGTAGTTATTGATCAGTGTATTGATCAGTGTAGTTATTGATCAGTGTAGGTATTGATTAGTGTAGGTATTGATCATTGTAGTTATTGATCAGTGTAGTTATTGATCAGTTTATTGACCAGTGTAGTTATTGATCAGTGTATTGATAAGTGTAGTTATTGATCAGTGTAGGTATTGTTTAGTGTAGTTATTGATCAGTGTAGTTATTGAACAGTGTAGGTATTGATTAGTGTAGGTATTGATCAGTGTAGTTATTGATCAGTGTAGGCATTGATCAGTGTAGGTACTGATCCGTGTAGTTATTGATCAGTGTAGTTATTGATCAGTTTATTGATCAGTGTAGTTATTGATAAGTGTAGGTATTGATCAGTGTAGTTATTGATTAGTGTAGGTATTGATCAGTGTAGGTATTGATCAGTGTAGTTATTGATCAGTGTAGTTATTGATCAGTGTAGTTATTGATCAGTGTAGGTATTGATCAGTGCAGTTATTGATCAGTGTAGTTATTGATCAGTGTAGTTATTGATCAAGCTAGTTATTGATCAGTGTAGTTATTGATCAGTGTAAGTATTGATCAGTGTAGGTATTGATCAGTGTAATTATTGATCAGTGTAGTTATTGATCACAGTGTAGTTACCGATCAGTGTAGTTATTGATCAGTGTAGGTATTGATCAGTGTAGTTATTGATCAGTGTAGTTATTGATCAGTGTAGTTATTGATCAGTATATTGATCAGTATAGTTATTGGTCAGTGTAGTTATTGATCAGTGTAGTTATTGATCAGTATATTGATCAGGCTAGTTATTGATCAGTGTAGTTATTGATCAGTGTAGGTATTGATCAGTGTAGGTATTGATTAGTGTAGTTATTGATCAGTGTAGTTATTGAACAGTGTAAATATTGATTAGTGTAGGTATTGATCAGTGTAGTTATTGATCAGTGTAGGTATTGATCAGTGTAGATGTGTAGGTATTGATCAGTGCAGTTATTGATCAGTGTAGTTATTGATCAGTGCAGTTATTGATCTGTGTAGTTATTGATCAGTGTAGTTATTGATCAGTGTAGGTATTGATCAGTGTAGTTATTGATCAGTGTAGTTATTGATCAGTGTAGGTATTGATCAGCGTAGGTATTGATCAGTGTAGTTATTGATCAGTGTAGGTATTGATCAGTGTAGGTATTGATCAGTGTAGGTATTGATCAGTGTAGTTATTGATCACAGTGAAGTTAATGATCAGTGTAGTTATTGATCAGTGTAGTTATTGATCAGTTTATTGACCAGTGTAGTTATTGATCAGTGTATTGATAAGTGTAGTTATTGATCAGTGTAGGTATTGTTTAGTGTAGTTATTGATCAGTGTAGTTATTGAACAGTGTAGATATTGATTAGTGTAGGTATTGATCAGTGTAGTTATTGATCAGTGTAGGCACTGATCAGTGTAGGTACTGATCCGTGTAGTTATTGATCAGTGTAGTTTTTGATAAGTTTATTGATCAGTGTATTGATCAGTGTAGGTATTGATCAGTGTAGTTATTGATTAGTGTAGGTATTGATCAGTGTAGGTTTTGATCAGTGTAGTTATTGATCAGTGTAGTTATTGATCAGTGTAGGTATTGATCAGTGCAGTTATTGATCAGTGTAGTTATTGATCAGTGTAGTTATTGATCAGTGTAAGTATTGATCAGTGTAGGTATTGATCAGTGTAATTATTGATCAGTGTAGTTATTGATCACAGTGTAGTTACCGATCAGTGTAGTTATTGATCAGTGTAGGTATTGATCAGTGTAGTTATTGATCAGTGTAGTTATTGATCAGTATATTGATCAGTATAGTTATTGGTCAGTGTAGTTATTGATCAGTGTAGTTATTGATCAGTATATTGATCAGGCTAGTTATTGATCAGTGTAGTTATTGATCAGTGTAGGTATTGATCAGTGTAGGTATTGATTAGTGTAGTTATTGATCAGTGTAGTTATTGAACAGTGTAAATATTGATTAGTGTAGGTATTGATCAGTGTAGTTATTGATCAGTGTAGGTATTGATCAGTGTAGATGTGTAGGTATTGATCAGTGCAGTTATTGATCAGTGTAGTTATTGATCAGTGCAGTTATTGATCAGTGTAGTTATTGATCAGTGTAGTTATTGATCAGTGTAGGTATTGATCAGTGTAGTTATTGATCAGTGTAGTTATTGATCAGTGTAGGTATTGATCAGCGTAGGTATTGATCAGTGTAGTTATTGATCAGTGTAGGTATTGATCAGTGTAGGTATTGATCAGTCTAGGTATTGATCAGTGTAGTTATTGATCAGTGTAGTTATTGATCACAGTGTAGTTATTGATCAGTGTAGGTATTGATCAGTGTAGTTATTGATCAGTGTAGTTATTGATCAGTGTAAGTATTGATCAGTGTAAGTATTGATCAGTGTAGTTATTGATCAGTGTAGGTATTGATCAGTGTAGGTATTGATAAGACTACATGTGCACATCCTGATCAGGATCTATGCTGTTCATAAAAGCCATTATTCATCTTTTTAATTAAAATTTACTCACGTGACTAAGGTAAAATGCTATATATGTAGCTAATATATAATATCGGCTGAATGTTTAAATCTTTCCCTCATACGACAATTCTGCAGCAGACGACTTTGATTATACATTGTCAAAAAATAGAAAATCTCTATAAATGAATGGATAACCTATGACTAAAAGTGGAAAACATTGTGGCAAAAGGAGAAATTGCTCGTTTTGAGCAATTTCTTTTTTTGTCACTATGGTTTTAAAAAGCCGTCTGCTACAGAGGCGTCAGAAAGCGTTTATATGTGGGAAAGGGTTAAAGTTGAATGAAAGTGTCGAGAGTACATTCTTTAACGAAATTGATTTAAAGCTTTTAGGTTTGTGAAATAAGTAAAGTTCCTCTTAAGCCTCCCCCACATTTCAACATATCTCTAGCAGATTACTTTATCAATATATTGGGGGACAAATGTGAAAAAAATATCCCCAAAAAGAGTTTAATTATAAAAAAGAGAGTTGGTTAAAAACATTGTCAGACTGTGTTCAAAGGCCGCCTGCTGTAGAGGCATCCGAAAGCGTCTAAATGTGGGAAATGGTTAAACACTTCTTGCAATTTTAGTTTAATTGAAACCGCTTACGGAATCAAAGCCAAGCATTATAGTTGTTACAATTTTATCATTATGGGAACTAGCTGGGGAAAACCCACCTCCTTATAGAGATGTTAACATCGATTTTTATTCACTCTGCGAGGAAACAAATCACAGTATTCGAATCAATAGTAACATACAGAGATTGTTGTACAGATAGCGTTATTGAACGGATATAGAGTAAATAACAATCCAAACACATTGTTAGTGGTCAACACATACAGCGCGAGTACTACATTGTGTTAAGTGAGGCTCAAGGTAGCTCACGTTTTGTTACGGTTCGTACAACGGCTGAAATAGCTGTAATTTTATTGGTTGTTTATATATCACTAGCTAGCATAACATTTTAATGAACGACCTGCAAGGTTAGTATCCAGGGAACAGGCACCGAAAGTTGCAAGTACATTTTAAACAGGAGCTGTTCATAATAATGCATGCTCGACCATTTACCATTTGATTCTATAGTAATTATATAGTAAACAGTGGTAGTACCTTGCATGCCAAACCTTAACCAAATTGTCAAAGTCAAACAAGGTCCATAATGTGTACTGAATTCATACAAGAGGTATCTACCTTGACTGTTTGACACCCCTGAAGACATGAATGATGTTTCAAGTCAATATCTTTTGTGTTTACTGATAAATGTCCATGATAGTATCTTGCATGCATAACTTTAACCAAAAAGTCCAAAAAGTGGAATAATTGTGACAAAATCTGATGTAGAGTTTTGGGATTTGTCTTGCAAGATAAGTTGATGATATCCAATAAGTGTGTGAAGTTTCAAAGCAATAGCATCTGTGGTTTATGAGTGAAAAAAAACTGTGAAAAAAACCTTTAAAGTTGCAACGCGGACGCCAACGCCGACGCACAAGTGCCTGTAATAGCATTCCATATTCTTCGAACTGTCAAGCTAAAAATAGATGTGAAATGCGTAAAGTGATCCTTTGGTCTTTTATGAAGCTGTACAAGTGATTAAAAAAACTATTATTGTATTAATATTAAATATTTATAGAAAAAATCCTTCAATGTTTGCTCAGTTAGTTGTTTCTATATTCACGTTGTTGGACAACCCCGGTCAAAATAAATGCAATAATTACTATATTATATTATACAAAGAGAGCAGAACTATATTATATTATACAAAGAGAGCAGAACTATATTATATTATACAAAGAGAGCAGAACTATTCTAAATGGTTACTTTATTCCGACGAATTCAGATCAGATTGCACGATCGTATTATGGCCATGCCAGAAGTTATAGATGGACGGCGCTCTACGAAAACCAACCTTACGGTCTTTGATACCAGTGTGTACCCAGATCAACCAGCTCATCCGTGTAGATTGATCAGGATCTGTACTATCTATAAAGCATGGATGCACAGACAGTCGTTTTCTACACGTGTTATAATTACGCTAAGGTTGTTTTTCCTGGTGCATTGTTCAAATAATATAAGTGTAACGAGAGGTTCGCAAACCGGGAAGATCCCGACCAAGCTGTCTGGAGTCGCATGCTCATTGCCGATATGGGTGTTAACTATTTGCAAACATTCGAGGGGTAAATATTTCTATGACGAACTACTCTAGAATTAGGACTAAATTAGTTAAGATTTATGAAAAATCAATCAGCCGTTTTGATCGGAATATTGGAATATCATTATCTACAGTTGTTTCGGCGTACATATAGTTTGATTGTTTTGTGTTTTACGCTGCCTTCAACAATTATTCACTTTTATCTCGGCGTTTCCTGGGTAAGTTACCAGTACTACTGATTCATTTACCCTAACACCAGCCAGTCAGTCGTAACACTAACACGGTAACCCTGAGCGCCAAGGGGGGCAGCAATCACTACCATTTTTAAAGTCTCTCGTGTGAACCGGCTAGGGATCGACCCGTGACCTCCCGCATGCGAGGCGGACTCTCTACCAGTACACCACCGAGGCGGTCGTACATCTAGTGGGCCTGCATTTGTAGTTTGTGTCAGGAGATATAATTGGTGAGACTGTAATGATACTTTATACATAAGCCCGTCCGAGAGAAAAGTTACAAGTCGGCTCTTCTGAAATGTGGAGGTTCACATTACTTTGTCTATCTGTTCAGTCACACCAGAATCTACACAATGTGTAACAAGTTGTAAACAGGACATCTGATTTTGTGCTTTACTGTTCGGAAATCTTATTATCCTATTGACCAAAGTCATTAAAACGGACGTAAACTTCGCTGCAGAAACAATCGTGCAGATATGAAGCTGCCTGATAAAGGTTATCCCAGATTGACCAAATTAAATTGTCGCGTATAAAATTGTTAGGTATTGATAGGGGAGATAACCCATATACATAAACGAGATGGAGAAGCGTTGTTTTGTCGAATGTTCCGATTTAATGAATATTTAAATGTACAGGGTTAATTCGAGACGACCTTATTTGTGGTGTCGCCGGATCCAATATACGTACAGCGAAATAGATTTGTCTGGTTTTAACGAGATTAGCTTATAGACAATCCAACACATCTCTCAACATTGATCATATTCGGCACTATTCAAAGTCATTTGAATTATTGCGCGGGTGCACCAGCGCATATAATGGTTGTGTTTAGAACTATCACTGGTGCAATGGGTTGCGCATGCGCCGTGTGAATTGTCTTGATCGCGCATGCGCTGTGTTTTACCGTCAGCTCTCGGATATTTCCGTAGCAGTTCAACACTAGACTGGTTCTCGTTCGAGTTTGCAATAGAAGATTAAGATTAGTGAACAAGTCTATTTGTCTATTTATATGCGAGTAATTTTTTTATAATTAAAATGTTAATTAAAACCACAGTTTTTTAATAACAGGAAAATGGGAATATTGTCATAAATGCGAAGCTATTGTGCTAAATTTTGAGATTTTAAGAATATATTGAGGGAAAAAAAGGACGCGCATGCGCAGACAAATGTTCACAATAATTTTGGGAGATCGAGGTCAACACGTTGGGAAAAGGTATTTTTGTTTTAGTTTTACGTATTTAACTACAAAACTATTGTTATCATATATTTATGTCACATATTTAAAAGCGGATTTCGTGTTTTTCGAATCAAACAGTATTTCTTTAGGCATACAATGCTTATTCCCCGCGCTAACATCCAATTGCTGCATCTTGCAGCAACTCTTGTAAGCGTAATATTCTAAGCACATTGGACAAACAACAATGCAAACAATGATTGTTGCTCTAGAAAACGACCACCATATTAGTCTGGAGTTCCTTCCCCTTATAATTTTCGGCATTTTCGACCAGTGAATGTAATCCGGATAACAACATTATGCGGTATTTGCGACCAGTGTACGTAATCCGGATTACCACATACGGTATTTTCGACCATTGTATGTAATCCGGATTACTACATTACACGGTATTTCCGATCAGTGTATGTAATTCGGATTACTACATTATACGGTATTTTCGATCAGTGTATGTAATCCGGATTACTACATTATACAGTATTTTCGATCAGTGTATGTAATCCGGATTACCGCATTTATGCGATATTTGCGACCAGGGTATGTTATCCGGATTACCACATTATGCGGTATTTGCGACCAGGGTATGTAATCCGGATAACCACATTATACGGTATTTTCGATCATTGTATGTAATCCGGATTACCACATTATGTGGTATTTTCGACAAGAGTATGTAATCCGGATTACCACATTATGCGGTATTTTCGACCAGTGTATGTAATCCGGATTACCATGCGGAAATGCGCAGTTTGATCTGGCTTTGTACTGTTCGTCAATAATGATCTCTCTCGCGCGCGTTCTCTTTCGCGCTCTCTTCCTGTCTCTATTTTATTCTTTCTCTCACTCTCTGTCTTTCTTTTTCATTCTCTCTGTCCACCTTCTCTCTTTATCTCTCCCTGTTCCTCCTTTTCTCTCTCTTCCCTTATCTCTCTTTCTGTATATCTCCTCTGTTTGTCTGTCTGTCTGTCTGTCTCTATCTTCTTTCTTTATATATATCTCTTTCCCTCTTCCTTCTTTTCCTCCTCTCTTTATTTATTTCTCTCCCAATCTGTTTCTGTTTATCTGTCTTTTTTATTTTTTATCTCTCTCTCTTTTATAGATATTTCTTTCTTTCTCTTGCCTGTCTATCTATCTGTATGTATGTCTGTCTGTCCCTCCTTTTCCTTCTATATACACATTTGTAATATCTCTCTCTTTCTCTCTCTCCTCTCTCCTCTCTCTCTCTCTCTATCTCTCTCTCTCGCTCTCGCTCTCGCTCTCGCTCTCGCTCTCGCTCTCGCTCTCGCTCTCTCTCTCTCGCGCTCTCTCTCTCTCTCTCTCTCTCTCTCTCTCTCTCTCTCTCTCTCTCTCTCTCTCTCTCTCTCTCTCTCTCTCTCTCTCTCTCTCTCTCTCTCTCTCTCTCTCTCTCTCTCTCTCTCTCTTCTCTCTCTCTCTCTCTCTCTCTCTCTCTCTCTCTCTCTCTCTCTCTCTCTCTCTCTCTCTCTCTCTCTTTCTCTCACCCCATCTCTATGTATCTCTCTTTGTCTTACTATTACTTCGTCGATTGTTTTTCTTGTATAGTTTTATATCAATATTTATCTGTTTAGCTTTACATACAAGCTTTCGGTTGTAATAATGTAAATATGTTATCTTAGGAGATATATTTATATAAGCCGTTATTAGCTCTTTTCTTAATCATATCAATTGTTCGATAATGTCCATACTTGTTTCTGTAACTCATGGAATAAAGAGTAACTAAACCAATCAGTAGCATATTGTTTCAAAAACAAAACAATGAAACTAGACGGCTTATCTATTCATCGATTTGTTAAGATTTCAACATTATTTCAGTTATATCACGACGACAGTTCACTTATTCATGATCCCTGGGTAAACAAACCAGTACTAGGCTAGAAAATGTGCCTTGCCCAAGAGCACTTCACCATGACCGTAGTGCCACGACTGAGGATCGAATCCCAGACACCCGGTTTCAAATCCCCGACGTCGAACACCGTACACATGGTATTGGGGAAAATAATTGACAGCTGATAACTGAATACATTATTCGTACCACTGCACTAGAAATGGTTCCTTCGTGTAATGTTTGTATAATCCGGTCCCTTAAGTATACTTTTATATATTTCTAAAATAGAACGCTTCGTTTATGGCAGATAAACCGATTGTTTCCGTAGATATACCTATTTCCTAATGTCAGTGTCCAAATAATGTATTTAGGTGTCCGAAGGTATTTTATTCACAATACCAGTTCGTTCGTAAAGGAACTTTTGTTAATCATGTTCCGACTTGAGACACATTTTGACACATCTTTAGCAGACGACTTTTGAAAACCCCTCCTGCAAAGGGAGAAGTTGCTCACAATGAACACAATGCTTCAACTCGATTCAATAATCATTGTTCTATTTATAGATAGTTTAACCCTTAACAACAAACAACAAATCTGAAGCAGACGACTTCGAAAATATTAAGTCAAAAATATGTAAAAACCTCTTTAAATGAAGGTATAATTACTGAAAAAATTGAAAACATTGTAGCGAAAGAGGAAATTGCTCTCCTTTTTTCACAATATTTTCATAATTCGTCTGCTGCAGAGGCGTCAGAAAGCGTCTATACGTGTTAACAATTTATAATATACATTATTAATTTAACAGGAGCTTTTGATAATTCATACTTAACAGAAGTATTTGATAAAGTACATTAATAATTTAACAGTAGTATTTGATAAATAATATAAGTCCCCAGAGATATGTATCAAATAAATATACATGTATTATGTACAAAATATCGTGATCGGACGTTCAATTATTTTTATAAATAGATCTGAAAAATGTTTTCAAAATTAAATAACTGCAGGCAGTATGTGTAACCCTTTCCCTCGTTAATACATCTCTGAAAACATTATATAGACACATACGGAAGTAAGAACAGAGTAGAAATCATTGTAAGCAAAGTGGATATTGGTTGTTTCAGTCAACATCTCCGTTCTCCAAATTGTTCTCGGCACAAGTCGTCTCTCTGTGTATCATTAAAAGGTATCTACATATGGAATAATGTTCATTTAGCTAAACAGTGTACGCCATCTCAGCATATACGCATTCACTATAAATTTTGCTTTTTTTTCTAGGGTTTATTTGAATAAGTTCATTAAATTGATCCTGATAAGATATTAACATGAACTGATCGTTAACCCTTTCCCTCATACGACAATCCTGCAGCAGACGACTTTGAACATATTTTGTCAAAAAATAGAAAATCTCTATAATTGAATGTATAACCTATGACTAACATGGGGAAAACATTGTGGCAAAAGGAGAAAATGCTCGTTTTTGAGCAAGATCTCTTTTAAAAGCCGTCTGCTGCAGAGACATCAGAAAACGTCTGTATGAGGGAAATGGTTAAATATATTACTGTAAATATCATATCTAATTTTCTCATATAATTGTATGTGGGAAAAGGGGGTTAAAAGCATGGGAAAAAAAGTCAATACTATAAATCCAACGAGAGATGTTTTTTAGTGTATCCAACGGTAATTCGAATAATTTATCGATATAAAATTATAAATACCTGAATTTCACATATATATACGTACATCACAGATCCTTTCACATTAAAGACACAATGATAATAACAATTTAAACCCGGATGTCACGTTGAACTTCGTGAATATATAGTTTCGTATATAGATTGTATATGCATACTCTCAAAAAGCAATACACGCATATAGACTCTAAATTGAACTAGGTTTTACACAATTGAGATTGCATCGGAAAAACATTTTTCCTTCTCATCATATTATAATTTTAAAATCTTCTATATTTCAGTGTATTTGTTATGGGGGTGTTTAAAAAATCACTTTTGTTATTGAAAACGGCGGGAGACAGTCATGGTGATATTCTACTACTTGTTCCACGTTGTTTTATTAAGGTATATGCAAACACACCATTATCCCGGGTGATTGAAAGGGACTTTTTATCGAAAATAAAAGTGTTTCTTTTACCCCAGGTAAAATAGTTTCTATTTATGTTACACTTGAGTGAATTTGACATTGCATATAGTTTTTATCGAAGTGATATATAGGTGTATACAAGAGAAAGTTGATGCAACGCATCAATGTCGCCGGATATCCATAGTGCAGTTTTGCATAACACTAACATTATAGTAGTTGAATAAACAGTTATCAACTGAAGGGCATATTGGAACATCAGGGGTGGGGGTCAAGTGAAAATGTATCATAACTGTTTTGTCAACGAAGTGAATGATAATTGAAGCCTTTCATTGTTTATGATCAATCTCCATTCCAAAGTAGGTTGACCATACACACAACCAACTAATTATTGATCATAAACAGTAATGGAAATGAGAAATCTTGCCAATCATTAGTCTAAGTATGTATACAGTGCTTTCATTAAGGAATAAGTATAAGATTTGTGAATTCCACATACACTTTTCAAGATGTTTGTCAGAATATTTGAATTTTATTATTTTTCAATAAAACCACAAAACAGACAATTTAGGATTTGCATGCAATAGCACGTCATTTTACATTTCCTCTATTAAAGTCAACAGTGGACACCTTTGCAGCAATCTACTTTTAAAACAATGAGATAAGGGTTAAATCGCTGAAGACATGAGTTTTTTCTTTTTCTCAAAATGATATTAGCTTGGCATCCTAATTATATCATACTTTAACAAATGTTGAAATGTAGTCCAATATTTATAAATTAGACCACCTTCGAAATATAATATCAACTAAACAGTTAAATCTCATTGAAATTGTTGTATAATTTAAACTTAATTTCGAACATAAACTGAGCCCTACAACATATTAATTTATTTTAATTCTTTCCTTCCTTTTTTATAATGAAAATAACAATCTACTCATGTTTAAAATTATATTATGATGAGCGCCCTTGTGTCAATGATGCATAACAATATGCAGATCGGAAGCAATATACCTTTAGGGAATTAAATGACACATTTAAAATTGTCAAGGACGAAATAATGTTGTACGAAAGACACGATTCTTCTTATTCGCAGAGGTGTCGTTCTTGAAGCTCTCTTTACAGGCAGAGAGTGTTCGTTCAAAGTAATTTTTTTCTATTAAAACTAGTTTTTATCTCGGTTTGTTCTTTTCTTCATTTGTTTCGAACCAAATAAACAGTTTAAATCACCTACGATTTACTATTTGTAAGTGAGTGTAAAGAGCGGCTCTCTGCAAAGGAGATTGATCTACGCAGTTGGTATTCGCGAGTCACGCGATCAACAGTTTTAGCTTAGAAACATTTCATATTTTAGATATACATGATATACAGGAGAATATTCGAGGTCATTTTCATCTCGATATTTACACATAACAAACAGTCTGCTTCAAGCAGGTGCGCGTATGTAAACAAATTAGACTGTGCGACGTAAAGGTTTGTAGTTATCGCCTTTTGAGTACATGTAGTATATAGTGTAAAATAAAGTATACCAGTCTTGCTAATAGGGACTGTTTTGTCTTCGTAAATAAAACCAAAAAACATAAATGCGAGTCAAAATAAAGAATCGAAAGGTTGCTTTTACTCCACTCGATTTATAATATTCAGGAATCATCCATGAACTTTTACGCGTGATTCATTCATGTTGAAAGCGTAGAAAAGCAAATTTCTTTGGAGATCTTTCTATTGCTTGAATGATGTCAAATAAATCAATTTTCCGGTTGATATCCCAACTAGTTACCGCATTTTGTAAATAGTTGTCTCTGTTGTCATCTTTCGCCTAATCTGTAATTTCTAGATTCGACTGCCGTGAAAACGCCTAAGGTAAACAATATTATATCTCGAAAATTCTACCACAGTGTTAAAAATGATTGTGGGAGAAGAAGAAACTCTGAAAAAGAGAACGTACTAACACGGTTGGTTAAACAAACAAATTGAAGATAAATAAAATAAATAAAGGGACATAACCAAAATTCAAACACAATGGTTGGGTTTGAAATTGAATAGTTCCCCTTATTTAAAAGATATTTCTGCTGCGCTCTTCAGTCTGTTGTCCAAATATTGTCGATGTGGGATCCATTTGTGTTTGTCTTGATGTTACAGTTGCACTTTTGTGTGATATAACTGAAAAACTATTAGAAGCGACGTTAAACATCATACAAACGAATTAATCAATTCCTTAAAATGTTTCCCAAAGCATAGTTAACAGTTTTGAATGCATTGCTTTTGAATTTATCACAACATACTTAAGGAGTTGGCTGTTGCGGTTTCAAAGGACATTTGCACCACTGATATGAGAAATTTATAAGACAAAAATGAAAGAGATATTTATAATATATTTATCTTTATAAAATAATCAAGAAATCTGCATAGATCGGGAATCGAACCGTGGACTCCCGCGTGGAAAGCGAATGTGCTAACCTCTACACCAGACGGACAACTTTCATGTACCGTGTTAATTTATATAGTCATTAACAATCGACAAAAGAGCCAGCGATTTATTTATAATTGAAGCGTTTTATCTTTATAAAATATCAGCTATCATTTCAATAATTTGATTCTCTTTTGGTATATATTTTATAACTGGGACTTGACTAGCTTATTCCGTCGTCTGAATCTTTATTTTGGTTAATTTCGTTGATTTCAATAGCTGATATATTTACGCAGGAATCTAGAATGAAATACTCTAGTACTAAGATTCTTGATTAACGTTACCGCTGAAAAGCATCTTGTACATTTCATTCGAAAGGATTTTTGAAATCCAGACGCCCAGACTATAAATATCACAATAGCCGTATATGTTATATTTCATGAACTATTTATTATCATTTCAATAATTTGATTCTCTTTTAGCATATTTTTTTCCTTGGGACATGATTATCTGAATTTGTTTTTGAGTCGGAATCGAAAGGCTGCTTTTATTCCACTAAATTTACAATATTCAGGAATCATCCATGACTTTTACGCGTGATTCATTCATGTTGAAAGCGTAGAAAAGCCAATCTCTATCACTTTTCCGGTTGATATCCCAACTAGTTACCGCATTTTGTTTAATTAGGGACGGACTATTTGGCGGTACGATACTGTAGACATGGATACTCATTTTTAACAGATATTCCACACATGCATGCGCTTTCATTGACATTATAAACACTTATTATAAACAATCTACGAATATAAAGACATCTCTCGGAATTCGAAATGGTGTTCAGTAATGGAGAGCTACTGTAAAAAGAGATGTTTGAAGTCATTCATTGCAGATATTGTAATAAGACTTTAACATTAGGGACTGATTTCTGTTTAGATTTCGATGAGTGTCTTCGGAATTCGCCTACTATATCAATTGGCTCTGACGGGCCCCTTGCTAAAAATGTTCGAATCTTGAAAATATAACTATTGATTAGAGTTGAAAACATAATGGCAAAATGCTTCCATATGTGGGAAAAGGTTAACGAAAGAAGACAAAGATACACCCTGTGTTTCATATTTCCAATACAGGCGACATTTTACTCATGACCGGCAGACGACATTTAACAACCACTGGACAATTATTACTTTTCCCTCAATGTTTTAAACTGTATGTAAAAAGTGTTTTATACCTCAGTTAGAGATCTTATAGGTTTTAAACTGTATGTCAAAAGTGTTTTATACCTCAGTTAGAGGTCTTATAGGTTTTAAAGTAGACGAATCTGAAAATATAATTTCAGGTAAATAGCTTTAAAACTCAGAAATGTTTGGATAATGCTTTATGCCGCTTCCAATAACTTGTCAGTGATATCACCTTATTTCCTGGGTAAGTCACACGTTCTACTCATCTGTTTATCCTTTCACACGCGGGTCAACTACACCCTGAGCGCCTGTCCTGAGCTAATCATTTTAAACTATTTTGTATGACCCAGCTGGGGATCCAACTCGCGTTTTCATGTACCCGAGGCAGAAGCTCTACCATTACACCACCGAGGCGGATAGGGTATGAGCTACACGTGTATATCATCAAGATAAACATACAGAAATGCTCATCCATAGCAATCTCTCCTTTCGTTACAATGTTTTAAAACCATTCAATTATCATACTTGTACTTGATATGACCCGGCCGGTGATCGAACCCCGACCTCCGATACATGAAGCGGACACTCTACCACTACACACAGGGCGCTCTGTGAATTGTAACCATGTGGATACCAGAGATGGATATCGGAAAAAGTGGCACGCGCATGCTTTACCCTTTGCCACACACAACCAATCATACAACTTTGAAAATATCTAGGGAAACATATTTAACGTCTCTTGAAATTAAAGTTCTTATTCAATATCGTTTATAACATTGTGGCAGAATGTAAAGTTACCCACAAAGAACAACTTCTCATTTCCTCTTAATGTTTTCAAAAGTATTTTGCTGCAGATGTGCTAAAAATATTACTGGGTGTGAGAATGGGTTAAACCCTTTCCCATAGACGGATATTTTCTAACGCCTCTGCTGCAGTCGACTTTGGAAAAGTTAATGAGTAATTTAACCATTTGTCACAATGTTTTTTTTCCAATCGTATACAATAATTACACTTCCCTTTATAGAAATGTTCGTATGTATGTTTTCAAAGTCGCCTGCTGCAGATTTGTTGTATGGGGAAAGGGTTAAAGGACTGATGTATATCACTACTCGGATACTGTCGACTTTCAAACCGGAAGTTTCCTTCCTTCCTTCTTCATAAAATTTCTACAAGTGTTTTTGTGATTACTTACTATTGCATAGCAGACGGCTTTACATGCTTAAATGTTAACGAGCGCTTGACGAGGATGGAGCGTCGAATAATATTGTGTTTTATTGGATTATTCCTGTCTTTTTGTAAGTTAAATAAAACCACGCGCATGGAGCTTTCAGAAAAAAAAGCAAAAATAACTGTATGATGTCATGTGCATGGCTTTCTTAATTTAACTCTTTCAGCGCCAAATTGTTTAAAGTAGACTCTTCCATGTTCAAAATCGGGTATGTTCATTTCTCAAGTTATGAACGTTTTGGACAATTTTGGTAACTAAAGAAGGCAAACAATGCTGAGTTCAGGTGAGACAGCTCGTTGCGAGCTGACTCGCCTGAATCTGCATTGTTTGCAAAAACCTGAATTTATTGCCTGTGGCGCTGAAAGAGTTAAAACTAGCATGCAGCTCTTTTATTCTTTTGATTTATTTTGAACATTTTCCCGAAAAACAACACGATTACTTTACACGTCGTCTGCTTGTGAAAAACAACACGATTACTTTACACGTCGTCTGCTTATGAAACATGTGAAGACATTGTTATTACATCTGGTAAATTGAAAATATAGTTTTAATACAATTAGTTTTAAACTTTGTAGGAAATGTGGAGAAATTGCGAATTTAAGGACAATTTCTCCTTTACCACAATGTTTTTTGTAAATGTCGTCTTCTGCAAAAACGCCTGTAAGATGTCGTCTGTATCAGAGAAAGGGTGAAAACTTAACAGCGTGTGACCCCAAACCGGAAGTTTACGGGTTCGATCCTCGGATAGATCATGACAAAGACGGTTAACTATGCTGTCCTACATGTCAATAGTACGCGATGCGATGCGTTTGTACGATTTAGAGTCCCCTGCTTGATCTGGGTCTACAATGTTAACAAAAGCCTACTAGCATCTTTTTCCAAGAACGGGCTCAAACGGGCTCAAACGGGCTCAAACGGGTCCATCCCAGCGACGTTCAAGAAGCTCTTTCCAAAATACATGAAATCTGAAGCAGACGACTTTGAAAACTTATGTGGAAAACAATGGAATATCTATGAATAAAAGTGTAGGTATGCAACAGTGCTGAACATATTGTGGCAAAAGGAGAAATTGATCATTCATCGTCTGCTGCAGATGCGTCAAAATGCGTTTATATGTGGGAAAGTGTTAAAGGCCCACAGTCGCTGTGAAAGTGGTGTAATATGTGAAAGATTCGCTTATGTACATTTGCTGTTGCTGTTGTAAGAATTTACATTACACACATGTCTTAAATGAACCCAAAACATACAAGAGTAATCTAAAAATAATAAAACGCGGATCATTTCGTCCAGAGCATGCGAAAACCATACTTAGTACTAATAAATTCCTTTTTTTTTTTATTATAAATAAATTATAAATACTTTATAATGTTTTCAAATAAAGTCTGCTGAAAATGCGTCACAACGCATCTGCAAGTGTGAAAGGGTCAACTGTAAACTTGGTGAGGCATTTATATACGGTCGTAAAATTATACTGTGGAAAAATAATTAACATAAGCAAATAGGTATTTGATACGGAATGAAAAAAAAGGAGGAAAGAAGAACTTGCTTATCTTTAAGAAAATATTTCCTGCTCAATGGTTTGCTTATATAGCTTGACTTTCCTATGTAAAGATAAGACAATTGAAATGTAAGTGCATATATGATATTATATTTCCTGAATAAGATATTGACATGTAAGTGTATATATGACATCATACTTCCTGTTTAAGATATTGACCAAGTCACACAAAACAAGACCATCGGAACTTAAATATCAGTGACGATCCAGATCCGCGCCAGCACTCTAACCAGTATCGTTACTGTTCTCAATCAGGTGACGATCCAGATCCGGGCCAGCACTCTAACCAATATCGTTACTGTTCTCAATCAAGTGACACAACCATCATGGGAACCCGTAGACACGGTTTTAATAACAATGCGATTTAACAAAATTCCAATACGACCACAATTATCGTTTACTCTTTTCCACAAACAGACGCTTTTTGACACCTCTGCAGGAGATGACATTTTAAGCTTAATTTTGAGAAATTGCTCATGTTGAACAATTTCTTCGTTTGTCACACTGTTTTCAACCCAATAAACATACTTTCGTCTGATGTAGATTTGCTGTATATGGGAAAAAGGATAAGATTACAAATCACCTAAGACCATTGTTCGTGCGACATGGCTGAACAATGTATATATAGTATGTTGAATTATATCTACATACGATTATCCTCATTCCAGTATTAACTACTTCGAATGGAGTGTTCCAAGAAACACGTACATGTATGAGTCATCGCATGAGGAGAGGTACAAGTTGGGATTTATGAACAGAGTAGACCCAGATTATATTGTCAAACTGCCTTATCAGAATCTATCCAAGTTGGGATTTCTGAACAGTGTAGACCCAGATTATCTTGTCAAACTGCCTCATCAGAATCTACCCAAGTTGGGATTTCTGAACAGTGTAGACCCAGATTATATTGTCAAACGTCCTCATCAGAATCTACCCAGAAGCGATTGAAGCATATTCTGACAAGCTTGTGTAAGTGTTATGTGGACAATGCAGGTCTTGATCAGACTTTGTGAATGTACATGCTGATCTGGTTATATACTGTTTATAAAAGCCACTGGTATACCTTCTTCCATGCACTGGCTCGTGTATCGTCTGCAAGTATATCAGTTACTGATAGTGTGACGGACGGACGAACTCATGGGAGAGTACTTGTGGGGTTATTTCCATTGATGTTTTACTTGTGGTGTGCACCCCACAAGTATGCAATTCATTCCGTAATTACCCCTTTTACGGAATGAATAACATTAATATGCAAATGAGATACCAGTTATAAAAAAAAAAAAAAACTATTTATCTAAGTGTCTTTATAAGGGTGTTGGGTGGGCTAAAACACGCACCCCACAAGTACTCTCTCATGCGGACGGACGGACGGATGCAGAAATACGCCCTATGTATTTCCTTGTGAAGGCTGCGACACCAAAACGAGGGATTTGTCTGATTCTGTTAGAGGCGACTTTTACCCTGTTTGCGAACAATGAAGACAATGCATGATGCAATACGTATGTGAATGACTATTTAAGTAGGTCTATAGCAGCATTACTTTTGTGCTGGATGATCTATAACCGTTTTCTAGGCTCTATACCGTTGGCTGCTCAACTCAAAATGCTTATAATTTATATTCGTAAAATTGGCTAATGGGCTCTTCCAAATACAATACTAGTCAAGTCCATTTTAATAAACGGCATTGAAGTCATTAAAATACCCCTTCAAATTCCATTCAAACGTCATTAGTATGCAGGAAAAGGGAGAGCTACATGTAGCGTCTACAACAAAGGACGGAAATAATTGTTCTTAACCCTTTACATCTCATGATATTTATAGAATATTTCAATAAATTCGACTGCTGCAGACTTGGCGTATGCTGAAAATATGTTAAATGATAACATACATCCGAGATAAACTATTAAGATTAGCAAAACTGAATATAGTTTTACCCTTTCCTACTTAAAACAACTTTAAAGCGGACGACTTAGAAAACATCTGAGCAAAACTATTTTAAATCTCTTTTAATGAAAAGATAAATATTGAATGGAGTTGAAAACATTGTAACAAAAGGAAAAACTGCTCTTATGAGCAATTTCTACTTTTGTCACGATGTTTTTAAAACATATCGGCTACAGATGCGTCAACATACGTCTGCAAGTCGAAAGTCGATAACAGGCATGCTGAAAAGAATGATGTTAAAACATTGAAATAGATACGGTACCGGATCAAGAAGTTTTAAAACAAATGAATTTTCTGAATTAGTGCATTTATATTTTGATATGCTTACGATTACGTTTAGATGAAACCTGCATATTTCATTAACTCTGAATGCGTATTATCGCAGAAAAAATGTTTTGAACATCTGTGCAATTTTGAGGAAAGAAAAACCTGCATGACTAATTCTTTATTATGCTGATTATGCATGCTAGATATGCTGAATTTTCGAGCGTTAACGAAACTGTTTACCAAGCTTTAAACTTGATGTGTTGTTTAACGCTTTTCCCACATACAGACACTTTCTGAAGCCTCTGCAGCAGACGAATTTTGAAGACTTTGTGACAAAAGGAACATTGCTCATGATGAGCAATGTCTCAAATTTGCTACACACTTTGCAGCTTTATTCGAAAAATTGTTCTTTTATTTATAAAAAATTGCCTAGATCTGCTACAGATTTATCGTATCAGGGATAGGTTAATAGTTGGATGCTTTAACCCTTTCCCTCATATAGAAGCTTTCTGAAGCCTCTGCAGCAGACGGCTTTTTGAAAACATAGTGACAAAAGATGAAATTGCCTAAAACGAGCAATTTCTCCTTTTGCCACAATGTTTTCCACTTTTAGACATCCATTCAATTGTAGCGATTTTCTATTTTCTTGACAAAATATGTTCAAAGTCGTCTGCTGCATAATTGTCGTATGAGGGAAAGGGTTATAAAAGATAAAGTGTATCTTCTATACAGAGGTACTGACCTTTTACAACACTATGTAGATAAGGCTGTACTTAGTGCACAACGTCAAGAAACAAAACGTTTTATTGCTTCCACGCTTATACATCACAACTTTTTCTTACAAAGATATATATTGGCATAAACCTAGTGGGTTTACATTTGTATTATCTCTATAAATGAAAAAATATTTTTTGAATAAAGTTGAAAACAACGTGGCTAAATGTTACAATGTTTTCAACTCCATTAAATACTTTTTCTTTCATAAATAGATATAGTATGGGTACAATTTCCCCTTTTGTCGCAATGTTTTTTAAAAGTCGTCTGCTGCATAGGTGTCAGTGAACGTCTGATTGTGAGAAATAGTCAATAAGAAGACACGCCCATTAGGTCTATTTTACATACATATTGAAGGACAGTGAAGGTTCTGACAAGACATACATGTAGGTCTAATCTCAACTTATACTTCATTGATCACAGATGTGACACATATATAACACATATATAACATAGATATAACACAGATATTACACAGTTATGACACAGATATGACCAGATATAACACAGACAAGGTGAAACTGCTTAAAATGAGCATTTTTCGTATTTTGCAACACTGTTTTCAACTCTATTCAATAATGACACTATCATTTATAGACAATTTAAAAAGCTTTCAAGGTCGTCTGCTGCAGATTTCCTAGATTTTGGAAAGAATAAAACTGCTATATATTAATATGTTAGCGAGGATATAGCGGATACATGTATGTAAAACGTTACTTAAACATAATTACATTGCACTTTTCCTGGTTAAGCAATTGTTACTATTTCTATATGCATGGTTATTTTCCTTTGTTTAATAGTGCAATGCTATTCATGTTTAATGCTTAATTGAACACGCTTTACCGACTCGGTAGTGTAGTGGTGGTGCGTCCGCCTTGGGTGCGGTACGTCTCAGGATTCATTTCCTGCCGGTTCATATCAAAGACAAAATTTGTAGTAATGACTTTTCCTCCTTGGCGGTAAGCATTACGACTGATAGAACTGGTAGCTTATCCAAGACACGCCGTGATGTGATGGATTGACCGGTAGAACTGGTAGCTTATCCAAGACACGCCTTGATGTGATGGATTAACCGGTAGAGCTGGTAGCTTATCCAAGACACGCCGTGATGTGATGGATTGACCGGTAGAACTGGTAGCTTATCCAAGACACGCCGTGATGTGCTGGATTGACCGGTACAACTGGTAGCTTATCCAAGACACGCCGTGATGTGATGGATTGACCGGTAGAGCTGGTAGCTTATCCAAGACACGCCGTGATGTTATGGATTGACCGGTAGAGCTGGTAGCTTATCCAAGACACGCCGTGATGTGATGGATTGACCGGTAGAACTGGTAGCTTATCCAAGACACGCCGTGATGTGATGGATTGACCGGTAGAACTGGTAGCTTATCCAAGACACGCCGTGATGTGCTGGATTGACCGGTATAACTGGTAGCTTATCCAAGACACGCCGTGATGTGCTGGATTGACCGGTAGAACTGGTAGCTTATCCAAGACACGCCGTGATGTGATGGATTGACCGGTAGAGCTGGTAGCTTATCCAAGACACGCCGTGATGTGATGGATTGACCGGTAGAACTGGTAGCTTATGCAAGACACGCCGTGATGTGATGGATTGACCGGTAGAACTGGTAGCTTATCCAAGACACGCCGTGATGTGATGGATTGACCGGTAGAACTGGTAGCTTATCCAAGACACGCCGTGATGTGATGGATTGACCGGTAGAAGTGGTAGCTTATCCAAGACACGCCGTGATGTGCTGGATTGACCGGTAGAACTGGTAGCTTATCCAAGACACGTCGTGATGTGACGGATTGACCGGTAGAACTGGTAGCTTATCCATGACATGCCGTGATGTGACGGATTGACCGGTAGAACTGGTAGCTTATCCAAGACACGCCGTGATGTGACGGATTGACCGGTAGAACTGGTAGCTTATCCAAGACACGCCGTGATGTGACGGATTGACCGGTAGAACTGGTAGCTTATCCAAGACACGCCGTGATGTGACGGATTGACCGGTAGAACTGGTAGCTTATCCAAGACACGCCGTGATGTGACGGATTGACCAGTAGAACTGGTAGCTTATCCAAGACACGCCGTGATGTGACGGATTGACCGGTAGCACTGGTAGCTTATCCAAGACACGCCGTGATGTGACGGATTGACCGGTAGAACTGGTAGCTTATCCAAGACACGCCGTGATGTGACGGATTGACCGGTATAACTGGTAGCTTATCCAAGACACGCCGTGATGTGATGGATTGACCGGTAGAACTGGTAGCTTATCCAAGATACGCCATGATGTGACGGATTGGCCGGTAGAGCTGGTAGCTTATCCAAGACACGCCATGATGTGACGGATTGACCAGTAGAACTGGTAGCTTATCCATGACACGCCATGATGTGACGGATTGACCAGTATAACTGGTAGCTTATCCACGACACGCCATGATGTGACGGATTGACCAGTAGAACTGGTAGCTTATCCAAGACACGCCGTGATGTGACGGATTGACCAGTAGAACTGGTAGCTTATCCAAGACACGCCGTTATGTGACGGATTGACCAGTAGAACTGGTAGCTTATCCAAGACACGCCGTGATGTGACGGATTGACCAGTAGAACTGGTAGCTTATCCAAGACACGCCATGATGTGACGGACTATCCATGACACGCCATGATGTGACGGATTGACCAGTAGAACTGGTAGCTTATCCGAGACACGCCGTAATGTGACGGATTGACCAGTAGAACTGGTAGCTTATCCAAGACACGCCATGATGTGACGGATTGACCAGTAGAACTGGTAGCTTATCCATGACACGCCATGATGTGACGGATTTGTTTAAAGCCGCGTAAAACGCGAAACAAAAGTGATTCAGCAATTGTTGCTATATTTCTAAATGCATTGTTATTTTCCTTTGTATAATACTTCAATTATATTCATGATAAATTGAAAACCCTTGGACGTTTCCCTTTGTATACAAAAGTTCCATCACTGCACTTTTAATGTAATGAGTGTAAATCGCTTCAATACGTAGATGTTTCAGTTCATTAAAATATATTTTGTTTGTTTGTTTTGACGGTGTTTAACGCCGCAATCAACACTTCTTCACTTATATCACGGCGTTGGGTACGTCACCAGAATTACTGGTCCATTAATCCTGACACCAGCGAGTTAGTCGATATGCTAACCCAATAACCATGAGCGCCATGGAGTTAACTCCCTTTTAAAGTATTTCGTATGACCCGGCCAGGGGTCAAACCCTATGCCCTTGGTACTCAAAAGCGTCGTTTTAGTCAGACGATTTGTTTGAGAACCACAACATAGAAGAGTTTGGTTGAGTAATAAGAGAGATATCGTGTGGTAAAAACCAGCTTACTACCTACCCATTATCTCGTGTTCTCTGGTCATATTGACCTCAACTACTCTGATGCTGACTTACATGTAGATTGACTTGATTGCAAACTATTTTGATCTGCGGACAGATAAAGAACAGACAATTGCTAAGTTATCATCAAAACCAGATCAAAATTTCGCCCAGTCGTAAATATAGATATGTTGACTGTCCCCTACAAAACTTCGCCCAGTCGTAAATATAGATATGTTGACTGTAGATATGTTGACTGTACCTTACAAAACTTTGCCCGGTCGTATATATAGATATGTTGACTGTACCTTACAAAACTTCGCCTAGTCGTATATATAGATATGTTGCCTGTCCCTTACAAAATTTTGTCTAGTCGTATATAGATATGTTGCCTGTCCCTTACAAAACTTCGTCCGGTCGTATATAGATATGTTGACTATCCCTCACAAAACTTCGCCCGGTCGTATATAGATATGTTGACTATCCCTTACAAAACTTCGTCTAGTCGTATATAGATATGTTGACTGTCCCTTACAAAACTTTGTCTAGTCGTATGTAGATATGTTGATTATCCCTTACAAAACTTCGTCTAGTCGTATATAGATATGTTGACTGTCCCTTACAAAACTTTGTCTAGTCGTATATAGATATGTTGCCTGTCCCTTACAAAACTTCGCCCGGTCGTATATAGATATGTTGACTATCCCTCACAAAACTTCGCCCGGTCGTATATAGATATGTTGACTATCCCTTACAAAACTTCGTCTAGTCGTATATAGATATGTTGACTGTCCCTTACACAACTTTGTTTAGTCGTATACAGATATGTTGACTTTACCTTACAAAACTTTGTCTAGTCGTATATAGATATGTTGAATATCCCTTACAAAACTGTGTCTAGTCGTATATAGATATGTTGACTGTCCCTTACAAAACTTCGCCCGGTCGTATATAGATATGTTGACTATCCCTTACAAAACTTCGTCCGGTCGTATATAGATATGTTGACTGTCCCTTACAAAACTTCGCCTAGTCGTATATAGATATGTTGACTTTACCTTACAAAACTTTGTCTAGTCGTATATAGACATGTTGACTATCCCTTACAAAACTTTGTCTAGTCGTATATAGATATGTTGACTGTCCCTTACAAAACTTCGCCCGGTCGTATATAGATATGTTGACTGTCTCTTCCAAAACTTCGCCCGGTCGTATATAGATATGTTGACTTTCCCTTACAAAACTTTGTCTAGTCGTATATAGATATGTTGACTGTCCCTTACAAAACTTTGTCTAGTCGTATATAGATATGTTGACTATCCCTTACAAAACTTCGTCTAGTCGTATATATAGATATGTTGACTGTCCCTTACAAAATTTCGCCCGGTCGTATATAGATATGTTACCTGTCCCTTACAAAACTTCGCATAGTCGTATATAGATATGTTGACTTTACCTTACAAAACTTCGTCCGGTCGTATATAGATATGTTGACTGTCCCTTACAAAACTTCGTCCAGTCGTTTATAGATATGTTGCCTATCCCTTACAAAACTTCGCCTAGTCGTATATAGATATGTTGACTGTCCCTTACAAAACTTGGCCAAGTCGTATAATAGATATGTTGACTGTTCCTTACAAAGCTTGGCCTAGTCGTATATAGATATGTTGACTGTCTCTTACAAAACTTCGCCCGGTCGTATGTAGATATGTTGACTTTCCCTTACAAAACTTGGCCTAGTCGTATATAGATATGTTGAGTGTCCCTTACAAAACTTCGCCTAGTCGTATATAGATATGTTGACTGTCCCTTACAAAACTTCGCCTAGTCGTATATAGATATGTTGACTGTCCCTTACAAAGCTTCACTCGGTCGTATATAGATATGTTGACTGTCCCTTACAAAACTTCGCCTAGTTGTATATAGATCTATATGTTGACTATCCCTTACAAAACTTCGCCCAGTCGTATATAGATATGTTGACTGTCCCTTACAAAACTTCGCCCGGTCGTATATAGAATGTTGACTGTCCCTTACACAACTTCGCCTAGTCGTATGTAGATATGTTGACTGTCCCTTACAAAACTTTGCCTAGTCGTATATATAGAGGATCTTACATGAGTGCTTATTTGATATTGTTTTTATGAAACGAGTCGACTAAAATAATATGACGCGAGGCTCTGCCGAGCGTCATATTCGTTTCAGTCGACGAGTTTCATAAAAACAATATCAAATAAGCACGAATGTAAGATTCTATTTATCACATAACACCATAAAAAGATTGTTTTCAATCTTTAAATCGACCTTTCTTCGTCCTCATATAAACAGTGACCGAAGTTCACTTCGAAGTTCTAATACATACTTACACTGTAAAAAGTAGTCCTTATCAATAACCTTTTGATTTTATACAAAATTAGCAACAAGGCACTATAACATTTCATTTATCGAGATTCATTCTCTTTAAACAATATTTTTAATAAATGCCGAAATTCAGAAGAATTGTAAACAATATGCTGTCATTTAAAGTGACGTCACACAGGAGTGACGTCACATACGTGCTGTGAGTCGGCTATTTATGTAACTAGTTACATATGATATTTATGTCACTGCTTTATGTCACTCCTGGAGTGCAAATTATGTGATAAAGATATGTTGACTATCCCTTACAAATCTTCGTCCGGTCGTATATAGATATGTTGACTGTCCCTTACAAAACTTCGCCCGGTCGTATATAGATATGTTGACTGTCCTTACAAAACTTCGCCCGGTCGTATATATAAATATGTTGCCTGTCCCTTACAAATCTTCGTCCGGTCGTATATAGATATGTTGACTGTCCCTTACAAAACTTCGCCCGGTCGTATATAGATATGTTGACTGTCCTTACAAAACTTCGCCCGGTCGTATATAGATATGTTGACTGTCCCTCACAAAACTTCGCCTGGTCGTATATAGATATGTTGACTGTCTCTTACAAAACTTGGCCTAGTCGTATATAGATATGTTGACTGTCCCTTACAAAACTTCGCCTAGTCGTATATAGATATGTTGACTGTCTCTTACAAAACTTCGCCCGGTCGTATGTAGATATGTTGACTTTCCCTTACAAAACTTTGTCTAGTCGTATATAGATATGTTGACTATCCCTTACAAAACTTCGCCCAGTCGTATATAGATATGTTGACTATACCTTACAAAACTTCGTCCGGTCGTATATATAGACATGTTGACTGTCCCTTACAAAACTTCGCCCGGTCGTATATATAGATATGTTGACTGTCCCTTACAAAACTTCGCCCGGTCGTATATAGATATGTTGACTGTCCCTTACAAAACTTCACCTAGTCGTATATAGATATGTTGACTGTCCCTTACAAAACTTCGCCCGGTCGTATATAGATATGTTGACTTTCCCTTACAAAACTTCGCCTAGTCGTATATAGATATGTTGACTGTCTCTTACAAAACTTCGCCCGGTCGTATGTAGATATGTTGACTTTCCCTTACAAAACTTTGTCTAGTCGTATATATAGATGTGTTGACTGTCCCTTACAAAACTTCGTCCGGTCGTATATATAGATATGTTGACTGTCCCTTACAAAACTTCGCACGGTCGTATATAGATATGTTGACTGTCCCTTACAAAACTTCGCCTAGTCGTATATAGATATGTTAACTGTCCCTTACAAAACTTCACCCGGTCGTATATATAGATATGTTGACTGTCCCTTACAAAATTTCGCCCGGTCGTATATAGATATGTTGACTGTCCCTTACAAAACTTCGCCCGGTCGTATATAAAGATATGTTGACTGTCCCTTACAAAACTTCACCCGGTCGTATATATAGATATGTTGACTGTCCCTTACAAAACTTCGCCCGGTCGTATATAGATATGTTGACTGTCCCTTACAAAACTTCGCTCGGTCGTATATAAAGATATGTTGACTGTCCCTTACAAAACTTCACCCGGTCGTATATATAAATATGTTGACTTTCCCTTACAAAACTTCGCCCGGTCGTATATAGATATGTTGACTGTCCCTTACAAAACTTCGCCCGGTCGTATATATAGATATGTTGACTGTCCCTTACAAAACTTCGCCCGGTCGTATATATAGATATGTTGCCTGTCCCTTTCAAATCTTTGTCTCGTCGTATATATATATATATGTTGACTGTCCCTTACAAGTCGGCTCAGATCGATCTTGGCTTTCGCGAATAAAATTGTCGTTTACCAAATCGTTCGGTATAAAACAGGTAATAATCTGACAGAGAACCGGCGATGTGGATTTTTCCGCTTGTATAGAAACCGAGCGTTGACTGAATCGTGCGATTTAATCTGACAAAGATCCCGAGTGCTTGCTCATGAATATTTTTTCAGTATAGAACCTGTTATGCGATGTCTTCAGATCAAATACAGTTTGTTTCGTTTGGGTTTTACGCCGTTTTCACAATATTTCAGTTATATCACGGCAACAGTTCACTTATTCATGATCCCTGGGTAAACAAACCAGTACTTTATAATAGCATAAACACGTTTAAATAAGTAACGCTTCACTGACCTGACTTGCCCACAGACCTAGTTCCGCTGTCTATTGAGTTAACCAATTTGTATCCTAACATTTTTATTTTCTGTATTTTATTTTTTGGTTAATCTAGTAAAGTTGAAACCAAAATATTTGATTTACATTTTTTAAAGATCTGCTTCTATTCCGGGAATAAAGGCCTATCGCACTTATCCTTGATCGGAATATTATGAATAATATTATCAACAGTATGTTAACAGGGTAATATCAGATTTAAAAAAAAATATGTTTTGCATTGAGAAGAATAAATATAAGTTTTAGGTAACTTGTATTCAAATCCATGTTGTTAAAACAATCAATTATGTATAAGTATGATTGAACGTCAAAAGTTGGGGCTCACGCAAGATTTTGTCACACGTTGACCATTAATCTTCAATATATTCGCCATTTTTACAGCTGCATGTATGATTTTGGTATGATTACAAAGGAAATAAAATATACTTCGGATGCACGACCTTTATTATTATCTTTGGTAAACGATTCTATTTATAAAAAGATAGTTTGCACGGAATACGCTTAAAAATGACGTTGTAATTTGTAACAAAATGTTCCAACTACGTATACGAAACATATTCTTAAAATTACATTTTTTAAGAAAATCGCACGAAAATTTATCAACCGACGTCGTATACGTATTAAAGGAAATGACGTAATTTTGACGGATATAAACAAGACCTCCAAGAATATGGATGTCGTTAAGGAAAAAACAAAATTTTGTAATTCAGCTTAAAAAGGGTGTATTTTACCATACTATTTTTTTTAAAAATAAAAATGAGGCTTTTTATTTTAGCAAAATACTACAAAATTTTGCATGGAAAATACGTCTGAACCAGAATTCCTGTAAATAAAAGTTTAGCGTATTCTAGAGTCAAAAACTGTTATTTTTGTTCATGTTATTTTCACTGATAAAATGTCCCCTTTCACCGAAAAACGTCACTTATACTGATAGTGTTAAGAATTAAACAAAAATAATTAAAACTGTGTATTTTATTTTTCCATTTTGAGATTATTTTCAACATACGTCTAGAACATTGTTTTTAAATTTCAAAGGGTTTAATTAATATGTTTATATTGAATGAAATATCATAATTATTTCATAACTGACATTTTGTCCCCTTTGAGCGTTATTTAACGTTTATTACGTGTACTTTGTATAGGGACGCCGCCAAAGGGTTCCTTTGAGTATTACCGCTGGTTAAAATGATCTAAAATATCCCAATTGAATAATACATATTATTGTGCAATTCAAAATAATAAACAACGGAAACAGCTGTCAGAAAGCAAAGAGGGTACGAAAAAAAGAAATCAGAGAATCGCGTCCAGGGACAAACTAAACAAACTAGAACACAAGCGTATACGTCAGAGGGAAAATGTAATAAAATTTAGAGCAAGAAAGGCTCAAGAATCACATACACATACACAAAATAACTTCAAACATAGAATGGAAAAAAATCGCGCGTTAAAAGCATTTAAATCCTATCTTTCCCAGATCACATGCATTGTACAGTTTTAATGAAAACTGCGTTCAATTTTTTACGACGTCAAACCGGACGTCATTCTGTTACAGTCGTGAGTCCCAACTTTTGACGTTCAATCTATCTTGTAAATGGCTATGTAAAAAGCATTACAATGTCGTATGTATGAAAACCCGTAGTATACTATGTTTTCATACAATAACTTGTAATGTGGCTCGTATTGGACGTGTATAGTATTAAACCAACACTGTTATTTGCTGTGGTAATCAGATCCTTTAATTGTTCGTTTCTTTTATTTCGTAACATATCATGCATATGTGAGTTGATTGGTTGAGTGGCATAATTCAAACAGTCGTTACTATTATTACTACTGACAATGATTCACTGGTTGTATAAATAAATGGCCATTTTAAATGTTTAAAAGTGATTTCTAAAACAAACTACTTTATATAACAAATTGTGTGTGTGCCCAATGGATTCCTTTGCCTGAAATTTGTATATTTAGACACCATGAATATGAGTCTACTACATATAGTTACAAAGATAAAAGCATTTGAAGAAATGGTCGGACATTTTGGCGGCCATTTTTAAAAATGTCCGCCACGGTCACCAGGGGGCGCTGCTGACTTGGGTCCATATCTAAAAATAATCAGTAGGGGATGTTGTATATGTGTTTCAAGTGTCAAGCTTTTAACCCAAAGTGCACGATTCTACCAAAAGTGACCCTTAACAGGCCCCCCCCCCCCCCCCCCCCCAATGTGACTAAAATAGTGTTTAAACTAAACCAGTACGAGGCTAGGAAATCACTCCAACATGACTACAGCACCGCAACTGGGAATTGAACCCGGGACGCCCGGTTCTAAATCCCCGACAGTAACCACGGCGGATTCCTAGATCCAATATATGTACAGCGAATTTTTTGGCTCCAATTTTAATGAGATTGCAAAGCGATATACCCCTATTGGTTCGAAGATTATGGGAGGCATATAAAACCGAATATGTTCTGTTTGTTTGTATGGTGTTGACGCTGCTTTCAACAATTGTCAGTTACTTGTTTATCACGGCGTTTCAGGGGGTAAGTTAACCCTTTCCCTCATATAGACGCTTTCTGACGCCTCTCCAGCAGACGGCTTTTTGAAAACATAGTGACAAAAGAAGAAATTGCTCAAAACGAGCAATTTCTTCTTTTGTCACAATGTTTAACACTTTTAGTCATCATCAATTCAATTATAGAGGTTTTCTATTTTTGACAAAATATGTTCAAATTCGTCTGCTGCAGAATTGATGAGGGAAAAGGTTAACAGTACTTCTGTTCTATTAATTCTGACAGAAGAGAGAGCGCCAATGAGGGAAAGCCATTTATTCCATTGTTTAAATATTTGGTATAACCTGGCAGGGGAAATAAACCTAGATATCCCGTACTCAAGGCGGACTATCTACTACTACGCCATCGAGTTCATTTAACCCAATAAGGAAGAAGGAAAACATATGCAATCTCCTATCTGAATAAGGAATAAATAAGGAACAATGAATGACCAGTGTACTGCGTAGATATTTATTATACCAATCCTATTTGTAACTTGCAAAACTTGTACATCTTACGTTCGGTCTGTTTACAATTCTGATCCGAATCCTCACTAATCAACCCGCTAGAAGAATTCCAGAAAGCTACACATCTGACAGAAACATTTTTAAATCATTGTAACAAAAAGAGAGATTTTTTCAACTCTATTCTAAGGCACTTTCATTTAAATAGAGTATCCATAATTTTGCCTTTCTATTTTGAAAGTCGTCTGCTGGAGAGTTGTCTGTATGTGAGAAAGGGTTAAACTTTGGAAATTGTGCTTGAACTTAATCTACACGTTTCGCTCAGTCAGTAATGTTGGTTTTCCTGATAGTGACACTTAGGTAGCATAACACAGTTGAAAGCTGATTTTCTGTTTCCTGGGACACCCCAACTTTTATTCTCTCATTATTTCTCATAATATCCATACTGGCTCGATAAAAAAAAGGTTTTTTCCTGTATCAAGGAGTGCCAAAATTGTAGGAAAATGACTGGAAGTCACACTCTCAGTCCATATTATGGAAAGAATTGGCCACAGAAGTGGTCTGAAACAGGGTGAAAAAAAGTAGGACAGAAATATCAATTTGACCCTTTATTCCAACAATCATCCAACAAAAACGCAGGGGGTTAGTGTTAAATTGAAATGCTTCTCTCAAAACAATAGGCAATATGTGGATGCAGTCAAAAATACCACGTTTCCAGCTCCATTTCAAGCAATTTTGGACGCGAAAGCTGGTATTCAAATTTACCTCTAAATTCACGCCTAGCTCTGCAACCAGTGTTGTCAAACCGGAAGGAGAAGTGGGTTCAACTGAAAAATTCAATCCCATGCTTAGAGCTTACTTTTCACATTTATAAACATCAAAATCAACCATTTACCCAAAAATGTACCCAAAATTTACTATTTGTCATTATTTCTATTTTTGACCCTGGCCAAAATCCGAATATCCAGAAAGCAAGTGTTATGTGTCACCTAATGGTAATATGGTAAAAGTAATATGGTACAGCTGGTAGTTATGATTTGACCGAAGGCAGGAACAATCAATTAAAAATACAAATTTGAAATAAAAAGCATAACTGACAGCACAGTCGTGCCTTTATTCTTTACTCTTTACCGTCTCATAAGGGCGTGCACCCCCGGGGCGGATTGTACCAATGACTTTAAAGATGAAAGTGGATTCCTTGTTGCGCAGGGTTGCGATGCTAGCATGGCGACGGATGCGATGGTGTCAGGACAAGCTTACCAGCAGTATTGGTAATTCGGATAGGAAACGCAATGACACATACGTCAAATACGTGAATGAAGTACGGTTGACCTCGGCCCAAAGCCCCATGCAAGCAGTAGTTTCCGATGTTTTTATTCAAAAGTGAAAACGAAATTATTTCTACGAAGGTAGAAATCATTCAGGGAAAATAGCACCTAATAGGCAATCTCTTACGTGTGTCTACTTTATTTACGCAGGCGTCGTCGTTTGACCGCTTCGATTGTGTAGTAGTAGTAGAATGTCTTCCTAGAATGCAGGAGGTCGCGAGTTCGCTCTCCGACCGGCTCCTACAAAAGACTGTCTCGCTGATGTGGACCAGTAGTATTGGTAACTTACCAAGGAATTGCTGGACAAACAAACTAGCAATCTGAAAAGTCGTCAAAACAAATATATTATAACAGGGTAAATGTCAATATCCTTCAGTTAAGTATTGTATATATGTTATACAACATTTCCGACGATGCATATTTGAAGATATTTGTTTCCGTAACTGAAGCACGTGCGTAATTAAGTATGACGTCAGCGTCCTTGTACCTTGTTATATTCATGTAAACAAAGTAGTAACTATTTTTTGGACAGAAATTTAGCCCCTTTTCGATTAATATATAACTTCATTTAAACTGCGGTAGTGGGGCGTGACTCACACTCATTCATAAATTTGATTTAATGTGTAAATTGTGTTATTTCGTTATTGAAAATATAGAAATTTGATCCAGCTCTGCACTATTTGTTGATTAGTGACGGACAGTTTTTAGTAGGTTTTTGTGAATATGAATCCGGCAGATTTCTATACTTCATTACTTGTCATAAATATGCCAATGTGGGTTTTTCCTGGCCCTTCACCATGACAGCTGACACTGGGGATCGAGCTCGGGACGCCCGGTTTCAAATCCTCGACTCTAAACAATGGGCCACATTCCTAGAATTGATCGAACATCATTGAATTGGATCGATTGTTTATACTGTTTTTGAAATATTCTCCGGTATAAATGTTGACTTCCAGTTAGGAACTTGAATGATTATCTATATACATCGACAGATGGCATATTAGAAGGAATGTAGCTATCATACATCGACTCTTCTTTTACATATTGTAACGAGTTACTAACAATGCGCTCTCATACACTGCTTCTTCTTTTACATATTGTAACGAGTTACTAACAATGCGCTGTCATATATTGATTCTTCTTTTACATATTGTAACGAGTTACTAACAATGCGCTCTCATACATCGACTCTTCTTTTACATTTTGTAACGAGTTACTTACAATGCGCTGTCATATATTGATTCTTCTTTTACATATTGTAACGAGTAACTAACAATGCAGCGCCATTGAGACAAACGACAAAAAACTGAAAAACTTCAAATTTAAGTTAGTGCATGAGAACAGGTACATGTTTCCATTTCTGAACAGTGTAGGTTCAGATCATCTTGTTCACCTCCTTAGTCTTATCATAATCTACTCAAGTTGACAGAATATTCTGACAAGCTTGTGTATTTAATATGTTAACAGCGTATATCTCGATCAGTCTGGTCTGGATCTATACTGTTTAAAAAGCCATATTGTACCTTTTCTCATGCTCATTTTATCTTTAATACAACAAACACTCATTAAACCGAAGATGACTTCCGTCTTTTTCTGTCTGGAGTACTTGATCCTTTATTTAATCTCTTTACATAAAACAGACGATATTTCACGCTGACTTTTGAACTAACTAACAACTTTAAATTATCTGAACTTTCATTCAATGTTTTCAAATGACCCATGGTTTTGTCAATCCATTTGGTTTAAAGGTGAAATCAGAGTTCCTCTTAATGGCTGATGTTATTCGGTTTCTAAAGGAAATAGAGATATAACCCGCATACTCCGTATGTTCAAAACATTTATGTTGCACTCTGAAGTCTCTAATATATAGATAAGATTTAATCTGGATATTTTTTTTCAATTTTGTTGCTCATAGTGAACAATTTCTCCCTTTGTGACATCTGTTAAACTCTTTCCAATAATTCTACGTTCATCTATAGATATTTGTTAAGATGTGTTCATACGTTGTCTGCCGCAGACTTATTGAATGTGGGGAAGGGTTAATCAATGATAAAACGAACAATAATGACATTCATAAGAAAATAATTTGCTTGATGTTTCTGATGTTCTATTTAGAAAAAACAACAACATTTAGACATGAAGAGTCGTTTAATTTCTCTCCAAAAAGACGTTTTCAGCCATTTAATTAACAACATCAAAAACTTAACTTGAGAGTTACATTTATCGAGAAAAAACATAATTCTGTGAAATCTCTAAATGTCGATCAAACACGAACAATTACGATATTAACATTGCTTTTAATTTAGAGAAGAATAAATGAAATTAATTCATATTCACTTTCTTTATTTGCATATAATAGTCTACATGTTGTTTCAACAGAATTAACATTTGTAAGGTAATACAAGTATAGTATAGTTTTTATATCAATGTCATAAACATTTGAGAAAGTGTAATTAGTTTAGTAAAACTTAGATTAGTTATTTATTATGTGAACTATAAAAAGCACCCTATTCGGATTTCTATCCGTCAATGGCTCCTTTTTAGAATCACGTTTTGTATTGGCCATATATACATATTTACTATGTTTTCGTAATATACGTATTACGTAGGCTATTCTATAATTTTCCATTAATTGTTTAAATTTATACAGCGATGGCCAAGTACGATCATATTTTGGAAGTAATTGATTTTTAGTTGACAAAAAAGATATTCATTCTCGATCACATTCAAATTGCACATTTTACATTATCTATTTTCCCTAGGGATGTTATCATATCGTCCTTCCTCAATTAATAAACGGTGATATCTTACATCGGTACATCTTAGCCTAGTCAATGCAATTCTGTAATAATTGTTATTAACACAATCGATGTTTCTGGTACAAAATAAATTTTAAAGTATTTGTAACATTGTAGCTTTGCCGAATTATCTAAATCCGAAGACCAAATTTGAATGTAACAATCTTTTATTTTTCTAGTAATAAGTCTGACGTCAGAATTTTTAATATCTGATTTCCTATGCATATATGATATATATATATATATATATATATATATATATATATATATATATATATATAATATTACTGAAACTAACAGTTATACAAAAAATTTAATTACAAGTTCGCGCTGCTGACTATTCTTTGTTTTCTAAGATATAATAATAGGACATTTTAATATTATTATAGGGCCTTTTAATACAAAATTTTAAAATTATAATAGGATATTTTAATATTATTATAGGAACTTTTAATACAACATTTTAAAATTATGATAGGACATTTTAATATTAAAATAGGACATTTTAATTTTATAATAGGACATTTTTACATTAAATAGGAACATTTTACATTATAATAGAACATTTTAACATTAGAATAGGAAACTTTAACATTATAATCTTAATATTATAACAGGACTTTTTTTTAAGTTACAAGTTCGCGCTGCTGATTATTCTTTGTTTTCTAAGATATAATAATAGGATATTTTAAAATTCTAACAGGCCATTTAAATATTATAATAGGTCATTTTAACATTTTAATAGGATATTTTTACATTATATTAGGACATTTGAATATTTTAATAGGATATTTTAATATTATAGTAGGACATTTTAACATTATAATAAGACATTTTAATGTTATAGTAGGACATTTTAATATTATAATAAGATATTTTATTATTATAATAAGATATTTTAATATTATAATAAGATATTTTAATATTATAAAAGGACGTTTTAATATTCTTAAAGGACATTTTGAACTACAATAGGACATTTTAATATTTAATGTTATTATACCTCACTTTTGTCTACAATGGTTAAATCCCATTACCCGAAAAAGAGATATTTTGACTATCAGAAACATTTTCAACCTTTTTGACACGCGACCAAGCGAAAATTGATTGTCAGGTCATGTGACCGCAGTGATATTTTGAATGTCATATAAGGGCAAATAACTGCTTCAATATTTTAGCTAAATCATGACGTGGTTGCCTCCTTTATACACATACAGCAGTGACGTCACTATTCAATGTGTACATAAACACATCAGACGACAGGAACTGTCAGCAAGTAAACATGTCTCGATTTGCAAGTATTTCTTAAGATGAATTAGACACTCTTGATGGACAGACTCAAAAAACACAAAACGTGTAATAAAAAGAAGTGTGTCTCTGTTTCGTGAATTTCTCGGCGAAAACTGTGAATTTGAAGGATTTTCAAGCGAGGAATTAAACAAATCTCTTCGAGCTTTCTTTGCAAGCATAAGAAAGACAGATGGGTCGGAACTAAAGAAATCATCACTGACATCTTTGTTATGTACTTAATTGTGTTCGATATAATAAAATAAATATCATATGGCAGCATGTGTGACATTGACATTGTCAACCCGAGAGCAGAATGTCACCCGAGGCGTAAGCCGAGGGTGACATTCTGTTTCGAGGGTTGACAATATCAATGTCACACATGCTGCCATATGATATTTATATATTAATGCATCAACTTATGGGAAATTGAAATAGTCAATTTCTGTATTAGTGACGTCACTGTGTAGTATATCCGTTATTGTCAACAGTAAATATCTACATCATGTAAATGATCTAACAGATCAACGTTTGCATTAACCGATCGACAGATCGTACACAACTATATTCATCTAAGACAGACAAGACATAATTGCCTCCAGAGTGCTTGCTTGTGATTAAAAACTATAAACATTAATTCTTTTTTAAAAAAAAAGAAGAAAACAATATCAATAAAACCTGCATCGTCGGTTATCTGGCATTGTAGTGTCCGCACAGCTTAATGTACTGTTCGCGAACAGGTCAAAGAAAGGTTCAACAGTAGTCTGACAGTAGCTTCGTTTTCCCCCGTTTGTATAGAAGCGCATGCATATTGTGTATCTACATGTGTTAACTTGATAGATTAGTTTTTCCTGGAGTACCATTTGTATTATAATTCTATCCCTTTCTTTAGATTGGACAGGCTCTGTTGCAGCAAATTCCAGCAACACTTCAACTACGGTACTTACAATAACAGAACGAACAACAGTACTTACAACAACACAACCAGTGACACACAACACAACGCAGAATACTAGTATAAACAATGTTATAGGATCAACAGTACAAGGTACAAATGTTTCCACTTCTATAATACATCAATTATTTAGGTATTTAAATCAGACCTAAACTTCGTCGCAGTAGTAAATGCTCGTGTAGATCTGATGACTGTCTACAGCAGGTCGTCTCAGATTGACCTGTACCTCAACCAATCAAATTATCTAACAATATATCCCATTTAAATGAATGAATTAGAGTACAATTTAACGATCAGATTAAGATATGCTTTATTGCTTTTAACCTTTTCAGACGTACAGCAAATACGCAAAAGACGACTTTGAACACATCTTAGCAAAATATAGAAAATCTCTATAAATGAAAGTTTAACTATGGAATAGAGTTTAAAACATTGTTGAAAAAGTATAAAATTGCTCATGATGAGGAAGTTCTCCTTTTGTCATAATGTTTCCAAACATCATCGACTACAAAGGCGACACAACGCGTCTGTAATATGGTAAGGGTAATGACGCAACAACTTCAAACGGGTGTCCTTATAATAATATTTAACAAAAGTGTCAGGACATTACCAGACACCTTAAGATCCAAAAGAATAAAGCGAAACGGGTCTGATGCTCATGCAAATTATGAATTATTTTATTTTTCCCATTATGTTATTTAACTACCAAATATTTATTGTGGTTTTTTTTCAACATGCATTTTAGTTTGATGATTCTTGAAATGTTAACCTTATGTATGCCCTATTATGATGACTTTAAGGGTGGTTTTGTCTTCTTAATCATAAATATTACTATAGTGAAAATATCCGTTTTGAAGAGGGAGTGTGGATAGTTTAAAGATATTGTCTTACAATTGTCGAGGCCTAAACAATAAGAGGAAACGTTTTGATTTATTAACATTATTTAAGGAAAAACATGCTGATATTGTATGTTTACAAGAAACCCATTTCATTGAAGACATTGAAAAGGACATATATTCAGAATGGGGCGGTAAATGTTATTTTAGTCATGGAAAATCAAATTCGAAAGGTGTTGCTATACTTTTTAAAAAAGAATTAGATATTAATGTTTTATGTTGTAAAAAGGATATTAATGGACAATATGTAGCCGTAGAGGTAGCATTTTGTGAAAACACATTTGTCCTAATTAATATATACGCGCCTAATACGGACGATCCACTTTTTTTCGAAAACATTTTTGACGAAATCGATTCCTTCAATTCTAAAGAAAATTACATTTTATGTGGAGATTTCATTCTAGTCTTGCACCCATCCTTAGATTATGCAAATTATAAATCAACAAATCATAATAGAAATGCCAGAAACGTTATACTATCATATATTTCTAATAGAGACATTATAGACCCTTTCCGAGAATTACACGGAAATATTAGAAAGTTTACTTGGAGGAGATTTACACCTTTACAACAAGGAAGGTTAGATTACTTTTTAATGTCAAATAACCTTCAACCATTTTTAATAAATTGCGATATAGTTGTAAGTTATAAATCAGACCATTCAATAATTATGCCTGATCTACACTTTTCAACAATTAAGCACGGAAAAGGTTTTTGGAAGTTCAATAATTCACTTTTAAATGATATTGATTATGTAAATAAGGTAAACACAAAAATTAATGATGTCAAACTGCAGTATTGTGTACCTGTGTATAATACTGAAAATGTTTTATCCATGGATAGATCGCATCTACAATTTGTCATAAATGATCAACTCTTTTTGGAAACATTGTTGATGGAAATCCGTGGAGACACAATTTCATATGCAAGTTATAAGATAAAAGAAAGAAATAATCGTGAAAACAAACTTTCATCTGAAATATTAATTTTAGAAACAAATTTAAATGAATTGAATAAAGAAAGATTATTATTGTTACAAACAGAACTCACCGAAATACGGAAAAATAGACTAAATGGTTGTTTGTGAGATCAAGATCAAATTGGATTGATAATAGTGAAAAGGTTACAAATTATTTTTGCAACTTGGAAAAGCAACACTTTTCTTTCAAGGCTATTCCATTTATTGAAAAAGAAGACGGCGAACACATTTACAATCAAAATTACATATTACATGAAACGAAGGTATATTATGAAAAACTATACAATGAACAATATATATTAGATGACTTCGATTTAGAAGCAGACCTCCTAAATTGTAATATAAATAAATTAAACGATAATCAAAGAACCAGTTTAGCAGGTCTTTTAAACTATCATGAGGTTGCACACACCTTGAAAAATATGAAAACGACAAAAGTCCGGGTTGTGATGGGTTTTCGTCGAAGTATTTTGGAATAAAATATGTCATTTTGTAGTAAGAGCACTTAATTATGCGTTCATATCAAATTCCTTTTCCAAAAACACTAAACTAGGAACTATAACATGTATTCCGAAAGAAAACAAGCCGAAACAATTCCTAAAAAATTGGAGGCCTATCACTTTATTAAATGTCTAGCTAATAGACTCAAAAATGTTTTAAGTCATTTAGTATCAAATGAACAAACGGGTTTTATAAAGGATAGATTTATAGGCGAAAATACACGACTAGTGTATGACATTATGCAATATTGTGAAGAAAACCATGTTCCTGAATTGTTAATGCTTATTGATTTTGAAAAAGCGTTCGATTCTTTGTCTTTTAAATTTATTGAAAAAACTTTGGCATTTTTTAAATTTGGTGAAATGTTTAAAAAATGGATTAGACTATTTTTATATAATACTGAAGTATGCGTACAATTAAATGGGTTTTTATCAGAATTCTTCACGGTCAAAAGGGGTTGTAGACAGGGAGACCCAATTTCAGCTTATATTTTCATTCTTTGTACTGAAATTCTAAACAGCAAAATAAGAAACAGTTAAAATATTTCAGGAATAAAGATTAAAGACGAAGAATACATTATTTCACAATTTGCAGATGACACAACTCTCTATAGATGGTTCTGAAAATTCGTTAAATAACGTTTTAGAAATAATAAATAATTTTACGAAAATGTCCGGTTTAAAAATTAATTTTGATAAAACTAAAGTTATTTGGATTGGATCACTTAAATACAGTACACGTTCAATTAAAACTAAATGGAAATTATCTTGGGGAGAAACTCAGTTTAAACTACTTGAAATTTGTTTTCATGTAAACCTTAAAAAAATGTTCGACCTAAATTTCGAACCAAAGTTAAGAAGCTTAAAAAATAGTATATCTTATTGGAAAAGAAGAAATTTAACACCCATAGGGAAAATAACAGTCGTAAAATCGCTATTAATACCACTACTTTCACACTTGTTTATAAGTTTACCATCACCTACAAACGAATGTATAAAACAATTAAATGATATATTGTTAGATTTTGTATGGGATGGAAAAGCAAAAATAAAAAAAATGTTTTTATTAAAAGCTATGCTGAAGGAGGTTTAAAGATGATAGATGTAAAAAGTTATATAAACAGTATGAAAATAAAGTGGCTGAAGAATTTAATCACTTGTGGAGATAATACATGCTATAAAGTAGTCAATAATGTATTTGATGTTAATAAACTGTTTAATTTAGGAAAACAATACGCTGTACAAGTTTCAAAAACAATAAAAAATGAATTTTGGATCGATGTACTGAAGTCGTACATTTTGTTTATTGAAAAATCGCAACTCAAAGAATGGGAACAAATAGTGAATATTCCTTTATTTTTTAATGAGAATTTTAAGGTCAATTATAAACATGTCTTTATACCAGAATTGTATGATAATGGATTTAGATTGGTTAAAGACATATTAGACGAAAAGGGCAACTTTATAAGTTTAACATTTATAGAAAATAGTATTGGTAAAAAAAAAAACTTTTTATCTTTCTATGGACTTAGAAATACAGTTAACGTTTTCATTACAAAGACACACTTTTTAAAAACGGATAATTCACTTTCTGGATATCACAACCCTTCCATTAACTGCTATTTAAATCCAATTTTAACTCATATGGAACAATGCTCGTCATGCAAAAAACAGGGGAGACAATGTACCACTGTTTAAGCCGTACTAATTGTTGACTAATTTGATTGTTATCTGCTCTTGTTATCATTTTGCTAATTGGCGGAAATTACCGGACATTTGTGTAACTTTCGGTATGTATACATCGATAGTGCTGCCGAAGGAGAGTAAAAAAGACACTAATAAATATGTCTATAATACGTTAATACATAATCAAGAAGTACCTACCAGTCAGACCAAATGGACTTCTCTGTATCCAAATTCCAACATTGATTGGAAAATAACATATGGTAATACATTTAGATGTACAAAAGACACTTATATTCAATGGTTTCAAACAAGAATAGTTCATAGAATAATAGCGACAAATTCTCTCTTATTTAAAATGAAATTAGTCGAAACAAATTTGTGTTCTTTTTGTGAATCAAACGAAGAAACTCTTATACATCTGTTCTATGAATGCGAAAAGGTAAAACCGTTACTACAAATGATTTTAAATAAGATTAGGGAACTAGATCAAACTATACAAATAACAAGCTCAGAAATACTCTTGGGGTTTTGTAAAAACAACTTTAAACTGGACATCTTATTTTTAGAAATAAAACGTTATATATACTCGTGTAAAACAAAACTAATTACACCTTCAAATAATGGCCTAATAAATCGACTACGTTTAGCCTTGAACATTTACAATTCCACAAGACAAGCCGAATCAGATAAAGAAAGCTGGACACTTGTAAGATATATGTTACAAAACCACTCTTAACTTCTGATGTGGACTTATATTCGTATTACAAACAGAAAAATGCATGTTTTTATTTTTGTTTGTTTGTTTGTTTTTCTGTTATCTTTTAAAGCTTCCTTTTCCCATCATAAAAATGTATAAGTTTATTAACACGTGTAAAACTTAAAAACCTTTTATAAGTTTGACCCCCTATTTATTGATCCATACTATTAACCTAATAATCTAACATAGATCTACTAAAACAAATTTAGTGTAAGGTATGAGGGAGGATGGCCACGACCTTCACATATCTATGCACGTGGCAAATAAAGTTATAAAAAAACAAAAACAAAACACATAGAATACACTGTTTGCTAAAACCATGTTGACCATCATTGATACACGTATTTCAAATTATTTCAGTAGCGATTTCAGCAAATGACACAACACCGTCAGTTCCAGACTCTAATACAGTAAAATTTATAAATGATTCTTCTACATCGGCGGTAACGCAATCAACTGGTTTAGCTAATACATCGGCGCCATCAAACGGATCTACTTCATTGTTGACAACAAACCATACAACATTGGTACAATCAACAAATCCAACCACAACAGCAACGCGGACAACTGGAATAACAGTTAAATCCACACCACCATCAGCTGATTCGACTACACCTAAGTCTGCAACAACGCCACAACCAGCTGCGTCCACAAAAGCGCCTAACACAGGAGCGGTTAAAACAACCGTTGTAAAGTCTACCGAATCAACGACTTCTTCCAATACGGATACCGATGGACAGATTGACAGTCAAAAAGAGTGTAAAGGTACGTCACAATCACTCTTAGCAACGATTCGGTGCAACCAACATTCGGTACTTGGCGACCAATAGAGTCTCAGATTAGCAATTCAGTGTTTCGTCTTTTGACTTACCAGTCATCTAAATGTTCCGTAAAAGTGTATGAGCTCTTTATAGTGCTTGATTGATGGGGTCCTAAAGCCGTTTTCAACAACCTTCAGTCATTTCACGGCGGCCAGTTGATATACCCATTTTTGTTGCTGGTTTTCCAACACCAGTACTCCACGAAACAATCTGTCCAAGCAGCTGGTTGCTTTTCCCAGAGACATAATAATAAATACATATTATGTTTTGATATGGCTCTGCTTTTCTCTTAGACTGTTAGCCAGTTGGTGGAAGACAATTGATGCTTGTCGTGTTGACTTTTGTTAAACGTCGAAAAGAATGTGGCAGAACTGGTGTTCGAACTGACAACCACTGGATTGACAACCCGCGTCGTTATCGAGTGAACTGCCGGGGATTCAATGCTCTAAATGTTTGAGTTAATACGTCTTCTGACTAGAGAATGGTTTCGGACGTCTCTCAGAAAATGTACTCCTTTCTAAAGGGACTAAAAGGTGCAGCCTCGCTAGAAATTATAAATCTCTGAAAATAAAGGCAATTCATCCGTTCCACCAAAGGTGCATCCTGATTGACTTAATATTCTGAAATACTACATAATGGTACAATACCAGCATTTTTCTACTAACGAATTGTAGTTGTATGACCTTGACAGTTGGCGCGGTCGATGCAATGTTAAAACGTGCTCAAAGTGTTTTATAGTTCGCGTCTGAGAACGGATTGAAACGATTCTCTTGTTAGAGTAAATTCTGAGTACAAAGAACGTTTCTGAGTCGAGAAAGTTACGAGTTTTGTAATTTCGGGGCCGGAAAATATTATAAAGAGACACGAAAACGCTCATACATAATGATATACCGAAACACAAAACCGGCGTCACATTCTTTGAATGAAATACCGCAACACAGAACCGGCGTCCCATTGTTTGACCATGTCGTCAACATACTGGCTGAACGCACAGTCAGTGGAAAGGTATTTCGTAATACTTATCTGTTACAAGTAAACAAAAATGCTGCTTCAGCTGCAAAAATAAACGCCATAAAATGTCTTATTTAGACCTGCAAGATCATAATATATAATACCATCTCTGTCAAATGTATCGACTTCGATCACGTGATCACAATACACACCGTTAAATCTTCTAACTGCATATATCCAGCTCATTATAAGGACTTAAGTTCCATTCATTATAAACATGATAATCATTCTTCATCATACACATTAAAAAACATCGACCAACATTCTGAACAGTTTATAGTTAGATTCAGGGTGTATTTTTAAATTTTCACATTTATTTCGGTTTGATCTCGTCCGGGCTGCACAATATTGCTTTTATTTAGTTAAAACTTAATTATTTTACATCGATTGCGAAACAAGTGTTATGCTTATATTAATCACGCTCGATGTTTTCTACCTAGAGACATAACCAGTACTCGCGCCGCTTGTGTGGAAAATCCCGAAGGCAGAACCCGTTCATCACGAGATTCGAACCCGGGACCATTGGTACGAGCGGCTTGTCTCAATTTCAGTATCGGTTTTGTAATTTAATGTAATTATAAAGACCCATTGCTCTGATTGAGCATAAGCCATTTAACTTAAATAAGCTCATATGATAGTGTATACTCATGTACAAGCATCCGACATGTGCAAGAGACAAGCGTTAGATGCAAGGGAGTCCGTGTGCGATACCCTAGCTCTTTCCGAAAAGACAACATGGTTCACGCGAGGCACTTTTTCCTGGAAAGGACCAGTTTTTGACCTCTAGTTGAGTGGGAGACACTTTAAAGCACCTCATAAAAATCCAGAACCAGGAAAACCCTCTGAATTGACAGTCAAACGTGCTAACCACTAGAACACCGGGTCACTAAGTCGTATGAAGCCCTACTAACCTTAAATAAAAATAACTATTTGATTTTCATAATGTTATTAACTAAACAAATGTATAAAAGAAACACTAGATTCACTTCCTTGAAGATTGGTTCCACTTTCGTGGAAACAATGGTAGACAACTGCGGCCAGAATAATAGGTCACGTGCTCCTCCATGGCCAAGACTTTAAGACACATTTAAAGTTGAAATAACTTTTCGGCGTTAGGTTAGAGGAAACATTATCAAAAGAGTCGCATGGGGTACTAGTACACGTACGACAAGCTAAAGTGTTAAAACATTTGAATTATCGAGATGTATACTTATAACATACCTTTAATCATCAAATTGGCTAATGTAGCCTATCCTGGATATAATTCGCAATGATTATGAATTTGCGAGGAAATCAATTGGCGAATATTAGCGAAAATAAAACGTGTTTAACAGTTCTTACGTGATACGAATTATTGGAAATGACATAACACACAACTCTTCATCAACTTATATATATCTGTGTACATAAACCTTATATGTATCTGTGTACAAACCTTATATGTATCTGTGTACATAAACCTTATATGTATCTGTGTACATAAACCTTATATGTATCTGTGTACATTAACCTTATATGTATATGTGTACATAAACCTTATATGTATCTGTGTACATAAACCTTATATGTATATGTGTACATGAACCTTATATGTATCTGTGTACATAAACCTTATATGTATCTGTGTACATAAACCCATTTCTATTTACACAGAAACAGCATTCGGTAAAATTGGACTATTCGCACTCGTCGGCCTCAGTATTTTGTGTTTCGTACTTCTGCTTGTTCTCATTCTGATGGTCATCAAACTGAATCGACGCAAACAAATGAAGATCCAGCAACCGGAAGAAAAAGAGGCAGTACCAAAATTGAAAATGTTGGAGGTAAGTTGAATCAAAATATCGAGTGTGTACACATCTTCCATGTAACTACATGACATCGAGCTATCCAGTGTGAACACATCTTTCATGTAACTACATGACATCAAGCTGTCTAGTGTGAACACATCTTTCATGTAACTACATGACATCAATCTGTCTAGTGTGAACACATCTTTCATGTTACTACATGACATCAACATGTCTAGTGTGTACACATCTTTCATGACAGATTTGAGCTACGTCACACGAAAATCAACCTTCGGAATTTTGAGATTAATGATAAATACATTGCCTCCTTTTTAATCGGAAGTTTGTTAGAAGTGTGTACGACTAGATTGCGCACAGGGATGATTCATAAACTTACACGAAACCTCACAAAATCATAGTTGCAATCAAATATACATTAATAATCATAGATAAAAGTCATTTTTTTCAGGGGTTTTATCATATTTATACCATGATATCAAATTTACATTTTATATAAAGATATGATTCTTTGTGTGATTAAGCGGCAAGATAAGGCGAGACTCTGCATTCAAAACTTACAAAACAAACTATGGTTCATACTCATTTAAAAGAAGGATGTAGCTCAGAGTCAAACATATAAGTATAACCCGAAATGTTTCTCAGAGTCAAACATAGAAGTATATCCCGAAATGTTTCTCAGAGTCAAACATATAAGTATATCCCGAAATGTTCCCAATTAATATCTCTTGAACCTTTTCTCAAATGCAAACGCCTACGCGTCACGTGACCCTTGAAAACATTGTGCTAACATGAGATATATCACCGAATAAGCAATTTGTTTTTTGCACTTTTTGTTTGTAACTGTTTTCAATTATCATACTTTCATTTAAAGACACTTTGCCATATTTTCGCTTTGCCTTCGTCCGCCTCAGATAGTTTGTGTGTGGGAAAGGGTAAAATGCGAGATCAAAAGGTGATGCAAAAAGACTCCTTGTCGTCTGACGCTACATTAATCGTAATTGTATTCCCTAGATAAAAGAAACACCATTGAAGACCTACAGTAAAGCAGCGGGAGTTGACGATGGCCTACAAACATTCTCTCTAGACTATGAGAAATATGTCCAACAGAAGAAAGAAGAACATAAAAAGAAAGTATCCACTCCCAGGTAATTTCCACCTTTTTAACCCTTTGTCAAATACAGAAACTTTCTTATCCCTCTGAAGCAGACGACTGTCGGAAACACTGTAAACAAAGTAGAAATTGTGGAAGACAGTGGTGCAGAAGTAGAGCGTCGGTCTCTCGTACCAAAGGTCCCGGGTTCGACTTCGGTATTTGTCCACACTAACGGTGCGAGTACTGGTTAAGTCTCCAGGAAGCAGACATCGAGCGTGATTAATATAAGCTGAAAGCTTGTTTCGCAATCGATGTTAACTAAATAAGTTTTAAGATAAAGGATAAATTTCACATAATTAGTATTTTCTCCTTTGGCCACAATGTTTTCAACTTAATTAAATATTTATATTTATTTGGTTTAGAGTTACCAAACTTTCTGCTAAATGTTTACAAAGTTAACAGTATGCTATAAGTTAACAGTATGCTATAAGTTAACAGTATGCTATAAGTTAACAGTATGCTATAAGTTAACAGTATGCTATAAGTTAACAGTATGCTATAAGTTAACAGTGTGCTATAAGTTAACAGTATGCTATAAGTTAACAGTATGCTATAAGTTAACAGTATGCTATAAGTTAACAATATGCTGCACATCGGTTGTACGTGGTAAACGTTTAACCACAAACAGATTATCTTATATGAGTCTCATCTTACAAATACCGGCCTTTTCCACCAGCTCAGACTGAACAGTACCTTCGTTTTACGCCAAACACTCGTGTAAGGATTCCTGAAGTATTAAGAGAACGCGAATCCAGATGCACAGCCGTACAGTCTGATCACTATCTACAAGACTCACATGATATATTTACTTACCTTAGAATACTCTCAACTTGTGTATAATCTGATACAATTGAGCAGATTGAAAGGGGGATCTAAGTCGACACCGTTCAAATATGTTTACGTGTATCTTTCCCAGTAGACGGACTTCTGTATTCTTCCAATAATAACATTTTTTTCTAGTTCCAACGACCCCGATGGCCCGGCTGTTAGCAGTTTTCTGATCGGGAAGAAACCACTGGTGATGGAAAAGAATTCAAATTCACCAACAGGTTCTCCGAAAAGCCCACAGAGCCCAAATATTTTAAATAACCCCGGGGGCACTCCGGCAGAACAGAAACCGTTACTGGATGAAGACGAGCCGGTGGTTTTTAAGTTCAGTAAGTATTGATAGATACAGCGTTACATTACGGCGTTGACAACATAGCGTATAGAAATAAATCTTCATTCTAGTTTTGTTTGACAACATAGCGTATAGAAATACATCTTCATTCTAGTTTTGTTTGCCAACGATGAATATGATAAGTATGGCTGGTTATGACACTGTTATTCCTTTCCAACTAACATTTGCATCATCAATTGAAGACTTTTAAAACATTCAAAGTCGTCTGCTTCAGATGTGTTGTTGTTGAGAAAGGGATATTAACCAATCAGTTATATAACCGTTATCAGGATGTATTCATTAAACCAGTATCATCACCCATGAGTTTTGACACGTGTTAACACATCGATGAACCTATCTTTGCTACATATTGGTACACGTGTAGCACAGACGTAGACCGAGATCAGAGAGCACGATTATCCATCCAAAATATCATGTCAAACCTAATTGAACCTTTACAGAACCACCGCAACACTTCTGCAGAGTAAATATAACTCTTTATCTGATAAATAGTTGAATGGTGACCGTCTATTATCGCTAGTACTGCTGGTTAACATTGAGCTTTGTGAAAAGATATTACTTTTAATTCACATACATTGAGTGTCATCAAATACATCAACGGTATAAGGTTTGGTAACTTCATGAAATACATGATACATGTGTTGGAGGTACAGCGTACATCCCAATCATATATACATGTATCATATTAGAGTACAACGGTTATATGGTCTAGCAATACAGATTTATTGAGTAGCTAAATGGCATAGAAAACCCATGAAACAGCTTTAGATGTATGTTGACTCAGTACCACACATCTTTCTTTGGAAGGGGAGACCAGGGTTCGATCCCAGGTCCGGCAGCAATGACTTCATCCTAGATGCTCAGTACTGGTTATTTAACCAGAGAATGTCGGAATATAACTAAAATAATGTTGGAAGCCGCGTAGAACTTCATTGTAACGAAGATAATCATGGACAGTGGGACAAACGACACACATTCTTAATTTAAACGAACGCCGTTATATAATGTGTGTCTTTGTACAAAGGTCAGTTATATGTCGGTTCTGTCGAAAAATACCTTGTAAAATGACTTGAGGTCAACAATTTCTCCAATTAAAATGCAATACATTTGTGGTATATAATTTCCTTTCAGCAAAGACTCCAGGAGAATCATTGGCCGCCCGCCGAGCGAGTAAGCCCGAATCTGAAGAGACACGTAGAGGTAGTACTGGGGGCTCATTCGGCAAACCCATTAAAGGACTTGAACTGTCCTCAGACAATTTTACTTTAAATTTATAACATCAATACTCGTGAAAGGATGGCAGCCATTTCGGATTTATGAGACGCATTAGCACGTTAACTTCACACAGTCATCATGTTTTGTCAGACACAAGGCAGGCAGCTTATTCGACACCATTATTTAACTAGCAGGAGGGCTCACCAACCGACCATATCAGAGCGGACACCATCGTCATTCGTGTCAATGGAACATTCGATCTCCTGCTCCCACCGTCATTCGTGTTAATGGAACATTCGATCTTCCGCTCCAAACGTCATTCGTGTTAATCGAACATTCGATCTCCCGCTCCCTACATCATTCGTGTTAATCGAACATTCGATCTCCCGCTTCCAACGTCATTCGTGTTAATGGAACATTCGATCTCCCGCTCCCCGTCATTCGTGTTAATGGAACATTCGATCTCCCGCTCCCCGTCATTCGTGTTTATCGAACATTTGATCTTCCGCTCCCCGTCATTCGTGTTAATCGAACATTCGATCTCCCGCTCCCAACGTCATTCGTGTTAATGGAACATTCGATCTCCCGCTCCCCGTCATTCGTGTTAATGGAACATTCGATCTACCGCTCCCAACGTCATTCGTGTTAATCGAACATTCGATCTCCCGCTCCCAACGTCATTCGTGTTAATCGAACATTCGATCTCCCGCTCCCAACGTCATTCGTGTTAATCGAACATTCGATATTCCGCTCCCAACGTCATTCGTATTAATCGAACATTCGATCTTCCGCTCCCAACGTAATTCGTGTTAATCGAACATTCGATATTCCGCTCCCAACGTCATTCGTGTTAATCGAACATTCGATCTCCCGCTTCCAACGTCATTCGTGTTTATCGAACATTCTATCTTCCGCTTCCAACGTCATTCGTGTTAATGGAACATTCGATCTCCCGCTCTCCGTCATTCGTGTTAATCGAACATTCTATCTTCCGCTCCCAACGTCATTCGTGTTAATCGAACATTCGATCTCCCGCTCCCAACGTCATTCGTGTTAATCGAACATTCGATCTTCCGCTCCCAACGTCATTCGTGTTAATCGAACATTCGATATTCCGCTCCCAACGTCATTCGTGTTAATCGAACATTCGATCTTCCGCTCCCAACGTCATTCGTGTTAATCGAACATTCGATATTCCGCTCCCAACGTCATTCGTGTTAATCGAACATTTGATCTTCCGCTCCCAACGTCATTCGTGTTAATCGAACATTCGATATTCCGCTCCCAACGTCATTCGTGTTAATCGAACATTCGATCTTCCGCTCCCCGTCATTCGTGTTAATCGAACATTCGATCTCCCGCTCCCAACGTCATTCGTGTTTATCGAACATTCTATCTTCCGCTCCCAACGTCATTCGTGTTAATCGAACACTCGATCTCCCGCTCCCAACGTCGAGATGCTTAACTCTTTCCCCGTCGAAATTCGTCAAGTAGACGATTCCATTCTTTAAAATCGGACGACAAAGGGTTTTGGACTATTTTCATAACTAAAATGCAAACAAAACTGATTACAGGTGATACAGCTCGTTATGATATATCTCACCTGTATCTGTATTGTTTACTTCAACCCAATAGGGCCATTGGCGCCGAAACAGTTAAGAAAATGATTATTATAACATGCGAATATGCGAATCCATCATTCGGAAAACTGTACGCGCAAAACAGTTGATATATGTTCGAGTGCAACGGCCCGAATGACGTTTCAGGAGTGATGATAAACCTTTTCAATTTGTTAGTATTATTAAATATGTACCAGAAATCGATTTTCATTCGAAATGAATAGCTGTGTGTTGATCATTCGGTTAACTGATCACATAAATGTAATTAACCGGTAAGGGCCCTTTAAACTAGTCTCAAGAACAAACAGAAACATCCAAATAGTTGGGCCGTTATAAGAGATAACATTTTCTTCGAAAGTCATCCATCGTTTAAAGAATTGAGTAATAGTTGTTTAATATCATGTGTCCATTTTTTATTCTGAATCGAGATAAAACGTCGTCGCCATCTTTGTTCTATCAAACCGTCCCTGCAACATGTAGAAATACCACAAACGACCAAGCTATTGTGTTGGACCAGCTATTTTGGCAGACTTGTTTCCTCGCCAGTTCGGGAAACTCCGCCAAAAGTACTCGTCCGACACAATATGTTTCCGTACCTGAAATAACCAATAGTGTTCCTTTCAAATATGTTATATTGATTGATTGGAGTTTCAACAATTGGTTTTTACACAGCGCCGATCTTAATAAAACGGCCTGTTAAATTCATTATTTAAAACAAATACAAAAATCACTTGATGACTCAACAAGTTAAAAACACTATATCCTTCTTGTCTGTCTATTACGTCATTTTATCATACTACTTGTGTTCCGCCGTGATATAACTGAGAAATTGTTAAAAACGGCGTTAAACCCCAATAAATCAAACTACTTGTGTTGTTTACACGGTGGTCATAGTTTGAGATACATGCGTGTATATATCTTACTCGTGTGTGTATTGTGGGTGTGTTTTTACGTGGTTATACATGCTCTAGTTGTCAATGTTTTATTCATATGTTCAATTTTGTAAAAATATCTTCACATTTACAAACTGCATGTTCATAACTATGTAGCCTTAAGGAAATAAATATATTAATTATTATTATAACTTTTGGAAGGATATAGACCGCCTTAAAAATGGAAGTCTGAGCTCATCTTTGAATCTGCTACTTCTAGGCGATAGTTCAACTCGCTTCCACTCTGCACTATCGCACTCTCACTGAGCTCTGTCAAGTTATCAATATATTCAGATTGTCTCCCCTGAGATAGAAAATTAAAAAAAGCACTCAGAACAGTTTAACGCACCGAACTTGTCACCTTTAACAACTCGTTATATAAGGGCGCTCTACAATAGCAAATCGGCAGGCATTAATGACTAGTGTAGGTCTAGACCAGCCAGTACATCCGTGCAGTCTGATTTGGCTTTGAACTCTTCGCTAATTACAACATAAACTGTTAAAGTAGCATCCATTTGGATCGTTTAGCATGACTGAACAGTTCGATCTATTTCCTCACGTGTTATAAAGAAACGTATTTGTTATGCATTCTATCTCTCTTCCGCTGAAATCGACGTACTGATGGTATATAAGCTGTTAATAAACAAGGTAGATAACCGCTTTCAATAGGAAGGAACAAAGTCATAATTAATTCCCTTTGTGGGTATTATGCACTGGCTTGGAATAGATCCTATCTTTTTGTAAATAATATTATACTCTACTGGTTACTAGATGTTTGGGAAAGACAGAAAAACACACGGAGGAGGAAAGATAATTTATGTTAAAAATTGTTATACCTGCACTAATAGAAATGAAATCGAAAATGATAATACAGAATCCCTTTGGCTGGAAATCAAATAATATATACCGCAGGAATTGAATCACAAGTGCGATGTTAGGATAGTAGGATGGTAGGACAGTATGATGATAGGACAGCAGGATGGCGATAGTAGGCAGAAGGATGGCGATGGTAGCATAGTAGGATGGACCTATTGCCATCCTACTGTCCTACTATTGTCATCCTACTGTCATACTATCGCCATCCTACTGTCCTACCATCGCCATCCTACTGTACTACCACCCTACTATCCTACTATCCTACCATCCTATCATCCTACTATCCTACCATCGCGTTCTCGTTAATATGCGATGATAGGATGGTAGGATATGCACAAAACAGTATTCCGTAGAAATCACTGCTTTTTGGATATGTTTAAAGACCATCTTCTGCATTGTCAAACTGGGTTAATGACATGGAACGATTACTTGAATTGATTTATTCTGAAAACAAGGAAATACTACTTCTTGGTGATTTTAACCATTATTTTTTTAATATAATAATCAATCTATAGAATAGTGTCTATAGTTCATACAACTTAAAACAACTTGTTAACCAGCCAACCAGAGTAACTTCCTGTTCATCTACATTAATTGATCATTCATACACAAATATGCCATGTAATGTTGCAGGGGCAACTGTCCCTATTTTAACGTTAAGTGACCATTTCCCAGTCTGTTTTACTCGTAAACTAACATCTAAACCAGAAAAAGGTTTACTACATACCACAATTTCATACAGAAACCTAAAACATTTTAAAGAAGAACAGTTGTTAGTACATATGCAACATCTGCTATTGATATTTATAATGATGTTGATTATATTATACATTATAATGTTGTATACAAATGTTCTCTGATGTCTTAGATGAACATGCGCCTGTAAAAGTAAGGCATGTAAAACACAAATATCAGCCTGACTGGTTCACACCTGAAATTGCAATCTAAAGAGAGATGTTGCAAACAACACTGGAAATGAAAGATATTTCCGAAGATGTCGAAACCAAGTCAAAATATTAATTACTAATTCTAAAACTATGTACTATGAAAAAACAATTAACACAAATACCAACAACCCTAAGTTACTCTGGAAGAATCTGAAAGATCTATCAGGTAAATCAAAATCACATCAAACAAACTTTATCACTAACGAGGATGGAAATCAGATATCTGACCCTTTAGAAAACCGCACCACCGGTTGACGGCATTCTTCAAAGTCACAATAAATCAGTACTTCAGAATTACGTTAACAGCAAAATGCAAGATAATGATCTATTTCAGATAAGTGAATCCTTCGTAATGAAAGAGCTTAATTCTTTAGATTCGACCAAATCTACAGGTTTGGATGGATTAGGACCGCGGTTTATTAAAGAAAGCTCAAATATTATAGCTAGACCCTTGACACATATTTTAAATTGAGGTATTTCACAAACAAAATTTCCAAACAAAACAACACAAATATTAAAAAAGGTGTCAAATAGGATAAGAATAATTATAGACCAATTTCTATTCTACCAGTACTGTCAAAAGTATATGAGCGACATGTCTCAAATATCCTTAAATTAATCCTGGAAAGACATAAACTACTCAATAGTCAACAATCAGGCTTTCGTAAATGTAATTCCTGTGAAACGGCCTTAACACACATTGTTGATAATTGGATTGAAGCTATCAATAACAACAATTTAGTAGGTACCATATTCTTGGACCTCACAAAAGCATTTGATTTTATTTATCATAGTCTTCTCATTGAAAAACTTAAATGTTATAGATTTTGCTCAAAATCAATAAAATGGATTACTTCTTACTGAACTGGTCACTATCAAAAAGTAAGTATTTCAGGAAAACTATCATGTTAAAGAGAAATATCTGCTGTTGTCCCTCAGGTCTCAGTTTTAGGACCGTTACTGTTTGTAATTTACATAAATGATCTTCTGTTGTTTATTAAAGATTCAATCCTTGAAATGTTTGATGATGCTGTTGGTAAATCAAAGCCAGATATGACTCAAACTCTGCAAAATGAAAGATGTCATATTGAAAACTGGTGTCAACAGAACGCAATGTTACCAAATGCACAAACAACAAAAGAGATGTGCCTGTCTGCTTCCTACCCAATAAATCGTCAATCAGATGATATCAAAATACTATTACAAAATCATGAGTTACAACAAACATACAAAGACAAACTTAACTGGGAACATCATGTTGAGCACACGCTAAAGAAATGTAATTCATTACTATACCTACATCTAAGAATTAAAACGTTTCTTAATATACATTCAAGGAAACTTTTTCTTTAGTGCCTACATACTTCCTCACATTGATTTTTATTGCACAATATGGGGCTCCTGCAGTCAAAATCTGCTTGATAAAATGTTAAAATTTTCAAAAACGTGCTGCACGTGTACTATTTTACAAGCGACTTGATGCACCATCAGATGAACTTTTCAAAAAATTATCCTGGATGAAATTTCAAGCAAGAAAAGACTATAAAAAAGTAATTATCATCTACAAATCATTAAATGAACAATGTCCTGAATGCATCAGAGACAAATTCAAGTACTCCCAAAATAAAGGTTTAAGATCCTTTGATAACAAGCTGTTACAATTACCAAAACCAAAACTAGAATTCTTCAGAAAATCCCTTACCTATTCAGGACCAACAATTTGGAATGATATTCCCTTTCAAATTAGAACTGCAAGTTCATTAAATTCTTTTAAGAAATTATATTTAGCGTGGACTTTTTCTGGTAATTCTTGAAATGAAGTAATCTTTTACTTTGTTACCAATTTGCTTTTATTTTGAATTGTTTATATGTATAACATTGTGTATATAATGTGTTGCTAGCTCTGATGCGCGCATGGAAGATTGGGACAACCCAAATATGTAGCTTCATCAAATAAAGTCGTTATTATTATTAATTATTATTATTATTGTTATTATTATTATCAATTATCATTTGCTAGCCAGCATTACGGTTATTGCCACGGACCGTAAGGTTTGTGCCGCCGTTAGTATCGTTTCTAGCACGGAGCCGCTGCGATAGGTTACATCGTGTTTACGATCTGCATTGGCATGGTAGTTACACTCGACTTTTACCATCGTCATCATCGGAACGGAAGCCGATCACGTGGTATAAGGGATGGCGGTGAGGTGTTACGATTTCAATACGGAACCATTGCGATATCCAAACATTACTTTACCAAGATTTACTAAAGCAGTCACTACCTGGTAACTATAACAAGTTACAAGTCGTCACGTATTTCCAAGGATCAGAATGGTTTGCTGCTTATTTCGATATGGAGTTTGTCTGCCACAAATAGGCTAATATTATAGGAAGGTAACTAATTGCCTGGACAATGGTGCAGTATGCAGTACTGGTATACGAAAAGCAGGTGACACATAGTTTGTATAATGACTGCCTTGCTATAACTGAAATACTGTTGGAAAAGGCGTTAAACTCAAACCAATGAATATAATAGATTTTGTGTAATGGGCACCAATGGGCTAATAGTTTAACCGAAATACTACTGACAATATAGTTAAACTAAAACCACAAGGCGCGTCTACCATTTCCAGTTCTTGATGCCACTCTTAGTTGTAATCGCAGAGTTCTACATTGTTTGAAACGCTCGCTTGTAATTCATACCAAAGTGCGTGGGTTAATTCTAAAGAAAACGAGATTAATACAATCACTTTGGGATAGATGAACTATGAAGACTAGGCAACGCCATACACAAATTGACATACGAAGGCTTAACAATAACCGACTACTAAAATCCCATACATTGGAAATGGTACAAGTTAGTTTTTGTCAAAAGTATAGATCCCGATCAGCGTTTCCATTTACACAGTAGGATTAAGACCTACACTGTTCACATATTAGTTACACAAGCTAATAACACGATTTTCATTTTGTGTAGATTATGATAAGAAAGCATGTGAACAAGCTGGTCCGAACCTACATTTTTCAGAAATGCAAACCTCTATATTTTCCTCGCACTGGTTTATATGATCAGATACTACATGTAGTAGATTTAAAGACTTTGAATCATCAGAACTGATAATCTAGGTATTTTGGACACTAAATGCCGAACACGGAGTCACCAAATGAACGGTGCTCCATGAAAACAAACATTAACGTAATTATTACGCGATTGGATGAAGACATGTCAGAGTTTTCATTCTAAGAAATAAAACAATTAAAACCAGTTTATCTTTTGCTATTAATGTTACTTGTACTGTTTGTTAACGATGATACTCTAATTCTATCAGTTCACAGTTTATATTATGATGTGTGTCGCTCAGTGGACTGTATATAAGGATGGGTTAGCAGGTCTTTCTTCCACGATAACTTTCGTAGCACTCATTTAAACCTATGTTGCGGTTACTCAATGGAATTGTCTGACTGAGAGGATTATATGAAGTATGCACAACACTTATCTTGAAGGTCAAATAAGTATTCTATTACATGAAAATCGCTGCTTATCTCGAACTCAAAAATTGATTCAAGACACTCAACGTTTGGTCCATTGTGACAAATTAGTTTAAGAGTGCCTGCATTTCCATGCTATCCTAATCCCATTAAACCTGTTTGTCAGCAACCCCTTGAAAGACTTATGACAATTTTGACAAACAATACAGACCCAGGTCAAACTTTATAGATATGCAGGCTGATCTACATCCACACTGGTTTTTAATGCTTTAAATAAGGCTGTTTTGTGCAGGAGCACAATTTGAGATATTTCGTCTTTACCTCTTTATAAGTTTCAGAAATAGTTAGATTGACAATAAAATAGCTGTTTCTGTTAGAAGGTTAATTCTTTGTCTGTTGGAACTGATTTTATGAACCTTTGCTGCGAGTATAGACCCAGGTCAGCCGGCCAATCCACACTGTTAGACCAGGCTCTATACCACTGGCAGCTCAACTCATCATATTTTAACTTAATATTCCTAGAATTGACTGTGGACTTTTCCAAATTTTAAGATGGACAAGTCTAGTTTAAGAATTCAGCATTGAAAGTGTTAAGGAAAAGTTGCACAACTGTTACAATAAATTGAAAGATGGCCAAAAATAATTTTGTCTTTCTGGAGGCAATTAATTATGGAATGGGTTCTAATTGATTTAGACTTTTATGATCGGTCAATGTAAATGTAGACTGCAGACTTTAAAATATAACTTTCTGAGTAATATTATTGAATTCCAAAACTATGTACTGAACCCTTTAGTACATATAACAAACCTGCCGTACACAAAAACTATGTACTGAACCCTTTAGTACCTGCCGTACACAAAAACTAGGCAAAACTAAGGAGAACCCTTTTGAATTAAAGTAGTTACAAAATAAAGTTGAAAACATTGTGGCAGAAGAGGAAATTGCTCATGGTGTTGCACTTTCGCTTTTTACCATGATATTTTCAAAAGTAATCCGCAACAAATATGTCTGCAGGTAGTAAAAGATTAAAATGTGTTTTAATAGCACATGCTAGGCTAGACATACACGTAACGATATCCCATTGGGTCGGAGTACATGAATATTGTTGAACAGAAATTGATAGAGTATCGATCGTTCGGTTTGAAAAGACAAGTTGATGCTTTTTTTAATTGGTTACATTTGATTTAGATATGTTTATTTATTCGAGTATTTCAATACGTCTGGAACTTCTAAATTGCCTTCATCCTTTAATTGCAGATACAATGTGTATCTGGACAGTCCCCTCCATTTAGACAGGAATTCTGGCATTCTGTCATTCCTGCTACGTTCTTGTACTCCCCAGCTGCTTTACATATGACGTTATTGTTGTCGTCATCAGATTCCGTGGTACCTTCAGTCGGAGGTTCAGTGATTGGAGTTTTATTTGACGTCATTTCAGTGACATCATCGTCGTCATCATCATTATCATCATCATCATCATCGGTCCAGGGTGTGGTTTTCGGTGGTTGAGCAGTGCTGCCTGGTTTAGCTGCATAATATAGACGTTCGAAATGATAACATTTTGTTTAACAACTAATGCATTGATTTGTTTTAACGTTTCTCCTGTTGGATATCTAAGATACATATGAAATGTTGTTAGTTATATTCGCGCAGATGCGCACGATAATCTAGCACTACACTTATCGCAAAAGACTAAAGGTTAGTTATAACAGAGCGCCTCTCAGTACGTGTTAGTTATGTTGACCCTGGGTTGTATTCGGATTTCCCTCATGGAAAAGTTACGAAGATGTTCGTTAAAAGTTGTAAAGAAGTTGTTCGGGTAAAGTTGTAATCTAATTACATCCACTTCCCAAAAGCTTATCTGGTAAATCTGGTTAATCTGAATACAAAGTGAATACAAAGTGAAAAGGGAGAAATCGAGCTTACTCATAGTACCTTAATTGGTAGAGCCCCCCCCCCCCCCCCCCCCCCCCCCCCCCACACACACATCCTTCCATATTAGATCTAGATGTTCAAGATGATCCTTATCTACATGTAGCTTGTATAAAGAACAGTCAATCAATGTGTACGAACCTGTAGGTATATTTTCACACTCCTCGAGAATAGCGATATCAGCACAGTTAATGAACTGTTCCTGAGCACCATATCCAATTCCACATTCCCCATCATCCTCACAACCCCAGCTATTACCTGTTTAAATTGTAACAAAGAAGTTATAAGAAAAGTCGAGAGTTCGGCGATCGTTGAAAGCTTAGAGCCTTTACAGTACGCCTACATTGAATAGGATCTAGATTGATCTTTATAGAACGCCTAAATTGAATAAGGATATAGATTTATGTTTAAAGAACGCCTAAATTGAATATGGATATAGATTTATGTTTAAAGAACGCCTATATTGAATATGGATACAGATTTATGTTTAAAGAACGCCTAAATTGAATATGGATATAGATATAGATATGTCCTACAGTACGCCTACATTGAATATGAATCTAGTTTATCTTGCAATACGCCTAAATTTAACGTGAAAATAGACCTAAATTGAATATGGATCTAGATGTATCCATGCAGAGCGCCTAAATGTAATATGAATCGACATTTATCTTTACAGAACGCCTAAATTTAATATGAATCTAAATTTATATTTTGGCAAATATCACAAGAGTTAACCGAAGTAATCATATCATTTAAATACGGCAAGGTCCGATTTATACAATGACGCAATGGTAGAGAGTCTGCTTGTCGTACCAACACTCCCAAGTTTGATTTCCGTGATGAGCGGAATCTGCATTCTGGATTTCTAAACGCACACAAAGCGCAAACACTGGTTGGGTCTCCATCGAACGTGATTTATATAAGCTAATAGACGCACACAAAGCGCAAACACTGGTTAAGTCTTCATCGAGCGTGTTTTATATAAGCTGAAAGCTTGTTTCGCAATCTATGTACAATGGATAAGTTTAAACTAATAGATCCCAAATGCAAATAAGATGCAGTATTATAGCCAATAACAAATATCGATATGTTCTGTCTGGTACACTCGATTGCCGAACGAAGTTTCATAATCACAAACAAAACAATGTGATACACGAGAACCAGATAGCTTTTAAAGCTTAATCGTTGGTTTGTTTGTGATGCATGGAGATGGGTGTGGCTTAAACTACGATATCGCATCTTTGAATACCGAGCCAATTTGTGTTTCCTTTACCTGTATTATACTTCCATCGCAGAATGCACTGGGCACAGGTCACGTCTGGTAGATCCAGTTCAAATTCGTATACCAACTGTTCATTCGAGTTGATATCGTAACGGGTATTGCCCTCGGTGTCGTGAATAGTGAGAAGTCTGCCATTGTTTACACAATCCTGGCCGGGGTCCATCGACAAGTCGTTGTTTTCACATAGAATGAACTCGAAATATCCTATTTTGAAAAGAAAACACATTTCGAATTAGGATGCATCAATGATTGTTTGCTTGAAAACTCGAAAAGTGCTTAACTACTAATGATGCATGTTGTAACAAAAACATGCCGAAATACTACTGACGCACATAACAACAAAAACGTGCTGAAATACGACTGATGCACATAACAACAAAAATGTGCAGAAATACTAAAACTGTGTCGCAATACTTATGATGTATTTTTTACAAAAACGTGCCGAAATACTTATGATGTAACAAAAAACGTGCCAAAATACTTATGATGTAACAAAAAACGTGCCGAAATACTACTGATGCACATAATAACAAAAACATGGCGAAATACCAAAAATGTGTCGCATGATGTATCTTTTACAAAAACATGCCGAAATACATGTACTAATGATGCACATTGTAGTAATATGTAGTAACAACAGTATTAAGTGGATATCTTTGGAAACGTTGAATCGTTTATCAGATGCGGATATAGTATAAATTTAGGAACCGTAATATGTAGACATTTCGAATGTATACGACGGGGTTTGAAGATTATATAGTATAGGATGCATTAGTCCTTTTTGACGTTGAGATTGCACTTATTAACCTTGATAATGCGTAAACAATGACAATGAGTGAAACCTTAAGCTAAACAAGGGCTAATGTAGCGAGTACTCTACTATTCGTGAATACTAATATTCCAAATATAATCTTTTCGGTGATGGTGATAACGTGACATCAGGCGTTGGTTTTGGTGATATGGTGATTTGTAGTCTTTAATACACTGGTCATATATCAATGGGTCAGTAAAAAGCATAAAATGACAGTGATTCAGGTACCAAAGTCATGTCCATATCGTTTAATGACCCTTTATTTAATGACTACACTTCTCTTGTAGGCACAATTGCCGAGCCCGGGTGGCTTAGTTGGAAGAGATACGGGCGGTGGTGAGTTCGAATCCCAGCTTGGTCTGAATTCTTACATACGTTTACCTAAAGTTAATGCGACAAAAGTAATGTTGCGAAAGCCAGGAAACAAACACATTGATACGGTGAACTAACTTTAATTAGTTGAAAAATCAATGTAGCCACTATCACAACGTTACACACAAATTCCCATGTCTTTTGCATCTTGGAGAATTGCATCTTAGATGGCACTCAAATCTAACCACGTTAACGACTTCAGCTAAAAACTAGAGGTACCGAATGTTTAAGATCACGTTGTAAATAAGGACGAAGTCCATTGTGACCCGTGCCCGAACCTGCGCCCCACGTCTGTTCTAGATCTTACTTGCTCGCATTCGAGTTGCGCACGCATCATGTATGCATCTGGATAGCGGTAATGACAAAGATTCGACTACATAAACATCTGATCGTAATTGCAATTGATTTCAAACCTCCGAAGGTTTGTGCCAGACGTACTCGTTTACTATAATACGCCGGGTAGCAGACTAGGCGAATGATAACCCATAACAGTCACACGACAAGAAACTATATCTTACATGTTGGGCAAATGTTATTTTCCTTCCTAAAATCTCAAAATTAAACACTGAAAAGATACATGTAATCGACAGCGTACTTTAAACCTTGCAGAAGATACGTGTATTAACAGTGTACCTGAAAACTTGAAAAGGGTGAAATGGATACATGCATTCAATAGTTTAGCAGAAAACGTTTAACACTGAAATGGGTAAATACGTATATCTAGCAGAGTACTAGAAATACACTTTACCCATAACTTTTTTTGTGGCGATTGGTTTGACAATCGCCACAATACTAACAGACACAACAACAACGAAACAATTTACATAGTTAGTTCTGAACAGCCCTTTCACTTTTTATTCCTTACTGCAAACCAATTAACCTACATCCGTTAAACCGCCAAATATATAGTTCCATCAATGATGCAGAGACACGATTAATAATAATCATGTCAGTGCTACTTTAGTACCGGATTGATACTAAGATTTGAGATTTATTGAGATAATATCTACATTAAATTATGTAAATATTATCTTTCTTTATGTTTAAGCAGATAATAAATATCATTGCGTGTTCTATAACTCTCATGATACTCACCTCAACTACGCAGTAGAAGGCGTCTGGACATTCTAAAAGGTTCTATAAATAGCTCACGAGAATGGTTATCGATTGTTCTTAAATCTCAATATTATAAACGCTTTATTTTGTAGTTGTTGCAATATATGAAAGCGTCTAGATGATAAGACTGGTTTACAAAGTTTAAAGGACTCGATGTCATGCAGTGTACAAGTTAAACACGTCTGTACGTTCTAGCGTCAATTAGCAATAAATGCTGAAAGTGTAGCCGAATTGAATTGGAGATCGAGCATTATCGTATATGCCTATATATATTGAAAGTCGCAAGGCCTACACCGAGATACTGCTTGTTACTTTGCAGGATTTTCTACACGATCGCCACTACTGTGCCATCGGCGCTTTAATCATTTATGTCATTGTAGTTCAACCGCTCTACTGACTCGTAATCGACTATCTAAAATGCAGGACTCTCAAACAATTCACACATAAAATTACACAAAGGCACCATATCTGCTCGATTTTAGCTACACCATTTCCCACAAACACAAATATGAAGAAGACGACTTTGAAAATAACTACAACAAATCTACAAAACTGAAAACTGTCTGTGGCAAAAGGATAAATTGCACATTAAGAGCAATTTCTCTTTTTGCCATCATATATATTTTTAAATGCTGTCTTGTGCAGATGCGTCTGAATGCGCCTTAAGATGCCGAGGAATTAGTTAAAGAAGAGGTCAAAGATAGCCTAAATCGATCACCTGAGTGATGCAGAGGAATTAGTTAAAGAAGAGGTCAAAGATGGCCTAAATCGATCACCTGAGTGATGCAGAGGAATTAGTTAAAGAAGCGGTCAAAGATGACCTAAATCGATCACCTGAGTGATGCAGAGGAATCAGTTAAAGAAGAGGTCAAAGATAACCTAAATCGATCACCTGAGTGATGCAGAGGGATTAGTTAAAGAAGAGGTCAAAGATGGCCTAAATCAATCACCTGAGTGATGCAGAGGGATAAGTTAAAGAAGAGGTCAAAGATGACCTAAATCGATCACCTGAGTGATGCAGAGGGATTAGTTAAAGAAGAGGTCAAAGATGACCTAAATCGATCACCTGAGTGATGCAGAGGGATTAGTTAAAGAAGAGGTCAAAGATGACCTAAATCGATCACCTGAGTGATGCAGAGGAATTAGTTAAAGAAGAGGTCAAAGATGACCTAAATCGATCACCTGAGTGATGCAGAGGAAGAAGTTAAAGAAGGGGTCAAAGATGACCTAAATCGATCACCTGAGTGATGCAGGGGGATTAGTTAAAAAAACAAAAACTTAAAATTTGCATTTTCGATTGAAACTATGCATTATTAAATAATTATCTGTTCTAATGTTTGTTTTCTTGTATCGTTTACGCATCGTACCTTTGTGATAGGCTGTGATCCTAACAGTAATTGGTATCGTCGGAGTGCCCTCTTTGTAACACTTGGCTATTGGTCTGTTTACAGGAGCGTACATGCCTCCCGCCTTGTGAAATTGTGTTCCCGAGAACGAGTCGCCGCACAAACCACATTTACCATCATTGTCATGCCACTGCACCTATGAGTTAAATGGTTCTTATTAGTAAATATATAAATTAACGTTATTTCATTCGATGTCCACAAATCTCGAGGCGGTTAATTTGCATAACTGATTTCTCCTTAATGATTTCATCAACGATTACAATTAATCCATATTTCAAGACAACCGACCTATGGACATTTACAAACACCACTTATGCCATTGAGCAAGCACGTCGTGCTGTCTGACCGGATGCACCATGTTCTTAATAACCAATTAAAACATCCTGGAAGACTCTGGTGAATGATAATTACATTGAACCAAATTATGCAAATCATTGTAAATTTCGATAACACCTCTGAATGTTCGTGTGCCATTACTCAAATGACAAACTCGCACTTTCTTCTTAACAAATGTTAGCTATGGCGTGTCCAAACCAATGCTTACCGTGGCGTGTCTAAACCAATGCTTACCGTGGCGTGTCCAAACCAAATCTTACCGTGGCGTGTCGAAACTAATGATAACCATGGCGTGTCCAAACAAATGATAACAGTGGCATATCCAAACCAATTTCAGCCATGGCATGTCAAAACCAATGCTAACCGTGTCGTGTCCAAACTTATGATAACCTTCGCCTGCTGAATGCTAACCATGGTTTAACGCCGCTTTTAACAGTTTTTCAGTTATATCACGGCCATTTCCTTGGTAAATGACCAGTACTACTGATCCATTTATGCTAACCTCACAATCCATCCTGAGCACCAATGAAGGTTATAACTACCATTTATAAAGGTTTTAGTATTACCCGGCCTTGGCTCAAAGCCGCGACCTCCCGTACAGAAGGACGCTCGATCACTGCACCACCGATGCGGTGAGGGTTTTTGTAGACTGTTTTAAAATAGTTCTAGCTTTACTCATTTTTAACTTTAACACAACTACTGTAAATATCACAATAATATATCTATCTATAGGTGCTACCTATTTACGAAAAAAACGCAAGATAATTATAAACAAAAATTAAAGAGCATACTTTGGCCATAAAAAAGGATTTATAAGTAATTGACTAGACAATAATAATGTTAATATCATGTTTCTTGCATTATCAAAACATATTTGGAATTCGTATTGCTGTTGTCTATTATTTGAACAGAAAATAATAAAGTAAAGACTTTCAGAAAATCAAGGAATACATTTATAATGAACGAGGTTTAAACATGAGGGCCAAGATGATCCTTAATCGATCACCTGCATTATGGTAAAGAAGCAAATAGATCAGCCCTTTTATGATGCCACCTGGCGACTGCCTTTTTCAACCAGTCAATATGACTGGAACAAATTATGTAAAGGGTCACATTTCTGCTAAACCCTTTCCCTATTAGAGACGATTTCTGGGGCCTATGCAACAGACGATTTAGGAAAAGATTGTCGCCACAAGAACAATTGCTCCTTATGAGAAAGTTATCCTTTTGCCACAATGTTTGATAAATAATTATACTTTGAATGAGTGAGTCAATAGCTCATGTATAGGAATTTGGGGTCTTTCATGTTGATACCATTTTTTTGCCGGAAACGACGTCGCTCCATTGACGTTATGCCAAGATGAAGTGTAACGGAAATGACGTCACGCCCTTCTTTGGCTACGATACAGTCAAAATTTAGTTTCGGGCGTAGAATGCTAATGCTGTCATTTTTTTGACGAACGGGAAAACATATTTCTTACAGATTTCCATTTATTTTTAACTTTTCGTAGATATGTTAATTCCCACATAACACAACACTTTAATGATCTTAAATATCGATTTTAAAAAAAATGATTAAAAAGACGACAATAATTTTCAATCCGTGTTTTTCTGCTCATTTTATACATACCCAAAATACCGATTTTAAAATTTGTTATTAAAAAGCCGACAATAATTTTCAATCTGTGTTTTGCGTCTTCTTTTTATACATATCCAAAATGGCGGCCCCCATGGATTTTGCCAGTTTCATTTCAGAAAGCTTCATGGGTTATTGAAAAAAAAAAAAAAAATATTCTCACACCTGTTACCTATAAGCGAAAAAACCCATTTATGGTTTTTTTTCGTATTAAAAGAAGAAATCAAGGAGGCAGCCATTATGAACATTTTTAAAGTATTATAAGATTTATACATACACCAGCTCCACCGCAGTTTAGCCCCATATCGTTGAAGTTCTGCGGGGTACCGAACCCGTATCTCCACATGGAATTCCTTGCCGGTGGGTCCAACAGCATGCCATGGCCCGACACCATGCCAAATCCAGATACAGCCACAGTCAGACAAATCACGATATTCAACATTGTTTATCTGTTTTCCACGGGTACCGTATTAATGATGTAAGTTTTTAAATTACTTATCCCCTATTTATACTATCCTAAGTGGACATTTCCGACCGTACTAATTAAAAATAATCCCCCATACAGACGCTTTCAGCCGACTTTTGAAAATATTCTGGCGACTTTTGAAAACATTCTCACAAAAGAAGAAATTGCTCATTTTGAGTAATTTCTCCTTTTGCCACAATGTTTTTAACTTTATTATATAATTAAACTTTCATTTATAGAGAGTTTCCATGTTTTTGACTTGGAGTTTTCAAAGTCGTCTGCTGCAATTTAGTTAAATGTGTGTAAGGGTTAACCCTCCAAGACATCTGAAAACCGGACTTAAGGACCTTGCACACTTGACCAACTTGACCAGCTTGCACACTTGACCAGCGGTCTACTTTCTGCTCCGGCAATACTCTGTTTACCGATGTGTCGGTCAAAAGTTGGTATCATTGTTGGGTGTATGTCTGATGTTTTTGTGTAGTATGGGTTGTTATATCACGGCGTGTCCTGGGTAAGATACCAGGAAGACTGCTACATGTATACTGATACCAGGAAGACTGATGCATGTATAGTGATACCAGGAAGACTGGTGCATGTATAGTGATACCAGGAAGACTGGTACATGTATAGTGATACCAGGAAGACTGGTGCATGTATAGTGATACCAGGAAGACTGATGCATGTATAGTGATACCAGGAAGACTGATGCATGTATCCTGATACCAGGAAGACTGCTACATGTATACTGATACCAGGAAGACTGCTACATGTATACTGATACCAGGAAGATTGATGCATGTATAGTGATACCAGGAAGACTGGTGCATGTATACTGATACCAGGAAGACTGCTACATGTATCCTGATACCAGGAAGACTGCTACATGTATACTGATACCAGGAAGACTGGTACATGTATACTGATACCAGGAAGACTGCTACATGTATACTGATACCAGGAAGACTGCTACATGTATCCTGATACCAGGAAGACTGCTACATGTATACTGATACCAGGAAGACTGGTACATGTATACTGATACCAGGAAGACTGCTACATGTATACTGATACCAGGAAGACTGCTACATGTATACTGATACCAGGAAGACTGCTACATGTATACTGATACCAGGAAGACTGGTGCATGTATACTGATACCAGGAAGACTGATGCATGTATACTGATACCAGGAAGACTGCTACATGTATACTGATACCAGGAAGACTGCTACATGTATCCTGATACCAGGAAGACTGTTATATGTATACTGATACCAGGAAGACTGATGCATGTATCCTGATACCAGGAAGACTGTTACATGTATACTGATACCAGGAAGACTAATGCATGTATAGTGATACCAGGAAGACTGCTACATGTATCCTGATACCAGGAAGACTGCTACATGTATAGTGATACCAGGAAGACTGATGCATGTATAGTGATACCAGGAAGACTGATGCATGTATACTGATACCAGGAAGACTGCTACATGTATACTGATACCAGGAAGACTGCTACATGTATACTGATACCAGGAAGACTGATGCATGTATACTGATACCAGGAAGACTGTTACATGTATACTGATACCAGGAAGACTGCTACATGTATACTGATACCAGGAAGACTGATGCATGTATACTGATACCAGGAAGACTGTTACATGTATACTGATACCAGGAAGACTGCTACATGTATACTGATACCAGAGCATCAGTCGTTACACTAGTTCCGCAACCCTGATCGTCAAGGAGAGAAAGCAATGGCGATCGTTTTAAAATGTATTTTATATCTCTTGGTCGTAATTAGAACCTGCGACCTCCTGCATCCGAGTCGGACGCCCTACCACTACCTGTGAGGCGATGGATGTCCGTCACCACCATAAGCAAGCAGTGCAAGTATACCATCTGATCTGAATTGTTATCCATATAAGCCCTTATCGCGACTTTATACCAAACAATGCAAGAATACCATCTGATCTGAATCGTTATCAATATAAACCCTTATCCCGACTTTATACCAAACAATACAAGTATACCATCTGATCTGAATCGTTATCAATATAAACCCTTATCCCGACTTTATACCAAACAATACAAGTATACCATCTGATCTGAATCGTTATCCATATAAACCCTTATCCCCACTTTATACCAACTAATGCAAGTATACCATCTGATCTGAATCGTTATCCATATAAACCCTTATCACGACTTTATACCAACTAATGCAAGTATACCATCTGATCTGAATCGTTATCCATATAAACCCTTATCCCGACTTTATACCAAACAATACAAGTATACCATCTGATCTGAATTGTTATCCATATAAACCCTTATCCCGACTTTATACCAAACAATGCAAGTATACCATCTGATCTGAATCGTTATCCATATAAACCCTTATCCCGACTTTATACCAACTAATGCAAGTATACCATCTGATCTGAATCGTTATCCATATAAACCCTTATCCCGACTTTATACCAAACAATACAAGTATACCATCTGATCTGAATGGTTATCCATATAAACCCTTATCCCGACTTTATACCAAATTTGCTCATGCCATTATTCACAATTATAAACAAGGATAACGATCAATGTAGACCAAGATCATCTGCACATTCATACAGTCTTATCTGTGTCTACATCGTTCACGACACACTCATCAACAACTAATCCGTTTAGTTTTAAGAACTTTTTAGAACCATTGGTGACAATACCGAGCTATAGCGGTAGAAGGAATATGGTGGAATCAGGGTTAAAAACACCATCATGTTTATATGAATCTGGCCCTTCATGCTGTTCAACTTGCTATAAATTGCCCATAATCATTTTTGTAAATAGTTAAAAAAAATGAACACGGTCAAAAAGTGGTACTTAGGCTATGCAATATAAAAATATATCTTATATACATTGTCAATGGGCCTACACTTGTAGTATTTCGTCACAATCTTGGTCGAGTTACACGAGTCCTGATGTTTACTCCAAACCTCCACATTCCCCATAGTGAGTAAATGTGGTACTCACAATACTTGACCAGTCTTTATTGGGCCAGCAGCTGGTCAAGCTTCTCGACCCTTTTAACGTCATTTGACCTTAACTTACATAACCACGATACCCACCTGTTCTACTATCGATTTTTGAAAGGGTTTGAGTTAATGTTGAGCCGCGGCTGGTTGATTCGGGTCTTGTATATCAATGTTTGTGACATCACTTATAGGGGTGAACCAGTAAAACAAGTGGGGCTACAATTCCAAGTTATCGTAAGAGGTTACGTCTATGGTTCATCCTGGTTTAGACAAACAGCAAAAACTCTGCGCGCGATCGACTGAGTCTTGACTGTTCCCAGATGTTCCCGTTTCGTCTGTCGCGGTTAAATGAAATTTAAATATTGTCATTTGTTTACTAATGAGTTGTAGAAATCCCTCGAATTAATTAGTATATCGCCTCTGTGCATTTGTTATTAGACTGTTGGACATAATGACAATTGCAACAATATCAGAATAATTACAGTCAGCTATTCCACTGCAAAACGGACCTACTCGACTTTAGCGTCAAAAGAAATGATTGTTGGGTATAGTTAAACGCCGTTTACAACGATATTCCATTGATTGTTGGGGTAGTTAAACGCCGTTTACAACGATATTCCATCGATTGTTGGGGTAGATAAACGCCGTTTACAACGATATTACATTGATTGTTGAGATAGTTTACAACGATATTCCATCGATTGTTGGGGTAGATAAACGCCGTTTACAACGATATGACATTGATTGTTGAGATAGTTAAACGCCGTTTACAACAATATTCCATCGATTGTTGGGGTAGATAAACGCCGTTTACAACGATATTGTATTGATTGTTGGGGTAGTTAAACTCCGTTTACAACGATATCATATTGATTGTTGGGGTAGTTAAACGCCGTTTACAACGATATTCCATCGATTGTTGGGATAGTTAAATGCCGTTTACAACACTATTCCATCGATTGTTGGGGTAGTTAAACGCCGTTAACAACGATATTACATTTATTGATGAAGTAGTTAAATGCCATTTACAACGATATTACATTGATTGTTGGGGTAGTTAAACTCCGTTTACAACGATATCATATTGATTGTTGGGGTAGTTAAACGCCGTTTACAACGATATTCCATCGATTGTTGGGATAGTTAAATGCCGTTTACAGCAATATTCCATCGATTGTTGGGGTAGTTAAACGCCGTTAACAACGATATTACATTTATTGATGAGGTAATTAAATGTCATTTACAACGATATTACATTGATTGTTGGGGTAGTTAAACTCCGTTTACAACGATATTATATTGATTGTTGGGGTAGTTAAACGCCGTTTACAACGATATTTCATTGATTGTTGGGATAGTTAAATGCCGTTTACAACAATATTCCATCGATTGTTGGGGTAGTTAAACGCCGTTTACAACGATATTCTATTGATTGTTGAGATAGTTAAACGCCGTTTACAACGATATTCTATTGATTGTTGGGGTAGTAGTTAAACGCCGTTTACAACGATATTCCATCGATTGTTGGGGTAGTTAAACGCCGTTAACAACGATATTCCATCGATTTTTGGGGTAGTTAAACGCCGTTAACAACGATATTCCATCGATTGTTGGGGTAGTTGAATGCCGTTTACAACGATATTCTATTGATTGTTGAGATAGTTAAACGCCGTTTACAACGATATTTCATTGATTGTTGGGGTAGTTAAACGCCGTTTACAACGATGTTCCATCGATATCACGACGGCCAGTTCACCTAACGTTTTAACTGGCTTTCTCGCATCAGTAATTCTCACAACATTCTTCCGATGCAGCTGGCTTCTTTCCCACTTTGACTATATAGTCCATTTGTAGAAGACGAATGACGATTAGCCTTTGCCTTAGCACAATCTGATATGGGTTTACTCTGTTCGTCAGTCAACGCTATTTGAACTGGGATCCTGCAACATGTGTCGTATTCCCTGACTCTTAACATGTTCTTGCACATTACAAAATGAGGTGTTTGCTAATAATTAACAAATAGTTGATTGATAATACCCTTTTCAATTGTTTGTTCCATCTTATCACGGCGGCAAGTACACATACACATGTGTTAACTAGCTTTCGCACACCATTACTCAACACAAAAGTCATTCCAAGCAACTGGCTCCTTTTCCACATACATTGATAGTCCATTGGTGGAAGACGAATGACGTGTCTGACTATTAGCAAATTTTAACGAATTATTTTTTATCAAAAAATAATGCGGTTAACGCGTGATGCTTTGCGGAAGTCACGGTTAAACTACACTTCCGCTTAGAATAAACATTAGCTGCACCTAAATAGTCCTAGTATTTTTTCGATATTAAAATGACTTCTACGTGTTTTTTCAATACAGTGAAGTCATATTTATACTATCGAATCAACATAGATAATCAATTATCTAGAAAATATCAAATTAACAGTAAATGCATATATATTTCATTTGTCGGCAAGCGTATGAATTTTTAGTTATATGCCCATTCACTAGTGAGTGACGTAGTTAATGGAAGTCGAACCCATGCTGAAGAACCCGAATCAACACAGAGAATATCAAATTAATAATAAAGGTATATATTTCATGTGTCTGTAGGCATGTATGAATTTCGAGTTGTACGCCCATTGACTAGTGAGTGACGTAGTTAACAGGTGCCCATTATGTAACGCTAGCAAACCTGACCTTCGACCCAACGCTGTAGAGCAATGTATATCTGCAGAGCTCCATGTAAGGTGCGTGATTACATTATCACGCATTGAAATGCAGGAAAAACTAATGAAAATATTTGCTGTTCGTCATATCACGCATTTGAACCCGGAATAACGAATATAAAACATTTTCTGTACGTCGTTTTAATCGCAAGACAAAATGAAAGTGACGCATTTCCAGAGAAATCCCGATCGTTAAATATAATCGCGGTCATATAAATTACCCTAACACCGTATGTAATTCACGTTGGTAATAATTTGACACTTCACCGGTATGTGCAGTTCTTACGGCACAACGAGTTCTCACGCTTCGGAATTGATACACAATACAGAAATGTCTGTTCGCGTGCACAACCAATTAAACCTGGGTCGTTATTAAAATATATCAAAATGGAAGAACTGCTGAGTTCTGCAATAGCAGAATACATTTTTAATCATTTAATCGATGACGTGGTAAATAAACAACAGCCAATTAAAAGAAAACATCATGAAAAAGTGTCCCCCAAAACAATCGATACGGGAGTTCCCGTGGTTGATTTTGACTGATGAAGTTATGTCTTTTGTCTTCTTCCCGAGTAATACACAATGTGTCCCTCAAATAATAAAGTTCATCAAGATTAAGTGATTTACCAATATTATTTAATATTTAATTCGCAAACCAATGAATCATTCTGGAGACCTGACTTTAACCCATCGGAAGGGTCTGTTAGGTGTGTTCAGTAAGAATAGAGTTGTTAAACACATTAACAATTACCTTTATTTAGTAAAGCAAGCATTTTTTGGACAAATTTGAAGTTGTACAAACAATTGATTATTATAGCATATGGAATAGACCCCCAAAACCAGGGACGTAGACAAATCACAATATTTCACACTATGACACGATCAAACATAAGCCTTTATTTTTTTAAATAAATCCTGTTTTACCCATACATTTTCCCCAATTATCCGTATACACCCAGTATATAACAGTATATATTGAACATTTCCACTTGTGAAAATGATATGTTATCAAAGGAAAACTAGCTCATAATGAGCTATTCTCCATTTGCCACAATTTATTGATCAACATACAAGTTCCTCAGTAATTAAAATCTTAAGACATTTTGACTATTAACATGAAACTATTAGCAAATAATCACACATTAAGAAAGTCTGCCCCAAAAACCTGTCAAATGATGAAGATGTCTCTTTTAAAATATATATGGACAAAGATTATTTATAATCATGAATTGGACTAGATTGTCTAACAAGAGCTGTCCGCAAGACAGCATGCTCGACTATTTGGCCATTTGATACTATAGACAACAGCTGTTACTGAGATAGTGGCTTGATAGTATAGAACTATACATCAAGTTGGATAAGTCTTGTTTGAATAGCATCTGCCATTTGTGAGAAAAGGCCTAGCATGCAAAACTTCAACCCAACATTATAACTTCACTAAGGGCCATAATTTATAATAAATTTAGTCAGGAGTTACCTTATCTGATTGTTTGAAACATTTAAAGACTATATTGAAGCGTTAAATCAATCTCTGAGTGGTTACTGAGATATGTGCACGATCGTGTCATGCATGCAAAACTTTAACCACATTTTAAAAGTCAAACAAGGTCCATAATTGTACTTAATTCATACAAGAGTTATCTAACTTGACTGTCTGACACACCGGAAGACATGAATGAAGTTTCAAGGCAATATCATTAGTGGTTACTGAGATATAACCATGAAAGTACCTTGCATGCAAAACTTTAACCAGAATTTCTAAGTAAAAAAAGGGCTAGAATTTGCATTATATGCTGGAAAGAGTTATCAAACTTGATTGTTTATATTATAGGTGTGATGGTAAGGAAGGGTTGTATAAAGTGTATATGCAATGCATAACATATATACTAGGATATGGACTCTTAATGTTGTTGCACGCAAAATTTTAACCAGAATTTCTAAGTAAGAAAAGGGCCAGAATTTGCATTATATGCTGGAAAGAGTTATCTAACTTGATTGTTTATATAGGTGTGATGGTTGGAAAGGGTTGTATATAGTTTCAATGCAATGCTTCAAGTAATTACTAGGATATGAACTTTTAATGTCGTAGCACACAAAACTTTAACCAGAATTACTAAGTTATAAAAGGGCTATAACTCGCAGTAAATGCAGGATTATGTTATCTTACTTGATAATATACATATGTGTGATGGTTGGGAAGCGTTGTATAAAGTTTCAATGCAATGCATAAAGTAAATACAGAGATATGGACTCTTAATGTTGTTGCACCATAACTTTAACCAGAATTTCTAAGTGCATAATTGTGTCAAAATTTAATATAGAGTATTGGGGTCATTTGATGATGTCCAATAAGTCTGTGAAGTTGCAAAGCAATAGCATCTGTGGTTTATGAGAAAAAGCCTTGCATGCAAAACTTTAACCAAAGTTGCAACGCAAACGCCAACGCCGACGCTCAAGTGACTGTAATAGCTCTCATATTCTTCGAATAGTCGAGCTAAACTACTAAGTTTTAAAGCAAGTTTAAAACAAACAAAAAACATGATCAAATGCAATTATTAATTACATTTTCAAAATAATTCGTTACTAGTACTTTCAGTACTTTGATTCTTTTACATTTCAAATATATTCATTTCGAACGTCAGAGTTATGATGTTTTTTGTTTTACATGCTACATTTCAAATATTCATTGTGAACGTCAAAGTTATGGTGTGGTTTTTTAATTGATCATCAAGGATAATTTGATACAGTTATAGAGATTTATGGATAACATTATTAAAACATGAAATGTATGTGTAGGGATGATGAGTCGTGTACTGTCTTATTCCATAAGTTGTTTCTTAATTGTTCGATGTAACGCTTGCATTAAAACGTCCACCCTTCCCACATGCTGATATTCTATTGGTCTTACAAAGGTGAAATAAATGGATGCTAATTTGTCACAAAGAACAGAAATTGTATTCTGTATTTAAAAATATTACTCCAAACAACACTATACACATACATATTACAACAATGACATGACGTGTACTACATATTATGTGCTATCATCCGTTATCATTTTATACTTGTGTTAGCGTATAAATATCAGACGACTATCTCTCAAGGAATGTGGGTTTCTTTATAAAAGAAAGATGATTTATGAAAGATGACAAATTGAATCCCGCAAACTGCAGAATACTTACTCTTGTTTATGTTGTTGGAAAATATCTTCACTCATTTTGTTAAATCGTTTTAATAGATTATGTGAAGAATAATATATGTTTTATGATTGAGTTTTCGAGACCGTCATTCTATGGCTGATATAATTGTCCGTTTACACGCCTCGTTTAGATTCTTTGCGGCATGAATGAATGAATGCAGATATAAAATAAATTATCAAATTACCTCGACCCCTTAACATGTTTTTACATTTCCAGAGTCATATTCTGTCAGCTGAAACTCTGGTCGTGACATTAACTCGTTCCAGAATGTCTTATTTCCAGCAACGGGTAGAAGCCGGTCTTTCACTTGTTTAGATCGGACGAGCTGTTAGCCAATCAAATTTAAAGTAACATCTAATGTTTTTCAAAACCGAAACATCCAGTACCCATCGGACTAACATAGCGTCAGCAATTATTGCAATCAGATGGATTGTAGCCTACATAGATCGATAGAAACGAGCTATACATAGTAGCTATATATATATGTATACAGTATTTCTTTACATATTTCGGTATCGCGTGATATCATTTTTTCCACGCGTCTTGTAGTACAATACAAATCCATGTATCACTTATACAAACATATTGTTCCCTATATATTCGTTTCGTTTTGAGTTCCTTTGTAGACAAGTTTTCGGGATATATGATATTGATATCTGATGTAGACAAGTTTTCGGGATATATGATATTGATATCTGATGAGTGTCAAATCTCATTAAACTCAGACCTAAACTTCGTTGCAGTAGCAAGCGTTCAAAATCGTTTGGTGTCAATAGGAGAAATAACCAACATAAATAAACCAGATAATGGAATGGCGTTGGCCGAGTGTTCCGATTGTATAATAACTTTTCTGATTGCGTTGGTTGTATTGTGCGATTATAGTGGCCATAAAAGGGAAAAATGATCATGAATTTTAGGTATTTCATTGCGGTCAGTTCACATAACCATGCGTTTCCCAGCTCTCTCACACCAGTACTCGACACAACAGTTTTTCCAAGCAATTATAATTGTCATAAAATCTCGGAAAAAGAAAGATCGCTGAGCTGGGTTCGAACTCACGATCACTGGATTGCCAGCTAGCGTTGCTACAGACTGAGCTTCCGGGTTTCGGCTCAATCTACTTTGGTAACGATATGTAGCAAAGTCCGTGATATATAACAAACTTGTGAACGATCGGAGTTGCTGATACGGATTAAACCAACTCAGCTCGATAAGAACTCACTTACTTATTAACGACAATGCTTTTTGTCTCTCTTTCCATTTAGTAAAAAGCATGACATGTTGATCAAATAGACTTGGATTAACCAAAATGCTTTTAAGCTGGTTAAAACATTCCATTAGCCCTTCCTTTCCAACATAAATATGCTTTTAAACAAAATAGCTACAGTCAACTGTAAAAGCAACTCTTTGTAACAAATAGAGAAGTTGCTCAAAATGAGGATTTAATTTCTTTTTCAACTCTATTTAATTTACTTTTTTATTAGTACAGATTTTCCATGTTTTTCAAACTTATATTTTTATTATTGGCTTCTTTAAACTTAGTGAGAGTTATAAAGGGTTAATCGATCCGTTACGAATAGCTTTTACTAAAGAGAGCAATTAAATCTCACACGAGTTGTTTTAGTCGATAAGATAGTTCTATATTTGAATAATTTACAGCCTTACGCATGGATTCAAAACATATAGCTAGCATAATCAACGAAAGACCTAAGTAAAAGCAATGACTTATCTTTTAAACGCGTGTTGTGCAATTTCAATAGTTCTTTAGTCATTTCACAATGTCACGTCATGACAAGGACTTGGCAAATCTTACGTACTTTCCGTATGTTTATAACAGTATTTCAGTCATGTCATGCCGTTTACTTGGTAAATCTCTGGTACTATCTGTATGTTTATAACAGTATTTCAGTCATGTCACGACGTTTACTGGGTAAATCAGTCGTACTGTACTATCTGTATGTTTATAACAGTATGTCAGTCATGTCACGACGTTTACTGGGTAAATCAGCCGTACTATCCGTATGTTTATAACAGTATTTCAGTCATGTCACGACGTTTACTGGGTAAATCAGTCGTACTATCTGTATATTTATAACAGTATGTCAGTCATGTCACGACGTTTACTGGGTAAATCAGTCGTACTATCCGTATGTTTATAACAGTATTTCAGTCATGTCACGACGTTTACTGGGTAAATCAGCCGTACTATCCGTATGTTGATAACAGTATTTCAGTCATGTCACAACGTTTACTGGGTAAAGCAGCCATACTATCCTTATGTTTATAACAGTATTTCAGTCATGTCATGACGTTTACTGGGTAAATCAGCCATACTATCTGTATGTTTAAAACAGTATTTCAGTCATGTCATGACGTTTACTGGGTAAATCAGCCATACTATCCGTATGTTTATAACAGTATGTCAGTCATGTCATGACGTTTTCTGGGTAAATCAGCCGTACTATCCGTATGTTTATAACAGTATTTCAGTCATGTCACGACGTTTACTTGGTAAATCTCTGGTACTATCTGTATGTTTATAACAGTATGTCAGTCATGTCACGACGTTTACTGGGTAAATCAGTCGTACTATCCGTATGTTTATAACAGTATTTCAGTCATGTCACGACGTTTACTTGGTAAATCTCTGGTACTATCTGTATGTTTATAACAGTATTTCAGTCATATCACGACGTTTACTGGGTAAATCAGTCGTACTATCTGTATGTTTATAACAGTATTTCAGTCATGTCACGACGTTTACTGGGTAAATCAGTCGTACTATCTGTATGTTTATAACAGTATTTCAGTCATGTCACGACGTTTACTGGGTAAATCAGTCGTACTATCCGTATGTTTATAACAGTATTTCAGGTCACGACGTTTACTGGGTAAATCAGTCGTACTATCTGTATGTTTATAACAGTATGTCAGTCATGTCACGAAGTTTACTGGGTAAATCAGCCGTACTATCCGTATGTTTATAACAGTATTTCAGTCATGTCATGCCGTTTACTTGGTAAATCTCTGGTACTATCTGTATGTTTATAACAGTATTTCAGTCATGTCACGACGTTTACTGGGTAAATCAGTCGTACTATCTGTATGTTTATAACAGTATTTCAGTCATGTCACGACGTTTACTGGGTAAATCAGCCGTACTATCCGTATGTTTATAACAGTATTTCAGTCATGTCACGACGTTTACTGGGTAAATCAGCCATACTATCTGTATGTTTATAACAGTATGTCTGTCATGTCACGACGTTTACTGTGTAAATCAGTCGTACTATCTGTATGTTTATAACAGTATGTCAGTCATGTCACGACGTTTACTGGGTAAATCAGTCGTACTATCTGTATGTTTATAACAGTATATCAGTCATGTCACAACGTTTACTGGGTAAATCAGTCGTACCATCCGTATGTTTATAACAGTTTTTCAGTCATCTCACAACGTTTACTGGGTAAATCAGTCGTACTATCTGTATGTTTATAACAGTATGTCAGTCATGTCACGGCGTTTACTGGGTAAATCAGCCATACTATCCGTATGTTTATAACAGTATGTCAGTCATGTCACGGCGTTTACTGGGTAAATCAGCCGTACTATCCGTATGTTGATAACAGTATTTCAGTCATCTAACAACGTTTACTGGGTAAATCAGCCATACTATCCGTATGTTTATAACAGTATTTCAGTCATGTCACGACGTTTACTGGGTAAATCAGTCGTACTATCTGTATGTTTATAACAGTATTTCAGTCATGTCATGACGTTTACTGGGTAAATCAGCCGTACTATCTGTATGTTTATAACAGTATTTCAGTCATGTCACGGCGTTTACTGGGTAAATCAGCCATACTATCCGTATGTGGATACAACAATATGTCTGTCATGTCACGGCGTTTACTGGGTAAATCAGCCATACTATCCGTATGTTTATAACAGTATGTCTGTCATGTCACGACGTTTACTGGATAAATCAGCCGTACTATCCGTATGTTTAGAACAGTATGTCTGTCATGTCACGACGTTTACTGGGTAAATCAGCCGTACTATCCGTATGTTTATAACAGTATGTCAGTCATGTCACGACGTTTACTGGGTAAATCAGTCGTACTATCCGTATGTTTATAACAGTATGTCAGTCATGTCACGACGTTTACTGGGTAAATCAGCCGTACTATCCGTATGTTTATAACAGTATGTCAGTCATGTCACGACGTTTACTGGGTAAATCAGTCGTACTATCCGTATGTTTATAACAGTATGTCAGTCATGTCACGACGTTTACTGGGTAAATCAGCCGTACTATCCGTATGTTTATAACAGTATGTCAGTCATGTCACGGCGTTTACTGGGTAAATCAGCCATACTATATGTATGTTTATAACAGTATGTCAGTCATGTCACGGCGTTTACTGGGTAAATCAGCCATACTATATGTATGTTTATAACAGTATTTCAGTTATGTCACGACGTTTACTGGGTAAATCAGCCGTACTATCCGTATGTTTATAACAGTATGTCAGTCATGTCACGACGTTTACTGGGTAAATCAGTCGTACTATCCGTATGTTTATAACAGTATTTCAGTCATGTCACGACGTTTACTGGGTAAATCAGTCGTACTATCCGTATGTTTATAACAGTATGTCAGTCATGTCACGACGTTTACTGGGTAAATCAGCCGTACTATCCGTATGTTTTTAACAATATGTCAGTCATGTCACGACGTTTACTGGGTAAATCAGTCGTACTATCCGTATGTTTATAACAGTATTTCAGTCATGTCACGACGTTTACTGGGTAAATCAGTCGTACTATCCGTATGTTTATAACAGTATGTCAGTCATGTCACGACGTTTACTGGGTAAATCAGCCGTACTATCCGTATGTTTATAACAGTATGTCAGTCATGTCACGACGTTTACTGGGTAAATCAGTCGTACTATCCGTATGTTTATAACAGTATGTCAGTCATGTCACGACGTTTACTGGGTAAATCAGCCGTACTATCCGTATGTTTATAACAGTATGTCAGTCATGTCACGACGTTTACTGGGTAAATCAGCCGTACTATCCGTATGTTTATAACAGTATTTCAGTCATGTCATGCCGTTTACTTGGTAAATCAGTCGTACTATCTGTATGTTTATAACAGTATTTCAGTCATGTCACGACGTTTTCTGGGTAAATCAGCCGTACTATCCGTATGTTTATAACAGTATTTCAGTCATGTCACGACGTTTACTGGGTAAATCAGTCGTACTATCTGTATGTTTATAACAGTATGTCAGTCATGTCATGACGTTTACTGGGTAAATCAGTCGTACTATCTGTATGTTTATAACAGTATGTCAGTCATGTCATGACGTTTACTGGGTAAATCAGCCATACTATCCGTATGTTTATAACAGTATTTCAGTCATGTCACGACGTTTACTGGGTAAATCAGTCGTACTATCTGTATGTTTATAACAGTATGTCAGTCATGTCACGACGTTTACTGGGTAAATCAGTCGTACTATCCGTATGTTTATAACAGTATTTCAGTCATGTCACGACGTCAGCCGTACTATCCGTATGTTTATAACAGTATTTCAGTCATGTCACGGCGTTTACTGGGTAAATCTCTGGTACTATCTGTATGTTTATAACAGTATTTCAGTCATCTCACAACGTTTACTGGGTAAATCAGTCGTACTATCTGTATGTTTATAACAGTATTTCAGTCATGTCACGACGTTTACTGGGTAAATCAGCCATACTAGCCGTATGTTTATAACAGTATGTCAGTCATGTCACGACGTTTACTGGATAAATCAGCCATACTATCCGTATGTTTATAACAGTATGTCTGTCATGTCACGGCGTTTACTGGGTAAATCAGCCATACTATCCGTATGTGGATAACAATATGTCTGTCATGTCACGGCGTTCATTGGGTAAATCAGCCATACTATCCGTATGTTTATAACAGTATGTCTGTCATGTCACGGCGTTTACTGGAAAAATCAGCCATACTATATGTATGTGGATAACAATATGTCTGTCATGTCACGGCGTTTACTGGGTAAATCAGCCATACTATCCGTATGTTTATAACAGTATGTCAGTCATGTCACGGCGTTTATTGGGTAAATCAGCCATACTATCCGTATGTTTATAACAGTATGTCAGTCATGTCACGACGTTTACTGGATAAATCAGCCATACTATCCGTATGTTTATAACAGTATGTCTGTCATGTCACGGCGTTTAATGGGTAAATCAGCCATACTATCCGTATGTGGATAACAATATGTCTGTCATGTCACGGCGTTTACTGGGTAAATCAGCCATACTATCCGTATGTTTATAACAGTATTTCAGTCATGTCACGACGTTTACTGGGTAAATCAGCCGTACTATCTGTATGTTTATAACAGTATTTCAGTCATGTCACGGCGTTTACTGGGTAAATCAGCCATACTATCCGTATGTGGATAACAATATGTCTGTCATGTCACGGCGTTTACTGGGTAAATCAGCCATACTATCCGTATGTTTATAACAGTATGTCTGTCATGTCACGACGTTTACTGGATAAATCAGCCGTACTATCCGTATGTTTAGAACAGTATGTCTGTCATGTCACGACGTTTACTGGGTAAATCAGTCGTACTATCCGTATGTTTATAACAGTATGTCTGTCATGTCACAACGTTTACTGGGTAAATCAGCCATACTATCCGTATGTTTATAACAGTAGTTCAGTCATGTCACGACGTTTTCTGGGTAAATCAGCCGTACTATCCGTATGTTGATAACGGTATTTCAGTCATGTCACGACGTTTACTGGGTAAATCAGCCGTACTATCCGTATGTTTATAACAGTATGTCTATCATGTCACTACGTTTACTGGGTAAATCACAAGTACTGTCCTTAAGTTTAAACCAGTATTTCAGGTTCTAGGGGGTTTCAGTAATGCTTTGTTGAACAGAACGATAATTTGGGTTTCAGTACTGCTTGGTTGACAAGAACGGTTATGTTGGTGAATATAATGCTTGGTTGTATAGAACGGTTATGTTGGTGAATATAATGATTGGTTGTACAGAACGGTTATGTTGGTATATATAATGATTGGTTGTACAGAACGGTTATGTTGGTGAATATAATGATTGGTTGTACAGAACGGTTATGTTGGTGGATATAATGCTTGGTTGTACAGAACGGTTATGTTGGTGAATATAATGATTGGTTGTACAGAACGGTTATGTTGGTGAATATAATGATTGGTTGTACAGAACGGTTATGTTGATGAATATAATGATTGGTTGTACAGAACGGTTATGTTGGTGAATATAATGATTGGTTGTACAGAACGGTTATGTTGGTGAATATAATGATTGGTTGTACAGAACGGTTATGTTGGTGGATATAATGCTAGGTTGTACAGAACGGTTATGTCGGTGAATATAATGATTGGTTGTACAGAACGGTTATGTTGGTGAATATAATGATTGGTTGTACAGAAAGGTTATGTTGGTGAATATAATGATTGGTTGTACAGAACGGTTATGTTGGTGGATATAATGCTAGGTTGTACAGAACGGTTATGTCGGTGAATATAATGATTGGTTGTACAGAACGGTTATGTTGGTGAATATGATGCTAGGTTGTACAGAACGGTTATGTCAGTGAATATAATGATTGGTTGTACAGAACGGTTCAGTTGGTGGATATAATGCTTGGTTGAACAGAACGGTTTAGTTGGTGAATAAAATGCTTGGTTGTACAGAACGGTTCATTTGGTGAATTTTATGCTTGGTTGAACAGAACGGTTCAGTTGTTAAATATAATGCTTGGTTGAGCAGAACGATTTAGTTGGTTAATATAATGATTGGTTGTACAAAACGGTTATGTTGGCGAATATAATGCTTGGTTAAACAGAACGGTTTAGTTGGTGAATATAATGCTTGGTTGTAAAGAACGGTTATGTTGGTGAATATAATGCTTGGTTGTACAGAACGATTATGTTGGTGAATATAATGCTTGGTTGTACAGAGCGGTTCCGTTTGTGAATATAATGGTTGGTTGAACAGAACGGTTATGTTGTGAATATAATGATTGGTTGTACTGAGCGGTTCCGTTGGTGAATATGATGCTTGGTTGAACAGAACGGTTTAGTTCGAGAATATAATGCTTGGTTGAGCAGAACGGTTTAGGGGGTTACAGTAAGAATTGGTTGAACAGAAAGGTTTAGGGGATTTCAGTAATGCTTGGTTGAACAGAACGGTTTTAGGGGTTTCAGTAATGCTTTGCTGAACAGAACGGTTCAGTTGGTGAATATAATGCTTGGTTGAACAAAACGGATTAGGAGGTTTCAGTTATGATTGATCGTACAAAACGGTTTAAGGGGTTTCAGTAAGGATTGGTTGAACAGAAAGGTTTAGGGGATTTCAGTAATGCTTGGTTGAGCAGAACGGTTTTGGGGATTTCAGTAATGCTTGGTTGAACAGAACTGTTTCGTTGGCGAATATAATGCTTATTTGAACAGAATGGTTAAGTTCGTGAATATAATGCTTGGTTGAACAGAACGGTTTAGGGGGTTTCAGTAATGCTTGATTGTACAGAACGGTTTAGGAGTTCCAGTAATGCTTTGTTGAACGGAACGGTTAGGGGGTTTCAGTAATGCCTGGTTGAGCAGAACGGTTTCGTTGGTGAATATACTGCTTGGTTGAACACAATGGTTAAGTTCGTGAATGTAATGCTTGGTTGAGCAGAAACGGTTTAGGGGGTTGCAGTAAGGATTGGTTGAACAGAAAGATTTAGGGGATTTCAATAATGCTAAGTTGAGCAGAACGGTTTAGGGGGTTTCAGTAATACTTGGTTGAACAGAACGGTTTAGGGGTTCCAGTAATGCTTGGTTGAGCAGAACGGTTTAGGGGGTTTCAGTAATGCTTAGTTGAACAGAACGGTTTCGTTGGTGAAGATAATGCTTGGTTGAGCAGAACGGTTATGTTGGTGAATTTAATGCTTGGTTGAACAGAACGGTTTAGGAGTTTCAGTAATGCTTGGTTGAACAGAACGGTTTAGGAGTTTCAGTAATGCTTGGTTGAACATAATGGTTAGGGGGTTTCAGTAATGCTTGGTTTAACAGAACGGTTTAAGGTTTTCAGTAATGCTTCGTTGAGCAGAACGGTTTATGGGTTTCAGTAATGCTTGGTTGAACATAATGGTTATGGGGTTTCAGTAATGCTTGGTTGAACATAATGATTAGGGGGTTTCAGTAATGCTTGGTTGAGCAGAACGGTTTAGGGGTTTTCAGTAATGTTTGGTTGCATATAACGGTTTTTGGGGGTTTCAGTAATGCTTGATTGAACATAACAGTTTAGGGGGATTTCAGTAATGCTTGGTTGAACAGGACGGTATTGGGGGTTTCAGTAATGTTTGGTTGAACAGAACGGTTTAGGGGGTTTCAGTAATGCTTCGCTGAAGAGAACGGTTCAGTTGGTGAATATAATGCTTGGTTGTCCAGAACGGTTTAGATGGTTTCAGTTATGCTTGGTTGAACATAATGGTTTATGGGGTTTCAGTAATGCTTGGTTTAACATAACGGTTTAGAGTCTTCAGTAATGCTTGGTTTAACAGAACGGTTTAGGGGTTGCAGTAATGCTTGGTTGAACAGAACGGTTTAGGGGTTTCACTAATGTTTGGTTGAACAGAACGGTTTAGGGGGTTTCAGTAATGCTTCGCTGAACAGAACGGTTCAGTTGGTGCATATACTGCTTGGTTGACCAGAACGGTTTAGAGGGTTTCAGTAATGCTTGATTGAACAAATCGGTTTAGGGGGTTTCAGTAATGCTTGGTTGAGCAAAACGGTTTAGGAGGTTTCATTAATGCTTGGTTGAAAAGAACGGTTTATGGGGATTTTAGTTATGCTTGTTTGAGCAGAGCGGTTTTGTGGGTTTCAGTAATGCTTGGTTGGGCAAAACAGTTTAGTGAGTTTCAGTAATGCTTGGTGGAACAGAACAGTTTAGGGGGTTTCAGCAATGCTTGGTTGAACAGAAAGGTTTAGGGGATTTCAGTAATTCTTGGTTGAACAGAACGGTTTTGGGGGTTTCAGTAATGCTTGGTTTTGCATAACGGTTTAGGGGGTTGCAGTAATGCTTTGTTGAACAGAACGGTTTAGAGGGTTTTAGTAATGCTTGGTTGAAAAGAACGGTTTATGGGGATTTTAGTTATGCTTGTTTGAGCAGAGCGGTTTTGTGGGTTTCAGTAATGCTTGGTTGAGCAAAACAGTTTAGTGAGTTTCAGTAATGCTTGGTGGAACAGAACAGTTTAGGGGGTTTTAGTAATGCTTGGTTGAACAGAAAGGTTTAGGGGATTTCAGTAATTCTTGGTTGAACAGAACGGTTTTGGGGGTTTCAGTAATGCTTGGTTTTGCATAACGGTTTAGGGGGTTGCAGTAATGCTTTGTTGAACAGAACGGTTTAGAGGGTTTTAGTAATGCTTGGTTGAACAGAACGGTTTAGTTGGTCGATATATTCCTTGACTGAGCAGAAGGGTTTAGGGGGTTTCAGTAATGCTTGGTTGAGCAGAACGGTTTAGTGTTTTTTAGTAATGCTTAGGTGAGCAGAACGGTTCAGGGGGTTTCAGTAATGCTTGGTTGAGCAGAACGGTTCAGGGGGTTTCAGTAATGCTTAGTTGAGCAGAATGGTTAAGGGGGTTTCAGTAATGCTTGGTTGAGCAGATAGGTTATGGGGGTTTCAGTAATGCTTGGTTGAGCAGAACGGTTCAGGGGGTTTCAGTAATGCTTAGTTGAGCAGAATGGTAAAGGGGGTTTCAGTAATGCTTGGTTGAGCAGATAGGTTATGGGGGTTTCAGTAATGCTTGGTTGAGCAGATAGGTTATGGGGGTTTCAGTAATGCTTGGTTGAACATAATGGGTAAGGGGGTGTCAGTAAAGCTTGGTCGAGCAAAATGGTTAACAGTGTTTCAGTAATGCTTGATTGAACAGAACGGTTTTGTAGGTTTCAGTAATGCTTGATTGAACATAACGGTTTTGTAGGTTTCATTAATGCTTGATTGAACAGAACGGTTTTGTATGTTTCATTAATGCTTGATTGAACAGAACGGTTTAGGGGGTTTCATTAATGCTTGATTGAACAGAACGGTTTTGTAGGTTTCATTAATGCTTGATTGAACAGAACGGTTTAGGGGGTTTCATTAATGCTTGGTTGAACAGAACGATTTTGTAGGTTTCAGTAATGCTTGATTGAACAGAACGGTTTTGTAGGTTTCATTAATGCTTGGTTGAACAGAACGGTTTTGTAGGTTTTATTAATGCTTGATTGAACAGAACGGTTTTGTAGGTTTCATTAATGCTTGATTAAACAGAACGGCTTTGTAGGTTTCATTAATGCTTGATTGAACAGAACGGTTTAGGGGGTTTCATTAATGCTTGATTGAACAGAACGGTTTAGGGGTTTCATTAATTCTTGATTGAACAGAACGGTTTAGGGGGTTTCATTAAGTTTAAAATGATAATACAACATTGTGTTCGGAATCGCATCGGAGCAGCATTTTTAAATGTTATGAAGGTGTTCACTTGTTGACTATATTGCTTAATGGGACTAATGGTTTTAAGCTAAATAATTTAATATTATGGATGTTTGAAATTCCAAATCGTGATAAACTCTTCTCTGATTTGAAAGAGAATATTAAATATTACCTGGGCGATACTATTTAATGAACCGAACACCAACATTAGATATGCTGGACCAGTATAGATGTAAATGAACCAAAGACCAACATAAGATATGATGGACCATTATAGATGTAAATGAACCCAACACCAACATAAGATATGCTGGACCAGTATATATGTAAATGAACCCAACATCAACATAAGATATGCTCGACCAGTATAGGTATAAATGAACCAAAGACCAACATTATATATGCTGGACCAGTATAGATGTAAATGAACCAAAGACCAACATAAGATATGCTTGACCAGTATAGATATAAATGAACCGAACACCAACATAAGATATGCTGGTCCTGTATAGATGTAAATGAACCAAAGACCAACATAAGATATGCTGTACCAGTATAATTATAAATGAACCGAACACCAACATTAGATATGCTGGACCGTTAAAGATCTAAATCAACACTTAAAGCTAGATATGCTGGACCAGTATATATCTAAATAAATACTGAAAGCTAGAGTCTTCTGTGATGCTTATTTGGCTATAAGCGAACAGTGTATATCAACATTCGAGTGCCAGGGTACAATTGTCAAATTGTTAAATTTCCTGTAGAGCAGTCCCCTCGAAAAATAAATTCGAGAAAAAGTATTACATGTTTGTATTAAGATCTGCATACACTTCCTTATCGCAATGCTCAGATTAAGTTTGCATACACATATATGTTACATGTTTATATAAAGATCTGCATACACTTCCTTATTGCATACTTAGATTAAGTTAGCATACACTTCCTTATTGCATACTTAGATTAAGTTTGCATACACTTCCTTATTGCATGCTTAGATTAAGTTTGCGTACACATATATGTTACATGTTTATATTAAGATCTGCATACACTTCCTTATTGCATACTTATATTAAGTTTGCATACACTTCCTTATTGCATGCTTAGATTAAGTTTGCATACACATATATGTTACATGTTTATATTAAGATATGCACACATCTTAGTTATTGCATACTTAGATTAAGTTTGCATACACTTCCTTATTGCATACTTAGATTAAGTTTGCATACACTTCCTTATTGCATACTTAGATTAAGTTTGCATACACTTCCTTATTGAATACTTAGATTAAGTTTGCATACACTTCCTTATTGCATGCTTAGATTAAGTTTGCATACACATATATGTTACATGTTTAGATTAAGATCTGCACACATCTTCCTTATTGCATACTTAGATTAAGTTTGCATACACTTCCTTATTGCATACTTAGATTAAGATCTGCATACATTTCCTTATTGCATGCTCAGATTAAGTTTACATACACTTCCTTATTGCATACTTATATTAAGTTTGCATACACTTACATGTTACATGTTTCGATTAAGATCTGCATACACTTCCTTATTGCATGCTTAGATTAAGTTTACATACACTTCCTTATTGCATGCTTAGATTAAGTTTGCATACACATATATGTTACATGTTTATATTAAGATCTGCATACACTTCCTTATTGCATACTCAGATAAAGTTTGCATACACTTCCTTATTGCATGCTTAGATTAAGTTTGCATACACATATATGTTACATGTTTATATTAAGATTTGTATACACTTCCTTATTGCATGCTTAGATTAAGTTTGCATACACTTCCTTATTGCATACTTAGATTCAGTTTGCATACACTTCCTTATTGCATGCTCAGATTAAGTTTGCATACACTTCCTTATTGCATACTTAGATTAAGTTTGCATACACATATATGTTACATGTTTATATTAAGATTTGCATACACTTCCTTATTGCATGCTTAGATTAAGTTAGCATACACTTCCTTATTGCATACTTATATTAAGTTTGCATACACTTCCTTATTGCATGCTTAGATTAAGTTTGCATACACATATATGTTACATGTTTATATTAAGATCTGCATACACTTCCTTATTGCATACTTAGATTAAGATTGCATACACTTCCTTATTGCATACTTAGATTATGTTTGCATACATATCCATGTTACATGTTTGGATTAAGATCTGCATACACTTCCTAATTGAATACTAAGATTAGGTTTACATACACATCCATGTTACATGTTTAGATTAAGATCTGCATACACTTCCTTATTGCATACTTAGATTAAGCTTGCATGCACATCCATGTTACATGTTTAGATTAAGATCTGCATACACATCCTTATTACATGTTTAGATTAAGATCTGCATACACATTCGTGTTAAATGTTTAGATTAAGATCTGCATACATATCCTTATTACATGTTTAGATTAAGATCTGCATACACATCCTTATTACATGTTTAGATTAAGATCTGCATACACATCCTTATTACATGCTTATATTAGGATCTGCATACATATCCTTATTACATGTTTAGATTAAGATCTGCATACACATCCTTATTACATGTTTAGATTAAGTTCTGCATACACATCCGTGTTACATGTAAAGATTAAGATCTTCATACACATAATTGAAACATGTTTAGATTAAGACCTTCATACACAGCCACCTTATATGTTTAGACTAAGACCTTCATACAGAGCCATGTTACATTTTTAGATTAAAACCTTCATACAGAGCCATGTTACTTGTTTAAATTAAGACCTTCATACACAGTCATGTTACATTTTTAGATTAAGACCTTATACACAGCCATGTTACATGTCTAGATTAATACCTTTATACACAGCCATGTTACATGTTTAGATTACGACCTTATACACAGCCATGTTACATGTTTAGATTAAGACCTTATACACAGCCATTGTTACATGTTTAGATCAAGACCTTCATGCACAGCCATGTTACATGTCTAGATTAGGACCTTCATGCACAGCCATGTTACATTTTTAGATTAAGACCTTCATGCACAGCCATGTTACATGTTTAGATTAAGACCTTATACACAGCCATGTTACATGTTTAGATTAAGACCTTCATACACAGCCATGTTACATGTTTAGATCAAGACCTTCATACACAGGTATGTTACATGTTTAGATTAAGACCTTCATGCACAGCCATGTTACATGTTTAGATTAAGACCTTATACACAGCCATGTTACTTGTTTAGATAAAGACCTTCATGCACAGCCATGTTACATGTTTAGATTAAGACCTTCATACACAGCCATGTTACATGTTCAGATTAAGACCTTCATGCACAGCCATGTTACATGTTTAAATCAAGAACTTTATGCACAGCCATGTTACATTTTTAGATCAAGACCTTAATACACAGCCATGTTACATGTTTAGATTAAGACATTCATGCACAGTCATGTTACATGTTTAGATTAAGACCTTTATACACAGTTATGCTACATGTTTAGATTAAGACCTTCATGCACAGTCATGTTACATGTTTTGATTAAGACCTTCATACACAGTTATGTTACATGTTTAGATCAAGACCTTTATAAATACACAGCCATGTTACATGTTTAGATCAAGACCTTCATACACAGCCATGTTACATGTTTAAATTAAGACCTTTATAAATACACAGTCATGTTACATTTTTATATCTGTATATAAATCATTGTAATATGTTTAGATTAAGATCTGCATACGCATCATTGTTACATGTTTAGATTAATATCTGTATACACATCCATGTTATATTTTTAGATTGATATCTGTATACATATCCATGTTATATGTTTAGATTAATATATGTATACATATCCATGTTATATGTTTAGATTAATATATGTATACATATCCATGTTACATGTTTAGATTAAGATCTGCATACACATCCATGTGACATGTTTAGATTGATATCTGTATACATATCCATGTTATATGTTTAGATTCATATATGTATACATATCCATGTTATATGTTTAGATTAATATATGTATACATATCCATGTTACATGTTTAGATTAAGATCTGCATACACATCCATGTGACATGTTTAGATTAATATCTGTATACATATCCATGTTATATGTTTAGATTAAGATCTGCATACGCATCCGTGTTACGTGTTTATATTAAGATCTGTATACAAATCCATGTGACATGTTTAGATTGAGATCTGCATACACATTCTTGTTACATGTTAAGATTAAAATCTGCATCCGCATCAATATAACATATTTATATTGAGATCTGCATACACATCCTTATTACATAGTTAGATTCAGAACTGCATACACATCCTTATTACATGTTTATATTAAGAACTGCATACACATCCGTATTACATGTTTATATTAAGATCTGCATACACATCCTTATTACATGTTTATATTAAGAACTGCATACACATCCTTATTACATGTTTATATTAAGATCTGCATACACATCCTTATTACATGTTTATATTAAGATCTGCATACACATCCTTATTACATGTAAATATTAAGATCTGCATACACACATCCATGATCCATGTTAAGATTAAGATCTGCATACACATCCTTATTACATGTTAAGATTAAGATCTGCATACACATCCTTATTACATGTTTAGATTAAGATCTGCATACACATCCTTATTACATGTAAATATTAAGATCTGCATACACACATCCATGATCCATGTTTAGATTAAGATCCGCATGTGTATCCATGTTACATGTTAAGACTAAGATCTGCATACACATCCTTATTACATGTTTAGAATAAGACCTTCATACTTTTCAATGTTAAATGTTTAGATTAGGATCTTCATACACATCGATGTTACAGGTTTAGACTAAGATCTTCATGCAAATCGATATTACACGTTTCAAATGGATTATGTTTGTTAGAGGTTTCTTTCTTTAATTTCTGTTTCTCCTCTATGACTTATTTAGATCTGAGTGTACACTGGTACGTAGCGTCCTGTGGTTGGTTGTTGTATGGCGCGGTACACAACACACTGGTACGTAGCGTCCTGTGATTGGTTGTTCTTTTGCGCGGCACACAACACACTGGTACGTAGCGTCCGGTGATTGGTTGTTCTTTTGCGCGGCACACAACACACTGGTACGTAAGGTCCTGTGATTGGTTGTTCTTTTACGCGGCACACAACACACTGGTACGTAGCGTCCTGTGATTGGTTGTTCTTTTGCGCGGCACACAACACACTGGTACGTAGCGTCCTGTGATTGGTTGTTCTTTTGCGCGGCACACAACACACTGGTACGTAGCGTCCGGTGGTTGATTGTTGTATGGCGCGGCACACAACACACTGGTACGTAGCGTCCGGTGGTTGGTTGTTGTATGGCGCGGCACACAACAATACTGTTAATACTACTACTACTACTACTACTACTACTACTACTACTACTACTACTACTACTACTACTACTACTACTACTACTACTACTACTACTACTACTACTACTACTACTACTACTACTACTACTACTACTACTACTACTACTACTACTACTACTACTACTACTACTACTACTACTACTACTACTACTACTACTACTACTACTACTACTACTACTACTACTACTACTACTACTACTACTACTACTACTACTACTACTACTACTACTACTACTACTACTACTACTACTACTACTACTACTACTACTACTACTACTACTACTACTACTACTACTACTACTACTACTACTACTACTACTACTACTACTACTACTACTACTACTACTACTACTACTACTACTACTACTACTACTACTACTACTACTACTACTACTACTACTACTACTACTACTACTACTACTACTACTACTACTACTACTACTACTACTACTACTACTACTACTACTACTACTACTACTACTACTACTACTACTACTACTACTACTACTACTACTACTACTACTACTACTACTACTACTACTACTACTACTACTACTACTACTACTACTACTACTACTACTACTACTACTACTACTACTACTACTACTACTACTACTACTACTACTACTACTACTACTACTACTACTACTACTACTACTACTACTACTACTACTACTACTACTACTACTACTACTACTACTACTACTACTACTACTACTACTACTACTACTACTACTACTACTACTACTACTACTACTACTACTACTACTACTACTACTACTACTACTACTACTACTACTACTACTACTACTACTACTACTACTACTACTACTACTACTACTACTACTACTACTACTACTACTACTACTACTACTACTACTACTACTACTACTACTACTACTACTACTACTACTACTACTACTACTACTACTACTACTACTACTACTACTACTACTACTACTACTACTACTACTACTACTACTACTACTACTACTACTACTACTACTACTACTACTACTACTACTACTACTACTACTACTACTACTACTACTACTACTACTACTACTACTACTACTACTACTACTACTACTACTACTACTACTACTACTACTACTACTACTACTACTACTACTACTACTACTACTACTACTACTACTACTACTACTACTACTACTACTACTACTACTACTACTACTACTACTACTACTACTACTACTACTACTACTACTACTACTACTACTACTACTACTACTACTACTACTACTACTACTACTACTACTACTACTACTACTACTACTACTACTACTACTACTACTACTACTACTACTACTACTACTACTACTACTACTACTACTACTACTACTACTACTACTACTACTACTACTACTACTACTACTACTACTACTACTACTACTACTACTACTACTACTACTACTACTACTACTACTACTACTACTACTACTACTACTACTACTACTACTACTACTACTACTACTACTACTACTACTACTACTACTACTACTACTACTACTACTACTACTACTACTACTACTACTACTACTACTACTACTACTACTACTACTACTACTACTACTACTACTACTACTACTACTACTACTACTACTACTACTACTACTACTACTACTACTACTACTACTACTACTACTACTACTACTACTACTACTACTACTACTACTACTACTACTACTACTACTACTACTACTACTACTACTACTACTACTACTACTACTACTACTACTACTACTACTACTACTACTACTACTACTACTACTACTACTACTACTACTACTACTACTACTACTACTACTACTACTACTACTACTACTACTACTACTACTACTACTACTACTACTACTACTACTACTACTACTACTACTACTACTACTACTACTACTACTACTACTACTACTACTACTACTACTACTACTACTACTACTACTACTACTACTACTACTACTACTACTACTACTACTACTACTACTACTACTACTACTACTACTACTACTACTACTACTACTACTACTACTACTACTACTACTACTACTACTACTACTACTACTACTACTACTACTACTACTACTACTACTACTACTACTACTACTACTACTACTACTACTACTACTACTACTACTACTACTACTACTACTACTACTACTACTACTACTACTACTACTACTACTACTACTACTACTACTACTACTACTACTACTACTACTACTACTACTACTACTACTACTACTACTACTACTACTACTACTACTACTACTACTACTACTACTACTACTACTACTACTACTACTACTACTACTACTACTACTACTACTACTACTACTACTACTACTACTACTACTACTACTACTACTACTACTACTACTACTACTACTACTACTACTACTACTACTACTACTACTACTACTACTACTACTACTACTACTACTACTACTACTACTACTACTACTACTACTACTACTACTACTACTACTACTACTACTACTACTACTACTACTACTACTACTACTACTACTACTACTACTACTACTACTACTACTACTACTACTACTACTACTACTACTACTACTACTACTACTACTACTACTACTACTACTACTACTACTACTACTACTACTACTACTACTACTACTACTACTACTACTACTACTACTACTACTACTACTACTACTACTACTACTACTACTACTACTACTACTACTACTACTACTACTACTACTACTACTACTACTACTACTACTACTACTACTACTACTACTACTACTACTACTACTACTACTACTACTACTACTACTACTACTACTACTACTACTACTACTACTACTACTACTACTACTACTACTACTACTACTACTACTACTACTACTACTACTACTACTACTACTACTACTACTACTACTACTACTACTACTACTACTACTACTACTACTACTACTACTACTACTACTACTACTACTACTACTACTACTACTACTACTACTACTACTACTACTACTACTACTACTACTACTACTACTACTACTACTACTACTACTACTACTACTACTACTACTACTACTACTACTACTACTACTACTACTACTACTACTACTACTACTACTACTACTACTACTACTACTACTACTACTACTACTACTACTACTACTACTACTACTACTACTACTACTACTACTACTACTACTACTACTACTACTACTACTACTACTACTACTACTACTACTACTACAGCTGATGCTGCTACTGCTTCTTCTACTGCTACTTTAACACAATATGCCATAATCTTCTAACAAGCTTGTGTTATTAATATATGAACAGTGTACAGCTGGATGCACAGGCTGATCTAAATCTACATTGCATCTACACTTTTCACAAAAGCAAACTTGTACCGGCTCAAATGTACGTGCTTTTAAAAAATTTACTATGTTTTATGGTAACAACGTGTTCAATGTTATGCTAATAAATAAATTGTTTTGTTGTTCATATCTATTAAAATAGCTAGAGACAGAGTGTTACTAATCTCGGGTACATTAAGCATGCTCTTTAAAATCAACCGTCTAACCGTGTTGACTGTCGTCTCTATGGGGACAGTTATTACTCCACCATTTCCATTAGGCATTCCGACATTGAATATACGAGACGTGTTCATTCAATGTGAAGATTTGCGCAAAGGCTACACTAGTGTATCAGTGTGACACTGGTCTGTGATTGTCTGTGTATGTGGTGATCTTAAATTATTTTTTAAGTCTGTGCGGTTTTTTCAGAAATGATTTTTTATTTTTATTTATATATTGATAGTGTTGTATTGTGTATTATTAGTTAAGACTTTTTAAATTAGATATATCACACAGGGATTAGGGATAAATGTGATGTCGCCGCGATATAACTGACATTGTTTTGAAAACGACATAAAACCCGGATTAAACAAATGAAATAAAATAATTTGAGGAAACAATAATCATGTGTGGTAGGAACTCACGTCATACTATACTATAAAGTTTAAAGTTTAAATCCGACATGTTTGTAAACTATCGATAAAGTGTTGTGTATGCACATTTTTGTTTATTAAAAGTATAGAGTAAGTATAGGCTAGTCTGACCAGTTCCGAAGTCGGTGTCACCAGTATATAATCAGGCTAGTCTGATCAGTTCTGAAGTCGGTGTCACCAGTATATAATCAGGCTAGTCTGACCAGTTCTGAAGTCGGTGTCACCAGTATATAATCAGGCTAGTCTGACCAGTTCTGAAGTCGGTGCCACCAGTATATAATCAGGCTAGTCTGACTATTTCTGAAGTCGGTGCCACCAGTATATAATCAGGCTAGTCTGACCAGTTCTGAAGTCGGTGTCACCAGTATATAATCAGGCTAGACTGACTATTTCTGAAGTCGGTGTCACCAGTATATAATCAGGCTAGTCTGACTAGTTCTGAAGTCGGTGTCACCAGTATATAATCAGGCTAGTCTGACTAGTTCTGAAGTCGGTGTCACCAGTATATAATCAGGCTAGACTGACTATTTCTGAAGTCGGTGTCACCAGTATATAATCAGGCTAGTCTGACCAGTTCTGAAGTCGGTGTCACCAGTATATAATCAGGCTAGACTGACTATTTCTGAAGTCGGTGTCACCAGTATATAATCAGGCTAGACTGACTATTTCTGAAGTCGGTGTCACCAGTATATAATCAGGCTAGTCTGACTAGTTCTGAAGTCGGTGTCACCAGTATATAATCAGGCTAGTCTGACTAGTTCTGAAGTCGGTGTCACCAGTATATAATCAGGCTAGTCTGACCAGTTCTGAAGTCGGTGTCACCAGTATATAATCAGGCTAGTCTGACCAGTTCTGAAGTCGGTGCCACCAGTATATAATCAGGCTAGACTGACTATTTCTGAAGTCGGTGCCACCAGTATATAATCAGGCTAGTCTGACCAGTTCTGAAGTCGGTGTCACCAGTATATAATCAGGCTAGTCTGACTATTTCTGAAGTCGGTGCCACCAGTATATAATCAGGCTAATCTGACCAGTTCCGAAGTCGGTGTCACCAGTATATAATCAGGCTAGTCTGACCAGTTCTGAAGTCGGTGCCACCAGTATATAATCAGGCTAGACTGATCAGTTCTGAAGTCGGTGTCACCAGTATATAATCAGGCTAGACTGACTATTTCTGAAGTCGGTGCCACCAGTATATAATCAGGCTAATCTGACCAGTTCCGAAGTCGGTGTCACCAGTATATAATCAGGCTAGTCTGACCAGTTCTGAAGTCGGTGTCACCAGTATATAATCAGGCTAGACTGACTATTTCTGAAGTCGGTGCCACCAGTATATAATCAGGCTAGTCTGACCAGTTCTGAAGTCGGTGCCACCAGTATATAATCAGGCTAGACTGACTATTTCTGAAGTCGGTGCCACCAGTATATAATCAGGCTAGTCTGACTAGTTCTGAAGTCGGTGTCACCAGTATATAATCAGGCTAATCTGACCAGTTCTGAAATCGGTGCCACCAGTATATAATCAGGCTAGTCTGACTAGTTCTGAAGTCGGTGCCACCAGTATATAATCAGGCTAATCTGACCAGTTCTGAAATCGGTGCCACCAGTATATAATCAGGCTAGTCTGACCAGTTCTGAAGTCAGTGCCACTAGTATAGAGCCAGGCTAGTCTGATCAGTTCTGAAATCGGTGCCACTAGTATATAATCACGCTAGACTGATCAGTTCTGAAGTCGGTGCCACCAGTATATAATCAGGCTAGACTGACTATTTCTGAAATCGGTGCCACCAGTATATAATCAGGCTAGACTGACTATTTCTGAAGTCGGTGCCACCAGTATATAATCAGGCTAGACTGACTATTTCTGAAATCGGTGCCACCAGTATATAATCAGGCTAGTCTGACCAGTTCTGAAGTCGGTGTCACTAGTATATAATCAGGCTAGACTGATCAGTTCTGAAATCGGTGCCACCAGTATATAATCAGGCTAGTCTGACCAGTTCCGAAGTCGGTGTCACCAGTATATAATCAGGCTAGTCTGAACAGTTCTGAAGTCAATTTCACTAGTATAGAACCAGGCTAGTCTGACTAGTTCTGAAGTGATAGCCACTAGTATAGAGCCAGGCTAGTTTGACCAGTTATGAAGTCAGTGCCATTAGTATAGAGCCAGCTAGTCTGACCAGTGCTGAAGTCGGTGCCTCTAGTATAGAGCCAGGCTAGTCTGACCAGTTATGAAGTCAGTGCCAGACGGATAGAGCAAGGCTAGTCGGACCAGTTCTGAAGCCAGTGCCACCAATATAGCCACTAGTAAAGAGCCAGGCTAGTCTGACCAGTGCTGAAGTCGGTGCCTTTAGTATAGAGCCAGGCTAGTCTGACCAGTGCTGAAGTATGTGCCTTTAGTATAGAGCCAGGCTAGTCTGACCAGTTATGAAGTCGGTGCCTTTAGTATAGAGCCAGGCTAGTCTGACCAGTTATGAATTCGGTGCCTTTAGTATAGAGCCAGGCTAGTCTGACCAGTTATGAAGTCGGTGCCTTTAGTATAGAGCCAGGCTAGTCTGACCAGTGCTGAAGTCGGTGCCTTTAGTATAGAGCCAGGCTAGTCTGACCAGTTATGAAGTCGGTGCCTTTAGTATAGAGCCAGGCTAGTCTGACCAGTTATGAAGTCGTTGCCACCAGTATATAATCAGGCTAGACTGACTATTTCTGAAATCGGTGCCACCAGTATATAATCAGGCTAGACTGACTATTTCTGAAGTCGGTGCCACCAGTATATAATCAGGCTAGACTGACTATTTCTGAAATCGGTGCCACCAGTATATAATCAGGCTAGTCTGACCAGTTCTGAAGTCGGTGTCACTAGTATATAATCAGGCTAGACTGATCAGTTCTGAAATCGGTGCCACCAGTATATAATCAGGCTAGTCTGACCAGTTCCGAAGTCAATTTCACTAGTATAGAACCAGGCTAGTCTGACTAGTTCTGAAGTGATAGCCACTAGTATAGAGCCAGGCTAGTTTGACCAGTTATGAAGTCAGTGCCATTAGTATAGAGCCAGCTAGTCTGACCAGTACTGAAGTCGGTGCCTCTAGTATAGAGCCAGGCTAGTCTGACCAGTTATGAAGTCAGTGCCAGACGGATAGAGCAAGGCTAGTCGGACCAGTTCTGAAGCCAGTGCCACCAATATAGCCACTAGTAAAGAGCCAGGCTAGTCTGACCAGTGCTGAAGTCGGTGCCTTTAGTATAGAGCCAGGCTAGTCTGACCAGTGCTGAAGTATGTGCCTTTAGTATAGAGCCAGGCTAGTCTGACCAGTTATGAAGTCGGTGCCTTTAGTATAGAGCCAGGCTAGTCTGACCAGTTATGAAGTCGGTGACTTTAGTATAGAGCCAGGCTAGTCTGACCAGTTATGAAGTCGGTGCCTTTAGTATAGAGCCAGGCTAGTCTGACCAGTGCTGAAGTCGGTGCCTTTAGTATAGAGCCAGGCTAGTCTGACCAGTTATGAAGTCGGTGCCTTTAGTATAGAGCCAGGCTAGTCTGACCAGTTATGAAGTCGTTGCCACCAGTATATAATCAGGCTAGACTGACTATTTCTGAAATCGGTGCCACCAGTATATAATCAGGCTAGACTGACTATTTCTGAAGTCGGTGCCACCAGTATATAATCAGGCTAGACTGACTATTTCTGAAATCGGTGCCACCAGTATATAATCAGGCTAGTCTGACCAGTTCTGAAGTCGGTGTCACTAGTATATAATCAGGCTAGACTGATCAGTTTTGAAATCGGTGCCACCAGTATATAATCAGGCTAGTCTGACCAGTTCCGAAGTCGGTGTCACCAGTATATAATCAGGCTAGTCTGAACAGTTCTGAAGTCAATTTCACTAGTATAGAACCAGGCTAGTCTGACTAGTTCTGAAGTGATAGCCACTAGTATAGAGCCAGGCTAGTTTGACCAGTTATGAAGTCAGTGCCATTAGTATAGAGCCAGCTAGTCTGACCAGTGCTGAAGTCGGTGCCTCTAGTATAGAGCCAGGCTAGTCTGACCAGTTATGAAGTCAGTGCCAGACGGATAGAGCAAGGCTAGTCGGACCAGTTCTGAAGCCAGTGCCACCAATATAGCCACTAGTAAAGAGCCAGGCTAGTCTGACCAGTGCTGAAGTCGGTGCCTTTAGTATAGAGCCAGGCTAGTCTGACCAGTGCTGAAGTATGTGCCTTTAGTATAGAGCCAGGCTAGTCTGACCAGTTATGAAGTCGGTGCCTTTAGTATAGAGCCAGGCTAGTCTGACCAGTTATGAAGTCGGTGACTTTAGTATAGAGCCAGGCTAGTCTTACCAGTTATGAAGTCGGTGCCTTTAGTATAGAGCCAGGCTAGTCTGACCAGTGCTGAAGTCGGTGCCTTTAGTATAGAGCCAGGCTAGTCTGACCAGTTATGAAGTCGGTGCCTTTAGTATAGAGCCAGGCTAGTCTGACCAGTTATGAAGTCAGCGCCTTTAGTATAGAGCCAGGCTAGTCTGACCAGTTATGAAGTCGTTGCCTTTAGTATAGAGCCAGGCTAGTCTGACCAGTTATGAAGTCGGTGCCTTTAGTATAGAGCCAGGCTAGTCTGACCAGTTATGAAGTCGGTGACTTTAGTATAGAGCCAGGCTAGTCTGACCAGTTATGAAGTCAGTGCCTTTAGTATAGAGCCAGGCTAGTCTGACCAGTTATGAAGTCGTTGCCTTTAGTATAGAGCCAGGCTAGTCTGACCAGTTATGAAGTCGTTGCCTTTAGTATAGAGCCAGGCTAGTCCGACCAGTGCTGAAGTCGGTGCCTTTAGTATAGAGCCAGGCTAGTCTGACCAGTTATGAAGTCGGTGCCTTTAGTATAGAGCCAGGCTAGTCTGACCAGTTATGAAGTCGGTGCCTTTAGTACAGAGCCAGGCTAGTCTGACCAGTTATGAAGTCAGTGCCTTTAGTATAGAGCCAGGCTAGTCTGACCAGTTATGAAGTCGGTGCCTTTAGTATAGAGCCAGGCTAGTCTGACCAGTGCTGAAGTCGGTGCCTCTAGTATAGAGCCAGGCTAGTCTGACCAGTTATGAAGTCGGCGCCTTTAGTATAGAGCCAGGCTAGTCTGACCAGTTATGAAGTCGGTGCCTTTAGTATAGAGCCAGGCTAGTCTGACCAGTTATGAAGTCAGTGCCTTTAGTATAGAGCCAGGCTAGTCTGACCAGTTATGAAGTCGGTGCCTTTAGTATAGAGCCAGGCTAGCCTGACCAGTTATGAAGTCGGTGCCTCTAGTATAGAGCCAGGCTAGTCTGACCAGTTATGAAGTCGGTGCCTCTAGTATAGAGCCAGGCTAGTCTGACCAGTTATGAAGTCAGTGCCTTTAGTATAGAGCCAGGCTAGTCTGACCAGTTATGAATTCGGTGCCTTTAGTATAGAGCCAGGCTAGTCTGACCAGTTATGAAGTCGGTGCCTTTAGTATAGAGCCAGGCTAGTCTGACCAGTTATGAATTCGGTGCCTTTAGTATAGAGCCAGGCTAGTCTGACCAGTTATGAAGTCGGTGCCTTTAGTATAGAGCCAGGCTAGTTTGACCAGTTATGAAGTCGGTGCCTTTAGTATAGAGCCAGGCTAGTCTGACCAGTTATGAATTCGGTGCCTTTAGTATAGAGCCAGGCTAGTCTGACCAGTTATGAAGTCGGTGCCTTTAGTATAGAGCCAGGCTAGTCTGACCAGTTATGAAGTCGGTGCCTTTAGTATAGAGCCAGGCTAGTCTGACCAGTTATGAAGTCAGTGCCTCTAGTATAGAGCCAGGCTAGTCTGACCAGTGCTGAAGTCGGTGCCTTTAGTATAGAGCCAGGCTAGTCTGACCAGTTCTGAAGTCAGTGCCACGCGACTAGAGCCGGGCTTGTCTGACCAGCTCTGAAGTCAGTGCCACTGGTATAGAACCAGGCTTGTCTGACCAGTTCTTAAGTCATTGCCACACGGATAGAGCCATGCTAGTCTGACCAGTTCTAAACACTGACCCGTTTTGAAGTCGGTGCCATAAGGATAGAGACAGGCTAGTCTGAACAGTTATGCAGTCGTTGCCACCAGTAAATATACTGTTTGCTGCCAAATTTAGCATTTCTTTTATTGATATTAGTTACTAACCCTTCCAAATGCAAAGCTGGACAAATTTATTTTAAAAATTCAGCCACTATGAAGAAAGTGTTTGCTTTGTTGTTTTTGTGGACGATGTTCTGTGTTTCAAATACTTTCGTTGTAAATGAACAAGTGTCTTTTACGGTGAATTGGCGAGGATTTTGTGGAAAGCGTACTTCTAAATTATATTCAAAGACCCACACCTCTCTAGCCGATTGTCTTATTGCGTGTGGAGTCAGACCTGAATGTAAGGCGGTCAACTATAGACATCTATTTACCGGTCTGTGTGAATTAATGTTCAATACTGAAACATCAGAAAATCGAGCTGGATGTTTGTTTATTCAAAGAGAAGATATTTCGTTTACAGGAATGGTAAGACGATTTTGTAATTATGTATGACAGACAAGCCTTGGACTTAGTCAGAAGCATGACATATCTGTACTAGTGATTATATGATGACATTTTGTCACAATAACGAACTAACAATATCAGAATAATTATGATTTGAAAAGGCATTGTATTAACAGCATATGGTCACTATGAAGACTCCGGTAATACCATCAGGGTTTTTCAAAAGTCTTCTTAATAATTGTTAACATAAGTCAAGTCTGCAGATTTCAATTTTGAACATTTCAATGATAAAACGGACCATATAGTTTTGTATGTGTAAAGTATAAAATGAAGAAACAACCAATTAGCTTAGCAGAATATTTAATACTACAAAGATCTACATGAAATACAAGGGTTACACATATATTCAACTGTTATGTATGAGTAATGTATATAATGAAGGAACAACAGTATGGCTTAGAAGAATATTTAATGCATGGTTGACATGGTGTATACAGAAATATGATACTCTAGCTAAGTTAAGTGGATTAGAGTGAATACTGTTTCATGTATGAGTTTGTTAGTTAAAACAATATACACATCACATATCTATAAACGAATGTATGAGTATTGAATATAGTTAAAACAAAATACACATCACATATCTATAAAAGAATGTATGAGTATTGATTATAGTTAAAACAAAATACACATCACATATCTATAAAAGAATGTATGACTATTGAATATAGTTAAAACAAAATACACATAACATATATATAAAAGAATATATGAGTATTGAATATAGTTAAAACAAAATACACATCACATATCTATAGAAGAATGAATGAGTATTGAATATAGTTAAAACAAAATACACATCACATATCTATGAAAGAATGTATGAGTATTGAATATAGATAAAAACAATATACACATCACCTATCTATAACAGAATGTATGAGTATTGAATATAGTTAAAACAGAATGTATGCGTATTGAATATAGTTAAGACAATATACACACCACATATATATATAACAGAATGTATGCATATTGAATATAGTTAAAACAATATACACATCACATATCTATAAAAGAATGTATGAGTATTGAATATAGTTAAAACAATATACACATCACATATCTATATAAGAATGTATGCGTATTGAATATAGTTAAAACAATATACACATCACATATCTATAAAAGAATGTATGAGTATTGAATATAGTTAAGACAATATACACATCACATATCTATATAAGAATGTATGCGTATTGAATATTGTTAAAAACAATATACAAATCACATATATATATATATATAAGAATGTATGAGTATTGAATGTAATTAAAACAATATACACATCACATATCTATAAAAGAATGTATGGGTATTGAATATAGTTAAAACAAAATACATCACATATCTATAAAAGAATGAATGAGTATTGAAAATAGTTAAAACAAAATACACATCACATATCTATAAAAGAATGTATGAGTATTGGATATAGATAAAACAATATACACATCACCTCCTATCTATAACAGAATGTATGAGTATTGAATATAGTTAAAACAGAATGTATGCATATTGAACAGAATGTATGCGTATTGAATATAGTTAAAACAATATACACATCACATATCTATATAAGAATATATGAGTATTGAATAGAGTTAAAACAATATACACATCATACATCTATATAAGAATATATGAGTATTGAATAGAGTTAAAACAATATACACATCACATATCTATAACAGAATGAATGAGTATTGAATAGAGTTAAAACAATATACATATCACATATATATATAAAAGAATGTATGAGTGTTGAATTTAATTAAAACAATATACACATCACATATCTATAAAAGAATGTATGGGTATTGAATATAGTTAAAACAAAATACACATCACATATCTATAAAAGAATGAATGAGTATTGAATATAGTTAAAATACACATCACATATCTATAAAAGAATGTATGCGTATTGAATATAGTTAAAACAATATACACATCACATATCTATATAAGAATATATGAGTATTGAATAGAGTTAAAACAGAATGTATGCATATTGAACAGAATGTATGCGTATTGAATATAGTCAAAACAATATACACATCACATATCTATATAAGAATATATGAGTATTGAATAGAGTTAAAACAATATACACATCATACATCTATATAAGAATATATGAGTATTGAATAGAGTTAAAACAATATACACATCACATATCTATAACAGAATGAATGAGTATTGAATAGAGTTAAAACAATATACATATCACATATATATATAAAAGAATGTATGAGTGTTGAATTTAATTAAAACAATATACACATCACATATCTATAAAAGAATGTATGGGTATTGAATATAGTTAAAACAAAATACACATCACATATCTATAAAAGAATGAATGAGTATTGAATATAGTTAAAACAAAATACACATCACATATCTATAAAAGAATGTATGCGTATTGAATATAGTTAAAACAATATACACATCACATATCTATATAAGAATATATGAGTATTGAATAGAGTTAAAACAATATACACATCACATATCTATAACAGAATGAATGAGTATTGAATAGAGTTAAAACAATATACACATCACATATATATAAAAGAATGTATGAGTGTTGAATTTAATTAAAACAATATACACATCACATATCTATAAAAGAATGTATGGGTATTGAATATAGTTAAAACAAAATACACATCACATATCTATAAAAGAATGAATGAGTATTGAATATAGTTAAAACAAAATACACATCACATATCTATAAAAGAATGTATGCGTATTGAATATAGTTAAAACAATATACACATCACATATCTATATAAGAATATATGAGTATTGAATAGAGTTAAAACAATATACACATCACATATCTATAACAGAATGAATGAGTATTGAATAGAGTTAAAACAATATACACATCACATATCTATATAAGAATATATGAGTATTGAATAGAGTTAAAACAATATACACATCACATATCTATAACAGAATGAATGAGTATTGAATAGAGTTAAAACAATATACACATCACATATATATAAAAGAATGTATGAGTGTTGAATTTAATTAAAACAATATACACATCACATATCTATAAAAGAATGTATGGGTATTGAATATAGTTAAAACAAAATACACATCACATATCTATAAAAGAATGAATGAGTATTGAATATAGTTAAAACAAAATACACATCACATATCTATAAAAGAATGTATGCGTATTGAATATAGTTAAAACAATATACACATCACATATCTATATAAGAATATATGAGTATTGAATAGAGTTAAAACAATATACACATCACATATCTATAACAGAATGAATGAGTATTGAATAGAGTTAAAACAATATACACATCACATATATATAAAAGAATGTATGAGTGTTGAATTTAATTAAAACAATATACACATCACATATCTATAAAAGAATGTATGGGTATTGAATATAGTTAAAACAAAATACACATCACATATCTATAAAAGAATGAATGAGTATTGAATATAGTTAAAACAAAATACACATCACATATCTATAAAAGAATGTATGCGTATTGAATATAGTTAAAACAATATACACATCACATATATATATAAGAATATATGAGTATTGAATAGAGTTAAAACAATATACACATCACATATCTATAACAGAATGAATGAGTATTGAATAGAGTTAAAACAATATACACATCACATATATATAAAAGAATGTATGAGTGTTGAATTTAATTTAAACAATATACACATCACATATCTATAAAAGAATGTATGGGTATTGAATATAGTTAAAACAAAATACACATCACATATCTATAAAAGAATGAATGAGTATTGAATATAGTTAAAACAAAATACACATCACATATCTATAAAAGAATGTATGCGTATTGAATATAGTTAAAACAATATACACATCACATATCTATATAAGAATATATGAGTATTGAATAGAGTTAAAACAATATACACATCACATATCTATAACAGAATGAATGAGTATTGAATAGAGTTAAAACAATATACACATCACATATATATAAAAGAATGTATGAGTGTTGAATTTAATTAAAACAATATACACATCACATATCTATAAAAGAATGTATGGGTATTGAATATAGTTAAAACAAAATACACATCACATATATATATAAAAGAATATATGAGTATTGAATAGAGTTAAAACAATATACACATTACATATCTATAAAAGAATATATGAGTATTGAATAGAGTTAAAACAATATACACATCACATATATATAAAAGAATGAATGAGTATTGAATATAGTTAAAACAAAATACACATCACATATCTATAAAAGAATGTATGCGTATTGAATATAGTTAAAACAATATACACATCACATATCTATATAAGAATATATGAGTATTGAATAGAGTTAAAACAATATACACATCACATATCTATAACAGAATGAATGAGTATTGAATAGAGTTAAAACAATATACACATCACATATATATAAAAGAATGTATGAGTGTTGAATTTAATTAAAACAATATACACATCACATATCTATAAAAGAATGTATGGGTATTGAATATAGTTAAAACAAAATACACATCACATATATATATAAAAGAATATATGAGTATTGAATAGAGTTAAAACAATATACACATTACATATCTATAAAAGAATATATGAGTATTGAATAGAGTTAAAACAATATACACATCACATATATATAAAAGAATGAATGAGTATTGAATATAGTTAAAACAAAATACACATCACATATCTATAAAAGAATGTATGCGTATTGAATATAGTTAAAACAATATACACATCACATATCTATATAAGAATATATGAGTATTGAATAGAGTTAAAACAATATACACATCACATATCTATAACAGAATGAATGAGTATTGAATAGAGTTAAAACAATATACACATCACATATATATAAAAGAATGTATGAGTGTTGAATTTAATTAAAACAATATACACATCACATATCTATAAAAGAATGTATGGGTATTGAATATAGTTAAAACAAAATACACATCACATATATATATAAAAGAATATATGAGTATTGAATAGAGTTAAAACAATATACACATTACATATCTATAAAAGAATATATGAGTATTGAATAGAGTTAAAACAATATACACATCACATATATATAAAAGAATGTATGAGTGTTGAATTTAATTAAAACAATATACACATCACATATCTATAAAAGAATGTATGGGTATTGAATATAGTTAAAACGAAATACACATCACATATCTATAAAAGAATGAATGAGTATTGAATATAATTAAAACAAAATACACATCACATATCTATAAAAGAATGTATGCGTATTGAATATAGTTAAAACAATATACACATCACATATCTATAAAAGAATGTATGAGTATTGAATATAGTTAAGACAATATACACATCACATATCTATATAAGAATGTATGCGTATTGAATATAGTTAAAAACAATATACAAATCACATATCTATAAAAGAATGTATTAGTATTGAATATAGTTAAAATAATATACACATCACATATATATAAAAGAATGTATGAGTATTGAATGTAATTAAAACAATATACACATCACATATCTATATAAGAATATATGAGTATTGAATAGAGTTAAAACAATATACACATCACATATCTATATAATAATATATGAGTATTGAATAGAGTTAAAACAATATACACATCACATATCTATATAAGAATATATGAGTATTGAATAGAGTTAAAACAATATACACATCACATATCTATAAAAGAATATATGAGTATTGAATAGAGTTAAAACAATACACACATCACATATCTTTAAAAGAACATATGAGTATTGCATATAGTTAAAAACAATATACACATCACATATCTATATAAGAATATATGAGTATTGAATAGAGTTAAAACAATATACACATCACATATCTATATAAGAATATATGAGTATTTAATAGAGTTAAAACAATATACACATCACATATATATTTAAAAGAATATATGAGTATTTAATAGAGTTAAAACAATATACACATCACATATCTATAAAAGAATATATGAGTATTGAATAGAGTTAAAACAATATACACATCACATATCTATAAAAGAATATATGAGTATTGAATAGAGTTAAAACAATATACACATCACATATCTATAAAAGAATATATGAGTATTGAATAGAGTTAAAACAATATACACATCACATATCTATAACAGAATGAATGAGTATTGAATATAGTTAAAACAATATACACATCACCTATCTATAACAGAATGTATGAGTATTGAATATAGTTAAAACAATATACACATCACATATCTATAAAAGAATGTATGAGTATTGAATGTAGTTGAATAACTGTGGCAAAATTGTATTATGATCAGCTTCTCCTTAACCATCAATTCTCTCAAAAGGCGTCTACTACATATGCCTCAAATGCGTCTGCATAATGATGCTTATTATTATATTGTGGGCACCCTTTATTATGTTGTGTACATACTTTATTATGCCGTGTACATACTTTACTATGTTGTGTACAATCTTTATTATGCCGTGTACATACTTTATTATGTTGTGTACATCCTTTATTTTGATGAGTACATATTTTAATATGGTATGTGCATTATTTATTTTGTTTTGTGCATTTCTTATTATTTTATATAGCTCGTCTATTATGCTAGGTGCACTCATGTTTATGTTCTGTGAGAGTTTTGTTGTCTTATGTGCATTCTCTGTTATGTTGGTTACGTTCTATATTCTGTTACGATGATTCCTTATTCATTTATGAAGGTACATACAATTCATTTCATTGTGTAGGTTCTGCTTTTTGTTTAGTGACTTGTTTATCATGATATGCACACTCTTTGTTATGCTGTGTACACCTGTTATCATGATATGCACACTCTTTGTTATGCTGTGTACACCTGTTATCATGATATGCACACTCTTTGTTATGCTGTGTACACTTGTTATCATGATATGCACACTATTTGTTATGCTGTGTACACTTTTTATCATGTTATGCACACTATTCATTTTTTCATTTACATTCTTTATTGTGTTTTATGCAGTCTTCATTATCTTATTCATACTCTTTGTTATGCTGTATGCCCTTTTTTGTGTGTTTTGTACATTCGTTGATACCTTGTGAGGTTGTTATTATGTTATGCACATCATTTATTCAGTTTTGTGAAGTTTTTATTATCTTCTGTGCATACTTTATGGTCTCACGTGATTTATTAATGTGACATGTTCTATTTTTGTTATATGGTGTACTAACTGTATTTCGTTATGTAGGAAGTTTATAATGATGACGCGGACAACACAAACGGGTAGAATTCCAAGATGCACCGGTTCAAACTTTTTCCGCGTGACACAAACCAGACCCCAGGGAATTAACATTGAAACATTTTGATCACTTTTTGTCCGTCGTCCGTCGTTAATGTTTAGCTTTAAACATCATCTCCTCCTGAACCGCAAGAACAATTTCCACAAAACATCACCGGAATGTTCCTTTGGTGGTCCTCTTTCAAAAATTGTTCAAAGATTTAAATTCCATTGAGAACTTTGGTATTGCTGCGGCATCAGATTCAAATGTAGTTTGGTAGAAATGTTCCTTGGGTGACCCTCTACACAAATTGTTCAAGCCATACTGATTGGTCGAAAAACATGGCAGTCAGGCGGCATCAGAAAAGGGGCAAAATGACAAAATGACAAAATTCCATTTTTATGAAAGTGCTTGTCTGATTTTAAGAAAATATAATAGGAATCTTACTTTAAGGATCCTCTAGTTAATTTGTTTAAGCCGTTTTGATAGGTTACACAATCATAGCAACCAGGCGTCATCACAAAAGGGGTAAATTTTGGCTACAAATGACAACTCCTACCATTCCAATAGACCAATTTCAACTTAACCTCACAGGAATGTTCCTTTGTTGGTCCTCTTTTAAAATTGTTCAAAGACTTACATTCTGTTTAAAACTTTGGTTGCTGCGGCATCAGAAAATGAGAAAAATAACCAAACTTTAAAATCCTTTTCCTCCATAATCTGCTTGTCCAATTCCAAGATAATTTGGTAGAAATGTTCATTAAGTGACCCTCTAAAAAACTCTGTTGAAGCCATATTGATTTCGTTAAAAACCAGGGCAATAAGACGGCATCAGGAAAGGTGCAAAATGACAAAAACTTTAAATTCCATTCTTATTAAAGTTCTTGTTTGATTTCAAGATATAAATGGCCTTTACTGATAAGCTGTTTCTTGAGAAGTGTCCACTCCTTGCAGTTTCATTTGCACTCCTTGATCAAACTTTCCCAGATATTTGCAGTTAAATATTTGCTACTAATTTACTATCAATCAGGTGATCGATTTAGGGCCATCTTGGCCCTCTTGTTTAATTATAACCGTTTATATTGTCCGCATCATCATAATAAACTTCATACATAACGAAATACAGTTTGTACACCATATAACACAAAGTACAAAACACAATAAAAAGTGTACACAGCATAACAAAGAGTGTACATATCACAATACAACAGTCACAAAACAAATAACAGAACCTAAACAATGTAATAAACTGTATGTGCCTTCATAACTGAATAAGGAATCTACGTAACAGAATATAGAACTTATACAACACAACAGAGAATGCACATATGACAATAAAACTCTCACAGAACATAAAAATGAGTGCACTTAGCATACTAGACAAGCTATATAAAATAATAAGAAATGCACAAAACAAAATAAACAATGCACACACCATAATAAAGTATGTACACAACATAATAAAGTATGTACACAAAATAACGAAGGGTGCACACAATAGAATAATATCGTCATTATAAGACAGATGAGGTGTTCCATACAGGAATGGCTAAATGACGTTATATTAAAGTCATGCGACAGTAATAAACAATTACTATTTCCACGTTCATCGATTAAATTGCTTATCAAGGTTCACCAAAAGGTGATGACATTCATTCTGGGTTTATACGCTTAATATCTTTTCCAGCTTCAGAACGGCTGTGGGTGTGAAGATGGTGAGTCGTGTGACGTGGAAACTGGCACATGCTCTAAAACAGGTTAGTAAGAGCGACCGGGCGGTCACTGTCGCCTTAATCTGAATTCCTGTAATAATATGCAGAATAATTACTCTGACAATTGTTGCCTCTGTATGAGAGAATATAGTCTTGGACGAGTTTCTTTGGTATGGTTGCCCGAGCTATCGAGAGCAGAACTCTACCGAGGGACATGTATTCCCACATTCATTCAATAACCTTTTCATTGTATGCATTGTATATTGTCTAATTAAAATGTGTCTGTTTTATGTTCATTGGAAGCCGCCAGGAGGCGGTTTCCTGTAGGGGTGCTTAGAAATTTCGGACAAGGAGAATATTTAGACCTGTCAGCGTGACCACATATCTTGATTTCTCTTTGTCCTTACTAAGAACATTAATTTAAGGTAATGACTTTTAAAACATCCCTTTTACACTCTATATACATGTGTGAGTTTTACAAATTAAAAACAAAAGACAAAGGCCAGTATATTAATTGAATGTATGTACATTTTTATTAATGCGAAATTCATACTGTATCTAGTCTAAACAATAAAAAATGAATTGGTTACCTGCCTCAGACGCTTTATTAGTTCGATAGAATGTTAAACCGGGAACCATAAACAAAAGAGGCGCGCGGTAAATGTAATCTGGTTCCATACATGCTATCATATATTACGCAGTAATTAGATGAAGAAGTGCAGACATGAACATATATAAACCACAGAAATATCTGTTTCAAGTAAATTTTGCCGTCTAGTTGAAATGTTAATGTTTATCAAACTTATTCATACGAATCACAAGAAAAAAATCCTGGTAGTACTTAAAGGGAGGTAATTTGAAGTACGCACAATTTAACTAAGTGCAGCAAAGATTTTTCCCATTTGGTCTGACACCTTTGTCTAATAATACACATGTATGTCGATTTTAAGGGAATACAAATATTTAACAGAGTTAAACATTTAAATACATGTTCAACAGACCGTTTCCCACATACAACAACGACTTTGGTAGAGGAAGTTCAACGACTTTGGTAGAGGAAGTTCACGTTGTGCCGGGTAAACTAGTCTCAATATTGGAAATATACTTATACACAAACGGACGTTTCTAGTTTTAGTACATACAAGAACGGTTCATACTTAAATTTACTTTAACATGTTTGGTATATTAAAATGGGTGTTCCTGCGAGATTCACAGTAGTATGTTGAAATGACAATTTGTTTATAAGTTTATAAATTTTATATTCATACCTATACATTAGGGTATCTATAAACAATTAATGAAATGTGTACACATTTATCTTGGCTTAAATTTAATTTTGATGTTATTACTAATTTAAATAATAGTTTTCAATAATATAATTTCAATGTTTGTCAATCTTATTCATATGAATCACAAGGTAAAAATCCTGGCATTTCTTAAAGGGAGGTAATTTGAAGTATACAATAGTCTTCAAAAGGATAAATATATCAGCATATTACCGTCTACAGTTTAAATTGTTCTAATGTTTGTGGATTTAAATGTTCTTTTTTCTTATTTTTACATGTACAACGAAAAATTGCGGCTTCTCTTCGACGCTTTGCGTCAAACATTCGTCTTGTAATTACTTAGATCATTTAGAAAATTAACACATGTTTGCTTAATTCACATTTAGGATTGATCGCGCAATTATAATTATTTCCTGTGGTTACTAGGATTGTGGAAAAAAATGTGAGGCGAAATTATACCAAAAGACGTGTAACGATTTTACATTCCGACAATTGTGTAGTTCCCAATGATGGTATTTTCCCGTGGATATTCTTGTTCATTCATTCATTTCCGTTTTGACCTCACTGTGCGTTCAATAAAGCGAACACTCATCCTCTATTTTCTGTTGAAAATATTCTCATCGGAGAATGCTAAAATGATCAAAAGAGTTATCTTTGAAACAACCATTTGCTAATTCATCCTAGCAATAAGTCCTTGATTTAGTGTTGACATGGATTTACCATCTGACATGTTCAGTTAATGCTTGAATTTCATTAAGACACATTTTTGCAGATAAAAGCGTATTTATCTTATCCTAGCCGAGCCCCGGTAGCTCAGTCGGTAGCGACGCAGTCTGTCAATTCAGGGGTTGTGAGTTCGAATCCCGGCTCGGCCAACTTTTCGACGATTGACAAAAGTCAATGCGACATGCGTCATTCCATTCGTCTTCCACCAATGGGCTAAGTCTATGTGGAAAACCAGCTAGTTGCTTGGGAAGATTGTTGTGTGGAGTACTGGTCTGAGAAAACCAGGAAATGCATGAGTAGCTGAACTGAGAAATTGTTAAAAACGGCGTTAAACCCCAATCAATATCTTATCCTATAGAATGTACACCTGTGCTGAACACAACTAACGGACACTTGTTTGGTAACCGGTATGAGCTGGGTTCACGACTACAACTGCAATGTGACGCAGCCTTCTCACCCCAACATCAACCCATGACCTGTATGCCAGATGGCGACTGGGATGAGATCCCGGTGTGTACAGGTAAGGTTTAGCGACATACTTTCTAGTTCTTTATTTGTTATTATTTTGGTAGTATTATTTACCTGACCATAGTGAACGTTATTTAAAATCAAATCCGGTTTCACATGTTTGTTGGCACTCGGCATACCTTAGGTATATTCTAATGGTACAACAGGAACTTTAACATTGTGCGAGATATAATGCAAAGTTTATTGATTCCTCGCTGTAAATATACATATGTGATATAAAAATGGTGTTTATGGATTCCTCGCTGTAGATATACATTTGTGATATACAAATGATGTTTATAGATTCCTCGCTGTAAATATACATATGCGATATAAAAAAAATGTTTATGGTTTCCTCGCTGTAAATATACATATGAGATATAAAAATGGTGTTTATGGTTTCCATGCTGTAAATATACATATGTGATATAAAAATAGTGTGTTTTAAAATGATCAGGTATAGAGAAAACATACCATCCACATAAATGTACTATATCCATAAATAAAATGTCTCAAAGGTTATATATGTAATATTCCTTTAATTATATACCTACGATCTATGAAGAGCGAAAAAACTAACAAATATACAGATTCAATATATTTTTTTATTGGGGATACAATTTTGTGATCTTGAAATGAAAAGATGAATGGCGGATGAATATTTACTACAATACTTAGGACACGCCCCTAGAAAGTATGCTAATACGTAGGTCCCGCCCAAATTATCAAATTAAATGTCCATTGTTTTATGGGAGAAAATAACAACATAATCTTTATTTGCGGGTTTTATCAAATTTGACGCTAGGTTTTCGATACATACAATAGAAACAATTTTCCTTAATAGTACTGGTTGTCTGCATATTTTACTACGTAGCACAGATTCAAAACGGAAACCTTGCTGAAAGTAGTCCGCGCACTGTCTGACGTCACAATCTTGTATTTTCACCAAGTGGTGATACAGAATTTTAATCCGTCGTGATTGTACCATATTAAAGTATCTTAAAGCTTGACGTCTGTCTACATATACCATATCACAAAACGTCCCGACAGTCTACATATACCATATCACAAAACGTCCCGTCAGTCTACATATACCATATCACGAAATGTCCCGTCGTTTTACATATACCATATCACAAAATGTTCCGTCAGTCTACATATACCGCATCACAAAATCTCCCATCGGGCTACATATACCGGATCACAAAATGTCCCGTCGGTCTACATATACCACATAACAAAATGTCCCATTGATCTACATATATCATATCACAAAATGTCCCGTCGGTCTACATATACCACATCACAATATCTTCCGTCAGTCTACATATACCACATCACAAAATCTTCCGTCGATCTACATATACCATATCACAAAATGTCCCGTCGGTCTACATATACCACATCATAAAATCTTCCGTCGGTCTACAAATACCGCAGTGATATTTTGAGTGTCATATAAGGGCAAATAACTGCTTCAATATTTTAGCTAAATCATGACGTGATTGCCTCCCTTATACACATACAGCATTGACGTCACTATTCAATGTGTACATAAAAACATCAGACGACAGGAACTGTCGGCAAGTAAACATGTCTCGATTTGCAAGTATTTCTGAAGATGATTTAGACACTCTTGATGGACAGAAAGACTCAAAAAACACAAAACGTGTAATCAAAAGAAGTGTTCGGTATAATAAAATAAATATCATATGGCAGCATGTGTGACATTGATTTTATCAACCCTCGAAACAGAATGTCACCCTCGGCTTACGCCTCGGGTGACATTCTGCTCTCAGGTTGACAATATCAATGTTACACATGCTGCCATATGATATTTATATAATACCATATCACAAAATGTCCCGTCGGTCTACATATACCACATCACAAAATCTTCCGTCGGTCTACATATACCACATCACAAAATGTACCGTCGGTCTACATATACCACATCACAAAATGTCCCGTCGGTCTACATATACCATATCACAAAATGTCCCGCCGGTCTACATATACCACATCACAAAGTGTCCCGTCGGTCTATATATACCACATCACAAAGTGTCCCGTCGATCTACATATACCACATCAAACTGTTAGGTTTTACAAAAGCTAGATATTTGTATAATCCGCCTGGTATGACTATTCGTCTTGCGGTGATGCTAATATTAATTGTTCTTTCTTTTCTTAAGTTGATTGCTCAGCGGATGCGGGATGGCTTCAGTTTGGAACACACTGTTACCTCCTTCATAATGAAGTAATGTCGTTTTACAGTGCAAAGGTAATTCTTTAAGTAACTTCCTTCACAATGAAGCTATGTCGTTTAACAGGGCAAAGGTAATTCTTTAAGTAACTTCCTTCACAATGAAGTTGTGTCGTTTTACAGTGCAAAGGTAATTCTTTAGCCATACTTTTACACTGTTACTTCATTCTGAATGAAGTTATGTCGTTTAACAGGGCAAAGGTAATTCTTTAAGTTTCTTCCTTCATAATAAAGTTATGTCGTTTTACAGTGCAAAGGTAATTCTTTAAGTTTCTTCCTTCATAATGAAGTTATGTCGTTTTACAGTGCAAAGGTAATTATTTTATGTTACTTCCTTCATAATGAAGCTTTGTCGTTTTACAGTGCAAAGGTAATTCTTTAAGTTACTTCCTTCATAATGAAGTTTTGTCGTTTTACAGTGCAAAGATAATTCTTTAGCCATACTTTTACACTGTTACCTCCTTCATAATGAAGCTATGTCTTTTTACAGTGTAAAGATAATTATTTTAAGTTACATCCTTCATAATGAAGCTATGTCGTTTAACAGGGCAAAGGTAATTGTTTAAGTTACTTCCTTCACAATGAAGTTATGTCATTTAACAGGGCAAAGGTAATTATTTAAGTTACTTCCTTTACAATGAAGTTATGTCGTTTTACAGTGCAAAGATAATTCTTTAGCCATACTTTTACACTGTTACCTCCTTCATAATGAAGCTATGTCGTTTAACAGTGCAAAGGTAATTCTTTAATGTCCTTCCTTCACAATGCAGTTATGTCGCTTTACAGTGCAAAGATAATTATTTAGCCATAATTTTACACTGTTACCTCCTTCATAATGAAGCTATGTCTTTTTACAGTGCAAAGGTAATTATTTTAAGTTACATCCTTCATATTGAAGCTTTGTCGTTTTACAGTGCAAAGATAATTCTTTAGCCATACTTTTACACTGTTACCTCCTTCATAATGAAGCTATCTCTTTTTACAGTGCAAAGGTAATTATTTTAAGTTACATCCTTCATAATGAAGCTATGTCGTTTTACAGTGCAAAGGTAATTCTTTAAGTTACTTCCTTTATAATGAAGCTTTGTCGTTTTACAGTGCAAAGATAATTCTTTAGCCATACTTTTACACTGTTATCTCCTTCATAATGAAGCTATGTCTTTTTACAGTGTAAAGATAATTCTTTTAATTTACATCCTTCATAATGAAGCTATGTCATTTAACAGGGCAAAGGTAATTGTTCAAGTTACTTCCTTCACAATGAAGTTATGTCATTTAACAGTGCAAAGGTCATTCTTTTAAGTTACATACGTCATAATGAAGCTATGTCGTTTAACAGGGCAAAGGTAATTCTTTATGTTACTTCCTTCACAATGAAGTTATGTCATTTAACAGTGCAAAGGTCATTCTTTTAAGTTACATCCGTCATAATGAAGCTATGTCGTTTAACAGGGCAAAGGTAATTCTTTATGTTACTTTCTTCACAATGAAGTTATGTCGTTTTACAGTGAAAAGATAATTCTTTAGCCATACTTTTACACTGTTACCTCCTTCATAATGAAGCTATGTCGTTTAACAGTGCAAAGGTAATTCTTTAATGTCCTTCCTTCACAATGCAGTTATGTCGTTTTACAGTGCAAATATAATTATTTAGCCATAATTTTACACTGTTACCTCCTTCATAATGAAGCTATGTCTTTTTACAGTGCAAAGGTAATTCTTTTAAGTTACATCCTTCATATTGAAGCTTTGTCGTTTTACAGTGCAAAGATAATTATTTAGCCATACTTATACACGGTTACCTCCTTCATAATGAAGTTATCTCTTTTTACAGTGCAAAGGTAATTATTTTAAGTTACATCCTTCATAATGAAGCTATGTCGTTTAACAGGGCAAAGGTAATTCTTTAAGTCACTTCCTTCACAATGAAGTTATATCGTTTAACAGTGCAAAGGTAATTCTTTTAAGTTACATCATTCATAATGAAGCTATGTCGTTTAATAGGGCAAAGGTAATTCTTTAAGTTACTTCCTTCACAATGAAGTTATATCGTTTTACAGTGCAAAGATAATTCTTTAGTCATACGTTTACACTGTTACCTCCTTCATAAGGAAGCTATGTCTTTTTACAGTGCAAAGGTAATTGTTTAAGTTACTTCCTTCATAATGAAGCTATGTCGTTTAACAGGGCAAAGGTAACTATTTAAGTAACTTCCTTCACAATGAAGTTATTTCGTTTTACAGTGCAAAGGTAATTCTTTAGCCATACTTTTACACTGTTACCTCCTTCATAATGAAGCTATGTCTTTTTACAGTGCAAAGGTAATTCTTTAAGTTACTTCCTTCATAATAAAGCTATGTCGTTTTACAGTGAAAAGGTAATTCTTTAAGTTTCTTCCTTCATAATGAAGTTATGTCGTTTTACAGTGAAAAGGTAATTCTTTAAGTTACTTCCTTCATAATGAAGCTATGTCGTTCAACAGTGCAAAGGTAATTATTTTAAGTTACATCCTTCATAATGAAGCTATGTCGTTTAACAGTGCAAAGGTAATTCTTTAGGTTACTTCCTTCATAATGAAGTTATGTCGTTTAACAGTGCAAATGTAATTATATAAGTTACTTTCTTCATAATGAAGCTATGTCGTTTAACAGTGCAAATGTAATTCTATAAGTTACTTCCTTCATAATGAAGCTATGTCGTTTAACAGGGCAAAGGTAATTCTTTAAATTACTTCCTTCATAATGAAGCTATGTCTTTTTACAGTGCAAAGGTAATTCTTTAAGTTACTTCCTTCACAACGAAGTTATGTCGTTTAACAGTGCAAATGTAATTCTTTAAGTTACTTCCTTCATAATGAAGCTATGTCGTTTAACAGTGCAAATGTAATTCTATAAGTTACTTCCTTCATAATGAAGCTTTGTCGTTTAACAGGGCAAAGGTAATTCTTTAGCCATACTTTTACACTGTTACCTCCTTCATAATGAAGCTATGTCTTTTTACAGTGCAAAGGTAATTCTTTAAGTTACTTCCTTCACAAAGAAGTTATGTCGTTTAACAAGGCAAAGGTAATTCTTTAGCCATACTTTTACACTGTTACCTCCTTCATAATGAAGCTATGTCTTTTTACAGTGCAAAGGTAATTCTTTTAAGTTACATCATTCATAATGAAGCTATGTCGTTTAATAGGGCAAAGGTAATTCTTTAAGTTACTTCCTTCACAATGAAGTTATATCGTTTTACAGTGCAAAGATAATTCTTTAGTCATACGTTTACACTGTTACCTCCTTCATAAGGAAGCTATGTCTTTTTACAGTGCAAAGGTAATTGTTTAAGTTACTTCCTTCATAATGAAGCTATGTCGTTTAACAGGGCAAAGGTAACTATTTAAGTAACTTCCTTCACAATGAAGTTATTTCGTTTTACAGTGCAAAGGTAATTCTTTAGCCATACTTTTACACTGTTACCTCCTTCATAATGAAGCTATGTCTTTTTACAGTGCAAAGGTAATTCTTTAAGTTACTTCCTTCATAATAAAGCTATGTCGTTTTACAGTGAAAAGGTAATTCTTTAAGTTTCTTCCTTCATAATGAAGTTATGTCGTTTTACAGTGAAAAGGTAATTCTTTAAGTTACTTCCTTCATAATGAAGCTATGTCGTTCAACAGTGCAAAGGTAATTATTTTAAGTTACATCCTTCATAATGAAGCTATGTCGTTTAACAGTGCAAAGGTAATTCTTTAGGTTACTTCCTTCATAATGAAGTTATGTCGTTTAACAGTGCAAATGTAATTATATAAGTTACTTTCTTCATAATGAAGCTATGTCGTTTAACAGTGCAAATGTAATTCTATAAGTTACTTCCTTCATAATGAAGCTATGTCGTTTAACAGGGCAAAGGTAATTCTTTAAATTACTTCCTTCATAATGAAGCTATGTCTTTTTACAGTGCAAAGGTAATTCTTTAAGTTACTTCCTTCACAACGAAGTTATGTCGTTTAACAGTGCAAAGGTAATTCTTTAAGTTACTTCCTTCATAATGAAGCTATGTCGTTGAACAGTGCAAATGTAATTCTATAAGTTACTTCCTTCATAATGAAGCTTTGTCGTTTAACAGGGCAAAGGTAATTCTTTAGCCATACTTTTACACTGTTACCTCCTTCATAATGAAGCTATGTCTTTTTACAGTGCAAAGGTAATTCTTTAAGTTACTTCCTTCACAAAGAAGTTATGTCGTTTAACAAGGCAAAGGTAATTCTTTAGCCATACTTTTACACTGTTACCTCCTTCATAATGAAGCTATGTCTTTTTACAGTGCAAAGGTAATTCTTTTAAGTTACATCATTCATAATGAAGCTATGTCGTTTAACAGGGCAAAGGTAATTCTTTAAGTTACTTCCTTCACAATGAAGTTATATCATTTAACAGTGCAAAGGTAATTCTTTTAAGTTACATCCTTCATAATGAAGCTATGTCATTTTACAGTGTAAAGGTAATTCTTTAATCATACCTTTGCTATGTTAAATCCTTCATAATGAAGTTATGTAGTTTTACAGTGCAAAGGTAATTCTTTGGCCAATTTTTACACTGTTACATCCTTCATAATGAATCTATGTCGTTGTACAGTGCACAGTTAATTCTTTAGTCATACTTTTACTATGTTACATCCTTCATAATGAAGCTATGTCGTTTTGCAGTGCAAAGTTAATTCTTTAGTCATACCTTTACTATATTACATCCTTCATAATGAAGCTATGTCGTTTTAAAGTGCAAAGGTAATTCTTAAGCCAATTTTTACACTGTTTCTTCCTTCATAATGAAGCTATGTCGTTTTACAGTGCAAAGTTAATTATTTAGTCATACTTTTACTATGTTACTTCCTTCATAATGAAGTTATGTTGATTCTTTAGACAATTTTTACACTGTTACTTCCTTCATAATGAAGTTATGTAGTTTTACAGTGCAAAGGTTATTATTATAGCATTCCATAAAACAAATCTGCAGCAGACGACTTTGAAAACATAGTGACAAAAACCTGAAAAATCTCCATAAAAAAATGCTTAATTGTTAAATAAAGTTGAAAACTTTGTGGCCAAAGGAGAAATTGCTCATCAAAAGTCGTGAAAACGAATTCTGCAAGCTTTGCTACATGAACCAAAATGAATTTGTTAATCTTCCTCTGCAGCAGGCTAGTAGTGTACTCATTATTGTTACTAAGATACATTATTCAACAGGCTAGAAGTGTATTCATTAATGTTACTAAGATACATTATGCAGCAGGCTAGAAGTGTACCCATTATTGTAACTAAGATATATTGTGCAGCAGGCTAGTAGAGTACCCATTATTGTAACTAAGATACATTGTGCAGCAGGCTAGTAGAGTACCCATTATTGTAACTAAGATACATTATGCAGCAGGCTAGTAGAGTACCCATTATTGTAACTAAGATACATTGTGCAGCAGGCTAGTAGAGTACCCATTATTGTAACTAAGATACATTATGCAGCCGGCTAGTAGAGTACCCATTATTGTAACTAACATACATCATGCAGCAGGCCAATAGAGTACCCATTATTATAACTAACATACATTATGCAGCAGGCTTGTATTCATTATTGTAACTAAGATGCATTATGCAGCAGGCTTGTAATCATTCTTATATTTAACATAATTATGCAGCAGGCTTGTACTCATTATTGTAACTAACATACATTATGCAGCAGGCTAGAAGTGTACTCATTAGTGTTACTTATATACATTATATAGGAGGCCAGTACACATTATTGTAACTAAGATACATTATGCAGCAAGCTAGAAGTGTACTCAGTACTGTAACTAGCATACATTATGCAGCAGGCTTGTACTCATTATTGTAACTAAGATACATTACGTAGCAAGCTAGAAGTGTAATCATTATTGTAACTGAGATGCATTATGCAGCAGGCTTTTACTCATTATTGTAACTAAGATACATTATGCAGCAGGCTAGAAGTATACTCATTACTGTAACTAACATTATGCAGCAGGCTTGTATTCATGATTGAAACTAAGATACATTATGCAGCAGACTATTACTCATTATTGTAACTAACATACATTATGCATCAGGCTAGAAGTGTATTCATTATTGTAACTAAGATACATTATGCAGCAGGCTAGTAGAGTACCCATGATTGTAACTAACATACATTATGCAGCAGGCTATAAGTGTATTCATTATTGTAACTAAGATACATTATGCAGCAGGCTAGTAGAGTACCCATTATTGTAACTAACATACATTATGCAGCAGGCCAATAGAGTACCCATTATTGTAACTAACATACATTCTGCAGCAGGCTTGTACTAATTATTGTAACTAAGATGCATTATGCAGCAGGCTTGTAATCATTCTTATATTTAACATACATTATGCAGCAGGCTTGTACTCATAATTGTAACTAACATACATTATGCAGCAGGCTAGAAGTGTACTCATTATTGTTACTTAGATACATTATGCAGGAGGCCAGTACACATTATTGTAACTAAGATACATTATGTAGCAGGCTGGTAGTGTACTCATTATTGTTACTTAGATACATTATGCAGGAGGCCAGTACACATTATTGTAACTAAGATACATTATGCAGCAGGCTGGTAGTGTACTCATTATTGTAACTAAGATACATTACGTAGCAAGCTAGAAGTGTAATCATTATTGTTACTTAGATACATTATGCAGGAGGCCAGTACACATTATTGTAACTAAGATACATTATGCAGCAGGCTAGAAGTGTACTCATTAGTGTAACTAAGATACATTACGTAGCAAGCTAGAAGTGTAATCATTATTGTAACTGAGATACATTATGCAGCAGGCTTGTACTCATTTTTGTAACTAAGATACATTATGCAGCAGGCTAGAAGTGTACTCATTACTGTAACTAACATTATGCAGCAGGCTTGTATTCATTATTGAAATTAAGATACATTATGCAGTAGGCTATTACTCAGTATTGTAACTAACATACATTATGCATCAGGCTAGAAGTGTACTCATTAGTGTAACTAAGATACATTATGCAGCAAGCTAGAAGTGTATTCATTATTGTAACTAAGATACATTATGCAGCAGGCTATTACTCATTATTGTAACTAAGATACATTATGCAGCAGGCTAGAAGTGTATTCATAATTGTAACTAACATACATTATGCAGCAGGCTTGTACTCATTATTGTAACTAACATAAATTATGCAGCAGGCCGGTAGAGTACCCATTATTGTAACTAACATACATTATGCAGCACGCTAGTAGTGTACTCATTATTGTAACTAAGATACATTATGCAGCAGGCTTGTAATCATTCTTATATTTAACATACATTATGCAGCAGGCTTGTACTCATTATTATAACTTAGATACGTTATGCAGCAGGCTAGAAATGTACTCATTATTGTAACTAAGATACATTATGCAGCAGGCTAGAAGTGTACTCATTATTGTTACTTAGATACATTATGCAAGAGCCAGTACACATTATCGTAACTAAGATAAATTATGCAGCAAGCTAGAAGTGTACACATTATTGTAACTAGCATACATTATGCAGCAGGCTTGTATTCATTATTGTGACTAAGATACATGATGCAGCAAGCTAGAAGTGTAATCATTATTGTAACTGAGATACAGTATGCAGCAGGCTAGAATAGTACTCATTATTGTAACTAAGATATATTATGCAGCAGTGTTGTACTCATTATTGTAACTAAGATACATTATGCAGCAGGCTAGTAGTTTACTTATTATTGTAACTAAGATACATTATGCAGTAGGTTAGTACTCATTATCGTAACTAAGATATGTTATGCAGCAGGCTAGATGTGTATTCATTATTGTAACTAAGATACATTGTGCAGAAGGCTATTACTCATTATTGTAACTAAGATACATTATGCAGCAGGCTTGTAATCATTCTTATATTTAACATACATTATGCAGCAGGCTTGTACTCATTATTATAACTAAGATACGTTATGCAGCAGGCTAGAAATGTACTCATTATTGTAACTAAGATACATTATGCAGCAGGCTAGAAGTGTACTCATTATTGTTACTTAGATACATTATGCAAGAGCCAGTACACATTATCGTAACTAAGATAAATTATGCAGCAAGCTAGAAGTGTACACATTATTGTAACTAGCATACATTATGCAGCAGGCTTGTATTCATTATTGTGACTAAGATACATGATGCAGCAAGCTAGAAGTGTAATCATTATTGTAACTGAGATACAGTATGCAGCAGGCTAGAATAGTACTCATTATTGTAACTAAGATATATTATGCAGCAGTGTTGTACTCATTATTGTAACTAATATACATTATGCAGCAGGCTAGTAGTGTACTTATTATTGTAACTAAGATACATTATGCAGTAGGTTAGTACTCATTATCGTAACTAAGATATGTTATGCAGCAGGCTAGATGTGTATTCATTATTGTAACTAAGATACATTGTGCAGAAGGCTATTACTCATTATTGTAACTAAGATACATTATGCACCAGGCTAGTAGTGTACTTATTATTGTAACTAAGATACATTATGCAGTAGGTTAGTATTCATTATTGTAACTAAGATATGTTATGCAGAAGGCTAGTACTCATTATTGTAACTAAGATACATTATGCAGAAGGCTAGTACTCATTATTGTAACTAAGATACATTATGTAGCAGGCTAGTAGTGTACTCATTATTGTAACTAAGATACATACTGCAGCAGACTGGTACTCATTATTGTAACTAAGATACATTATGCAGCAGGCTAGTAGTGTACTCATTAGTGTAACTAAGATACATTATGAAGCAGGCTAGTAGTGTACTCATTATTGTAACTAAGACACATTATGCAGCAGGCTAGTACTCATTAGTGTAACTAAGAAACATTATGTAGCAGGCTAGAAGAGTATTCATTATTATAACTAGGATACATTATGCAGCAGGCTTGTAGTGTACTAATTATTGTAACTAAGATACATTATGCAGTAGGGTTGTATCATTATTGTAACTAAGATACATAATGCAGCAGGTTATTGCTCATTATTATAACTAAGATGCATGATGTAGCAGACTAGTAGTGTACTCATGCTTGTAAGTAAGATACATTATATAGCAGTATTGTAGAGTACTCATTATTGTAACTAAGATGCGTTATGCAGCAGGCTAGTACTCATTATTATAACTAAGATACATGATGCAGCAGGCTAGATGTGTACTCATTATTGTAACTAAGATACATTATGCAGCAGGTTAGAAGTGTATTTATTATTGTAACTAAGATATATTATGCAGCAGGGTTGTACTCATTAATGTAATTAAGATGCGTTATGCAGCAGGCTAGTACTCATTATTATAACTAAGATGCATTATGTAGCAGGCTAGAAGTGTACTTATTGACGCCGCGTGGGAGCGCGGCGTCAGTATGGGATAGGTTTTAATTTTGTACCATGGGGTGACGTAATCGAAAAGGGAGAAACCAATGTTATTATTGTTAAAAAAACCTCTGTTGTTTGATTGAAAAAAACAACCTTTATGAATCAATAAATTGTATTAACTGATTTAAGAAACAACAAGATACAAAATACGTTTGTCTTCTACCGTTATTACAAAACTTTATACACATTTAATTTGTATTTAATAACTTTTCCCCAACTGTCTAGGCTACGCTGTTTTTGATTGTTTGGTTTACGGCCCTGACCCAATTCATCAAAGCTCAGAGAAAAAGTTCACTTTTCCCAAACTTTCTAGGCTACGCGTTTTTAATTGTTTAGTTTACGGGCCCAAAATTCGCCGGATGTTTTTGCCTATTTATAAAAGTGTGTGAAGTTGGCAGAGCATTAGACGTTAGACATTAGACATTCAAAAAAAATATTCGAATGTCTAATTAGACGTTAGACATTCGATTAGACATTCGCTAATTTTGATTATCGAATGTCTGATTATACATTAGACATTCAATTAGACATTCAGAAAAATCGCAAATGTTAAATATCGAATGTCTAATTCGACATTAGACATTCAATCAGACATTCGCAAATTACAAGATCTATAACCCAATTTCGTCGGAGGTCATTGTACATTCAAAAAACGAATGTCTAATTGGTCAGTTAGACATTAGACATTCGATTAGACATTCGCAAATTAAGGGATTTAGGTACCAAATTTGTCGGAGGTCATTGTACATGCAAAAAACGAATGTCTAATTGGTCAGTTAGATATTAGACATTCGATTAGACATTCGCGAATTACGATATTTAGGTTCCAAATTCGTCGTAGGTCAACGTACTATCAAAAAACGAATGTCTAATTGGTCAGTTAGACATTAGACATTCGATTAGACATTAGCAAAGTAAAGGATTTAGTTACCAAATTCGTCGGAGGTCATTATACATGCAAAAAACGAATGTCTAATTGGTCAGTTAGACATTAGACATTCGATTAGACATTCGCAAATTAAGAGATTTAGGTACCAAATTCGTCAGAGATCAATGTACATTAAAAAAACGAATGTCTAATTGGTCAGTTAGACATTAGACATTCGATTAGACATTCGCAAATTACAAGATATATAACCCAAATTCGTCGGAGGTCATTGCACATTAAAAAACCGAATGTCTAATTGGTCAGTTAGACATTAGACATTCGATTAGACATTCGCAAATTAAGGGATTTAGGTACCAAATTCGTCGGAGGTCATTATACATGCAAAAAACGAATGTCTAATTGATCAGTTAGACATTAGACATTCGATTAGACATTCGCAAATTAAGAGATTTAGGTACCAAATTAATCAGAGATCAATGTACATTAAAAAAACGAATGTCTAATTGGTCAATTAGACATTAGACATTCGATTAGACATTCGCAAATTAAGAGATTTATGTACCAAATTCATCTCGAAACTTTCGATATCTCGAACTTTCCAATATCTCGAACTTTCGATATCTCGAACTTTCCGATATCTCGTTTTTATATTTTATTTTTTATTTATTTTTTCTTCTCGATATCTCGAACTTTCCAATAACTTTTCGATATCTTTAAAAAAAAAAAATCTCGATATCTCGAACTTTATCGGAAAGTTCGAGATATCGACAAGTACGAGATATCGACAAGTTCGAGATACCGAAAATTTCGAGATATCGGAAAGTTCGAGATATCGAAAAAAAATATGAAAACAAATTGGTAAGTTCGAGATATCGGAAACTTCGAGATATCGAAAAAAAATATAATTTTCTCTTTCGAAAAGTTCGAGATATCGGAAAGTTCGAGATATCGGGGGGAAAAAAAATGTTCGAACATTTCGATTTCTCGATTATTTTTTTTTATATTTTTTTTTTCTCGTTATCTCAGAAATTTGCGATATCTTGATTTTTTTTTTTTTTTTTTTTTTTTTTTTTTTTTTTTTTTTTTTTCTCGAACATTTCGAGATATCGATTTGAAACCGTGTATTGGTAAAAAATTAAGAAACTTCATGTTGTATGGTAACCTTTTATTATAGGCTATGGTAGCCAGGTGAGCAATATAGGCACATCTTGGCCTTTTTGGTTATGATAAAGGGACATTTGGCCTTCTTGTTCGAAATATTTACATCCTGTCTGTTTTCACACGTTATTTAAATGTACTGAACTACATCTGCTTCCTTTAAGTCATGCTTCAAAATCATGCGCGGCGTCCTTTGATGCTCTGCATCAAAATTCGTCTTGTTATTGTAACTGAGATACATTATGCAGCAGGCTAGTACTCATTATTGTAACTAAGATACGTTATACAGCAGGCTAGTAGTGTACACATTATTTTAACTAAGATACATTTGGAAGGGGGCTAGTATTCGTTATTAAAGCTAAGATACATTATGCAGCAAGCTAGTATTGTACTCATTATTGTAACTAATATACATTATGCAGCAGGCTAGAAGTATACTCTTTATTGTAACTAAGATACATTATGCAGTAGGCTAGTATTCGTTATTGTAACAAAGATACATTATGCAGCAGGCTAGTATTCGTTATTGTAACTAAGATATATTATGTAGCAGGCTAATAGTGTACTCATTATTGTAACTAAGATACATTATGCAGCAGGCTAGTACTCATTATTGTAACTAAGATACGTTATGCAGCAGGCTAGTAGTGTACTCATTATTTTAACTAAGATACATTATGCAGCATGCTAGACGTGTACTCATTAGTGTAACTAAGATACGTTATACAGCAGGCTAGAAGTGTATTCATTATTGTAACTAAGATGCATTATGCAGAAAGCTAGAAGTGTACTCTTGATTGTAACTAAGAAACATTATGCAGCGGGCTAGAAGTGAACTCATTATTGTAACTAAGATACATTATGGAGAAAGCTAGAAGTGTACTCATGATTGTACCTTAAATACATTATGCAGCAGGCTAGTAGTGTACTCATTATTGTAACTAAGATACATTATGCAGCAGGCTAGTAGTGTACGCATTAGTGTAACTAGGATACATTACGCAGCAGGCTAGAAGTGTATTCATTAATGTTACTAAGATACATTATGCAGCAGGCTAGAAATGTACTCATTATTGTAACTAAGATACATTATGCAGCAGGCTAGATGTCTACTCATTAGATTAACTAAGATACATTATGCAGCAGGAAAGAAGTGCACTCATTATTGTTACTAATATACATTATGCAGCAGGGTTGTACTCATTATTGTAACTAAGATACATTATGCAGCAGGCTATTACTCATTATTAAAACTAAGATGCATTATGTAACAGGCTAGTAGTGTACTCATTATTGTAAGTAAGATACATTATATAGCAGTCTTGTAGAGTACTCATTATTGTAACTAAGACACATTATGCAGCAGGCTAGAAGTGTTCTCATTATTGTAACTAAAATACATTATGCAGCAGGCTAGAAGTGTAATAATTATTGTAACTAAGATACATTATGCAGCAGGCTAGTACTCATTATTGTAACTAAGATACATGATGCAGCAGGCTAGAACTGTACTCATTTTTGTAACTAAGATACAGTATGCAGCAGGCTAGAAATGTACTCATTATTTTGACTCAGATACGTTATGCAGCAGGCTAGAAATGTACTCATCATTTTGACTAAGATACGTTATGCAGCAGACTAGTACTCATTATTGTAACAAAGATACGTTATGCAGCAGGCTATAACTGTACTCATTATTGTAACCAAGATACATTATGCATCAGGCTAGAACTGTACTCATTATTTTGATTAAGATGCATTATGCAGCCGGCTAGAAAGGTACTCATTATTTTAACTAAGATACATTATGCAGCAGGATAGAAGTTAACTCATTATTGTTACTAAGATACATTATGCAGCAGGCTAGTAGTGTACTCATTATTGTATTTAAGATACATGATGCAGCCGGCTAGTAGTGTACTCATTATTGTTACTAAGATACATTATGCAGCCGGCTAGTAGTGTACTCATTATTGTAACTAAGACATATTATGCAGCAGGCTAGAAGTGTACTCATTATTGTAACTAAGATACGTTATGCAGCAGGCTAGTACTCATTTTTGTAACTAAGATACATTATGCAGCAGGCTAGTAGTGTACTCATTATTGTAACTAAGATACGTTATGCAGCAGGCTAGTAGTGTACTCATTATTGTAACCAAGATACATTATGCATAAGGGTTATACTCATTATTGTAACTAAGATACCTTATGCAGCATGGTTATACTCATTATTGTAACTAAGATATACCATGCAGCATGGATATACTCATTATTGTAACTAAGATATATCATGCAGCATGGATATACTCATTATTGTAACTAAGATATATCATGCAGCAGGCTAGACGTGTACTCATTAGTGTAACTAAGATACATTATGCAGCAGGCTAGTAGTATACTCATTATTGTAACTAAGATACCTTATGCAGCATGGTTATACTCATTATTGTAACTAAGATATATTATGCAGCATGGATATACTCATTATTGTAACTAAGATATATCATGCAGCAGGCTAGAAGTGTACTCATTATTGTAACTAAGATACATTATGCAGCAGGCTAGTAATATACTCATTATTGTAACTAAGATACATTATGCAGCAGGGTTATACTCATTATTGTAACTAAGATACATTATGCAGCATGGATATACTCATTATTGTAACTAAGATATATCATGCAGCAGGCTAGACGTGTACTCATTAGTGTAACTAAGATACATTATGCAGCAGGCTAGTAGTATACTCATTATTGTAACTAAGATACCTTATGCAGCATGGTTATACTCATTATTGTAACTAAGATATATCATGCAGCATGGATATACTCATTATTGTAACTAAGATATATCATGCAGCAGGCTAGAAGTGTACTCATTATTGTAACTAAGATACATTATGCAGCAGGCTAGTAGTATACTCATTATTGTAACTAAGATACATTATGCAGCAGGGTTATACTCATTATTGTAACTAAGATACATTATGCAGCTGGTTAGAAGTGTACTCATTAGTGTAACTAAGATACATTATGCAGCAGGCTAGAAGTGTACTCATTATTGTAACTAAGATATATATGCAGCAGGCTAGAAGTATACTCATTCGTGTAACTAAGATACATTATGCAGCAGGCTAGAAGTGTACTCGATATTGTAACTAAGATACATTAGTCAGCAGGCTAGTACTCATGATTGTAACTAAGATATATATGCAGCAGGCTAGAAGTGTACTCATTATTGTAACTAAGATTTATATGCAGCAGGCTAGAAGTATACTCATTCGTGTAACTAAGATGCATTATGCAGCAGGCTAGAAGTGTATTCGATATTGTAACTAAGATACATTATGCAGCAGGCTAGTACTCATTATTGTAACTAAGATACATTATGCAGCAGGCTAGAAGTGTATTCATTATTGTAACTGAGATACAGTATGCAGCAGGCTAGAAGTGTATTCTCTATTGTAACTAATATACGTTATGCAGCAGGCTAGAAGTGTATTCATGATTGTAACTAAGATACATTATGCAGCAAGCTAGAAGTGTATTCATTATTGTAACTGAGATACAGTACGCAGCAAGCTAGAAGTGTCTTCATGATTGTAACTAAGATACATTATGCAGCAAGCTAGAAGTGTATTCATTATTGTAACTGAGATACAGTATGCAGCAAGCTAGAAGTGTACTCATTATTGTAACTAAGATACATTATGCAGCAGGCTAGAAGTGTAATCATTATTGTAACTAAGATACATTATGCAGCAGGCTAGTAGTGTACACATTATTGTAGCTAAGATATATTATGCAGCAGGCTTGTACTCATTAGTGTATGCAGACGGCTAGTAGTTTGCACCTGAAATAAACATTTTATGTACAATGCTTTTTTCAAAACATAAGTCGAATTCCTCTCACTTGTTTTCTTTAATTTTACCATACAATTTAACGAAACAGAATGATGAATAGCTATAAGATTTTATCACTTTCCCACATACAACACATCTTCAGCATACAATTATGAGAACTTGTAAGCAAATATTTGAAAATATCTATAAATTAAAGTATATATTTATTGATTAGAGTTGAAAATAATTGTGTCAAAAGAAGAACTTGCTTATTTTTTAGCAATGTCGTGTTCAGCCACAACGTGTTCAAATATAGTCCGCTACAGATAGGTTAAAATGAGTCAGCAAGTTAACGAAGGGGTTAACGATGGTGGTTAACGAAGGAGTTAACGATGGTAGGGTTAACGAAGGGGTTAACGAGGGAGGGGTTAACAAAAGGGTTAACGAAGGGGTTAAATGAAGGGTTAAGAGAGGGGGGTTAACGAAGATAGTGTTAAACGAAGAGAGGGGTTAACGAAGAAGTTAACGATGGGATTAACTAAGAAAGTGGTAAACGACGGAGTTAACGAAGAAAGGGATTAACGAAAGGGTTAACGAATAGATATGTTAACGAAGGGGTTAACTAAGGTGGTTAACGAATGGGTTAACGATGTGAGGGTTAACAAAAGGTTACCGAGGGAGGTGTTAACAAAGGGTTAACGAGGTGTGTGTTAACAAAAGGTTAACGAAGGGAGGGAGGAAGGGGTTAACGGAGGAGTTAACGAAGGGGTTAACGAAGGGATGGGTTAACGAAGGTGTTAACGAAGAGAGGTTAACGGAGGGGTTAACGTAGAGAGGGGTTAACGAAGGGACGGGTTAACGAAGGCGTTAACGAGAGGAGGGGGGTTAACGTAGATAGGGGTTAACGAAGGAGTTAACGAGGTGAGGGTTAACGTAGTAGGGGGTTAAGGGTTAACGGAGGGACGGGTTAACGGAGTGAGGGGTTAACGAAGGCGTTAACGAAGGGGTTGACGAAGGGAAGGGCTAACGAAGGGGTTAACGAAGTTACAATCTGTCTCGTGGTGTATTTGTATTTCCTTATCTAAATGAAACCTATATTGTAAAGTTTAGTATTCACTTAAGGATGTACTGAACTGTGAAATGAATATTTTTTAAAAAAAATGTCATTATACCTTTTTATAATGCTTCAAAATTTAAAACATAGTGGATTCAATTTGTTTGAGATAAAGGGCTTTCTTTTTTCGTGAGCCTCTCAAGCGCTGTACAGACGCCATGTTTGATTATATAATATAACTGGGTAAAAAGAACATATTAAAATCCATGTATATAAATTTTAATCTAGAACTTGTATAGTATCATATTGTTTTGAAAATAAGTAGAAAATAGTGTAATACTTTTATGACAATTGAAGATATGTTTGAAAAATAAATATATATATATTCATATTTTAACATTTGTTAGCCATTCAGAAAAGAGAAACGGAAAATTGTAATTGCAATAACCTAAAGAAGTATCAAAAAAAGTTAAATATTATAAATATGTTTTTTCCTTATTTCAAAGTTTAGAACTTGTCTATTCTTAAACTTGATAAATATGGGTTCTCATTAGGGAATAATAGCGTCTATTTTTTAGGTTTAATTACAACGTATCACGTTAACGTCCAAAGATATGGGTAAAATAACTTCAGAATGAGATTCTCAATGTTTGTTAACTTTCTTCTTTTTTTAATCTTACAGTTTTTCTTCAAATAACGCAATATTATTCAAAATGTTTCATATACTAGCAATTGTTAAAATATGAGAAGAATACTTCCGTACGAAACTTTCCCTAATGAATTATTTGTCAATATATCATTCAATATTTACAGAGTTTTTGTGAAGATCGAGGAAGTGCCTTGGTCAGGGTTAATTCAGAAGAGGAAAATTCGTTTCTAAAGGACGAAATACAGAAATCAGCTCAATCTTACGGTAAGGTACTGATCGTGTGAGGTTTTGAAATCAATGCCAATTACAATGAAATGATTGTGAGCTTTGACATAAACCTTCTACAGACGGTGGTCAATGGGACGACGTATACTGAATACGTGTATGACTTAGTGGTCAATGAGACGACGTATACTGAATACGTGTACGACTTGATGGTCAATTGGACGACGTATACTGAATACGTGTTTGACTAGCTGGTCAAAGGGAAGAATCTACAGACGTTAACTGAATACGTGTTTGACTAGCTGGTCAAAGGGAAGAATCTACAGACGTTAACTGAATACGTGTATGACTAGCTGGTCAAAGGGAAGAATCTACAGACATTATATGAATACGTGTATGACTACATGTAGCTGGTCAAAGGGAAGAATCTAAAGACGTTAACTGAATACGTGTACGACTAGCTGGTCAAAGGGAAGAATTTACAGACGTTAACTGAATACGTGTTTGACTAGCTGGTCAAAGGGAAGACTCTACAGACGTTAACTGAATACGTGTATGACTAGCTGGTCAAAGGGAAGAATCTACAGACGTTACCTGAATACGTGCATGACTAGCTGGTCAAAGGGAAGAATCTACAGGCGTTAACTGAATACGTGTACGACTAGCTGGTCAAAGGGAAGACTCTACAGACGTTAACTGAATACATGTATGACTAGCTGGTCAAAGGGACAACTCTACAGACGTTAACTGAATACGTGTTTGACTAGCTGGTCAAAGGGAAGACTCTACAAACGTTAACTGAATACGTGTTTGACTAGCTGGTCAAAGGGAAGAATCTACAGACGTTAACTGAATACGTGTACGACTAGCTGGTCAAAGGGAAGAATCTACAGACGTTACCTGAATACGTGTACGACTAGCTGGTCTGAGGGAAGAATCTACAGACGTTAAATGTATACGTATATGACTAGCTGGTTAAAGGGAAGAATCTACAGACGTTAACTGAATATGTGTATGAAAAGCTGGTCAAAGGGAAGACTCTACAGACGTTAACTGAATACGTGGTGTATGACAAGGTGGTCAAAGGGAAGAATCTACAGACGTTAACTGAATATGTGTATGACTAGCTGGTCAAATGGAAGAATCTACAGACGTTAACTGAATACGTGTTTGACTAGCTGGTCAAAGGGACAACTCTACAGACGTTAACTGAATACGTGTTTGACTAGCTGGTCAAAGGGAAGAATCTACAGACGTTAACTGAATATGTGTATGACTAGCTGGTCAAAGGGAAGAATCTACAGACGTTAACTGAATACGTGTTTGACAAGCTTGTCAAAGGGAAGACTCTACAGACGTTACCTGAATACGTGTATGACTAGCTGGTCAAAGGGAAGAATCTACAGACGTTACCTGAATACGTGTATGACTAGCTGGTCAAAGGGAAGAATCTATAGACGTTACCTGAATATGTGTGTATGACTAGCTGGTCAAAGGGAAGACTCAACAGACGTTACCTGAATATGTGTATGACTAGCTGGTCAAAGGGAAGACTCTACAGACGATACCTGGATACGTGTATGACTAGCTGGTCAAAGGGAAGAATCTACAGACGTTACCTGAATACGTGTATGTCTAGCTGGTCAAGGGGAAGACTCTACAGACGTTACCTGAATACGTGTACGACTAGCTGGTCAAAGGGAAGATTCTACAGACGTTACATGAATACGTGTACGACTAGCTGGTCAAAGGGAAGACTCTACAGACGTTAACTGAATACGTGGTGTATGACTAGGTGGTCAAAGGGAAGAATCTACAGACGTTACCTGAATACGTGTATGACTAGCTGGTCAAAGGGAAGAATCTACAGTCCTTAACTGAATACGTGGTGTATGACTAGGTGGTCAAAGGGAAGAATCTACAGACGTTAACTGAATACGTGTATGACTAGGTGGTCAAGGGGAAGAATCTACAGACGTTACCTGAATACGTGTACATGTATGACTAGATGGTCAAATGGAAGACTCTACAGACGTTACCTGAATATGTGTATGACTAGCTGGTCAAAGGGAAGAATCTACAGACGTTACCTGAATACGTGTACGACTAGCTGGTCAAAGGGAAGACTCTACAGACGTTAACTGAATACGTGGTGTATGAATAGGTTGTCAAAGGGAAGAATCTACAGACGTTACCTGAATACGTGTATGACTAGGTGGTAAAAGGGAAGAATCTACAGACGTTACTTGAATACGTGTATGACTAGCTGGTCAAAGGGAAGAATCTACAGACGTTACCTGAATACGTGTATGACTAGCTGGTCAAAGGGAAGAATCTACAGACGTTAACTGAATACGTGTTTGACTAGCTGGTCAAAGAGAAGAGTCTACAGACGTTGATTTGAATACGTGTATGACTAACTGGTCAAAGGGAAGAATCTACAGACGTTACCTGGATACGTGTATGACTAGCTGGTCAAAGGGAAGAATCTACAGACGTTACCTGAATACGTGTACGACTAGCTGGTCAAAGGGAAGACTCTACAGACGTTCACTGAATACGTGGTGTATGACTAGGTGGTCAAATGGAAGAATCTACAGTCGTTAACTGAATACGTGGTGTATGACTAGGTGGTAAAAGGGAAGAATCTACAGACGTTACCTGAATACGTGTTTGACTAGCTGGTCAAAGGGAAGAATCTACAGACGTTACCTGAATACGTGTATGACTAGCTGGTCAAAGGGAAGAATCTTCAGACGTTAACTGAATACGTGTTTGACAAGCTGGTCAAAGGGCAGAATCTACAGACGTTAACTGAATACGTGTTTGACTAGCTGGTCAAAGAGAAGAATCTACAGACGTTGATCTGAATACGTGTATGACTAACTTGTCAAAGGGAAGAATCTACAGACATTACCTGGATACGTGTATGACTAGCTGGTCAAAGGGAAGAATATACAGACGTTAAGTTGATACGTGTATGACTAACTGATCAAAGGGAAGAATCTACAGACGTTACCTGGATACGTGTATGACTAGCTGGTCAAAGGGAAGAATATACAGACGTTAAGTTGATACGTGTATGACTTACTGGTCAAAGGGAAGAATATACAGACGTTAACTGAATACGTGTTTGACTAGCTGGTCAAAGGGAAGAATCTACAGACGTTAACTGAATACGTGTTTGACTAGCTGGTCAAAGGGAAGAATCTACAGACGTTACCTGAATACGTGTATGACTAGCTGGTCAAAGGGAAGAATCTACAGACGTTAACTGGATACGTGTACGACTAGCTGGTCAAAGGAAAGAATCTACAGACGTTAACTGAAAATGTGTATGACTAGCTCGTCAAAGGGAAGAATCTACAGACGTTACCTGGATACGTGTATGACTAGTTATTGGATTATTGTACGACTAGCTGGTCAACGGGACACATCCTGATCTGATATCTGATCACCGTGTCCCAATTGATTGATTGATTGGAATCTATTGCCGTTTTCAAAAAAAAATCCAAGCAACTTGCCCCAATTGATTGATTGATTGATTGGATTTTAACGCCGTTTTCAACGATTTTTCAGTCACATCACGGCGGCCAGTTCACCTACTCATATGCTTTCTAGTTTTCTCTTACCAGTATTCCACACAACAAACTTTCCAAGTAACTTGCTGCTTTTCAAAATAGACAGTAAGCTACTTTGTGGATTTCGGATGACGCTTGTCACAGTTTCTTTTGTCAAAAGTGGGAAAGAATGTTGGCCGAGCTGGGGGTTCGAACTCACAACCCCTAGTTTAACAGCCCATGTCTGTACCAACTGAGCTACCGTCCCGAAGTCGGCTGTTGTGGGTCATTTGGTTAGAATACTTTCATCAATTTAACTACAGGCGTTTTACAAGCTTTCTTTCACCATCATTTCGTACAATTTTCCCTCGTTCCAGAAACCAGGCTTCCTTTCCGAATTGATTTTGTTTTAAAACCCATTGGAAGAAGATGCATTACAATCATATCACAAACTTTTGTCACTTTTCGAAATAGATATTTTTTGCTGAGAACGGATTCGAACGAACTAATTCCGACGTCTTGATTAGCATCCGGGAACTACATACTGAATGACATCCCGAGAAATAGACTGATTAACATCCATAGACCTACAGACTGATTAACATCCATCGAATTACAGACTGATTAACATCCCGAAACCTATAGACTGATTAACTTCCCGAAAACTACAGACTGGTTGACATCCTGAAAACTACAGACAGATTAGCATCCCGAAAACTACAGACAGATTAGCATCCCGAAAACTAAAGACAGATTGACATCCCGAAAACTAAAAATTGATTAACATCCCGAGAACTACAGACTGATTGACATCCCTAAAACTACAGACTGGTTGACATCCCGAAAACTACAGACTGATTGACATCCCGAAAACTAAAAAATGATTAACATCCCGAGAACTACAGACTGATTGACATCCCTAAAACTACAGATTGATTAACATCCCTAAAAATACAGACTGATTGACATCCCGAGAACTACAGACTGATTAACATCCCTAAAAATACAGACTGATTGACATCCCGAGAACTACAGACTGATTAACATCCCTAAAAATACAGACTGAATGACATCACGAGAACTGTAAACTGATTAACATCCCTAGAACTACAGACTAATTGACATCCCTACAACTACAGACTGAACTTCCGTGGCTCAGCTTAGCTAGGGTTCAAGTATAAGTTAAACCTCTTTCACATAAATCTGTTCCATGCAACTTTGTAAACATTTATCACATGACAAAACTTGTATCCGATCTAATATACCCATTACGTTTTTTCTTTATATGTAACACGTGTAATATTTCATGACCGAATCACTATATTTGTGTTCATCCGCGAATATTTAAAAATTGGCTGAGAACGTGTATCCGGTAAACACAAACGTCACGATAGATGGTACATGTAAAGGGACCATAGTCGGTCATACAAATATGATTTTCTTTTTGATTTTCGTCATGTGATAAAACGAATCTGATATTCTTTATCATTTCATAAAGTTTTATTAAACTAGTCCCAGAAATGTGCTATTAAGCTCGCCAAATGCTCGATTAATAACACATTTCTTGAACTCATTTAATAAAACTTAATATCAAATAACAACTCATGTCAGATCCTATAGAAAACATGTTGTCAACATAAGTAATGGCGCTAAAATATATAGATAAATGATTGACTAGAGTTTAAAAGTTGTAAAACAGTGTGGCAAAATGAGAAATCGCTCATCATAAACGTATTCTCATTTGGGCACAATGTCTTTAACATTCGTATGCTGAAATGCGTCACAAAACGTCTGCAAGTGGAAAGGGCTAACTTAGAAGTGACTCTTTTTCGTCGACAGGTATGGCACACTACTGGTTAGGGCTGCGAAGACGAGATAATTACTATATCTACAACTATTGGATTTGGGTAGACAAGAAGGACTACACGAATACAACATATACAGGTAACAATCGACAACAATGGCCTGAACCCCTGACCTTTGTGAGAAAGTAGAAAGTATCACGCCGTACACGTATTTGTGAGAAAGTAGACAGTATCACGTCGTACATGTATTTGTAATAAAGTAGACAGTACCACGCCGTACATGTATTTGTGAGAAAGTAGACAGTATCACGTCGTACATGTATTTGTAATAAAGTAGACAGTATCACGCCATACATGTATTTGTGAGAAAGTAGACAGTATCACGTCGTACATGTATTTGTGAGAAAGTGTCAGTATAACGCCGTAAATATATTTGTAATAAAGTAGACAGTATCACGTCGTACATGTATTTGTGAGAAAGTAGACAGTATCACGTCGTACATGTATTTGTAATAAAGTAGACAGTATCACGTCGTACATGTATTTGTAATAAAGTAGACAGTATCACGTTGTACATGTATTTGTAATAAAGTAGACAGTATCACGCCGTAAATATATTTGTAATAAAGTAGACAGTATCACGTCGTACATGTATTTGTGAGAAAGTAGACAGTATCACGTCGTACATGTATTTGTGATAAAGAAGACAGTATCACGTCGTACATGTATTGGTAATAAAGTAGACAGTATCACGTATTTGTTTTTGTGATGAAATAGACAGTATCAAGCCGTGCAAGTGATACTGTCTACTTCATCACAAATATATTGACTGCGTGATAGTGACACTATCTCACATATACATGTACGGCGCGATACTGTCTACTTTATTACAAATACATTCCCGATATATCATTGTATTATTATGACGCCTGTATTATCCTGTTCCCCCCTATAATATTGTACTATTATGACGTCTGTATTGTTCTGTCTTCCTCCTATACCAGTGAACTATTATGAGGCCTGTATTATTCTGTTTCCCACTATAACATTGTACTATTAGAAAGCCTGTATTATTCTCTTATCCCCTATACCAGTGTACTATTATGCCGCCTGTATTGTTATGTTTCCCTCTATACCAGTGTACTATTATGACGCCTGTATTGTTCTGTATCCCCCTATACCAGTGTACTATTATGACGCCTGTATTGTTCTGTAACCGGCTATACCAGTGTACTATTATGACGCCTGTATTGTTCTGTATCCCCCTATACAGGTGTACTATTATGACGCCTGTATTGTTCTGTAACCGGCTATACCAGTGTACCATTATGACGCCTGTATTGTTCTGTTTTTCCCCCATACCATTGCACTATTAGAAAGCCTTTATTTTTCTGTTATCCCCTATACCAGGGTATTATTATGACGCCTGTATTGTTCTGTATCCACCTATACCAGTGTACTATTATGACGCCTGTAGTGTTCTGTTCCCCCTATACCATTTTACTATTAGAAAGCCTGTATTGTTTTGTTTCCCCCTTTACCAGTGTACTATTATGACGCCTGTATTGTTATGTTCCCTTATACCAGTGTACTATTATGACGCCTATATTGTTATGTATCCCCCGATACCAGTGAACTATTATGACGCCTGTATTGTTATGTTCCCCTATACCAGTGTACTATTATGACGCCTGTATTGTTCTGTATCCCCCTATACCAGTGTAATACTATGACGCCTGTCTTGTTCTGTTTTCTTTTGTGTCCCCCTATACCAGTGTACTATTATGACGCCTGTATTTTTTTGTTTACCATTTTACCAGTGTACTATTATGACGCCTGTATTGTTCTGTTTCCCCCTATACCAGTGTACTATTATGACGCCTGTATTGTTTTGTTTACCATTATACCAGTGTACTTTTATGACGCCTGTATTGTTCTGTTTCCCCCTATACCAGTGTACTATTATGACGTCTTTATTGTTCTGTTTCCCCATATACTAGTGTACTGTTATGACGCCTGTATTGTGCTGTTTTCCCCTATAACAGTGTACTATAATTACGCTATATTGTTGTATAACAGCCTATACCATTGTACTATTATGACGCCTGTATTGTTCTGTTTCCCCCTAAACCAGTTTACTATTATGACGCCTGTTTTGTTATGTATCCGTTTACACAAGTGTATTATAATGACGCCTGTATTGTTCTGTTTTCCCTATACCATTGAACTTTCATGACGCCTGTATTGTTCTGTTTCCCCCTATACCAGTGTACTATTATGACGCCTGTATTGTTCTGTATTTGCCTATACCAGTGTACGATTATGACGCCTGCATTGTTCTGTTTTCTCTTTACCATTGTACTAGTATGATGCCTGTCTTGTTCTGTTTCCCCCTATACTATTGTACTATTGTGACGCTTGTATTGTTCTGTTTCCCCCTTTACCATTGTACTATTATGACACCTGTATTGTTCTGTTCCCCATATACCAGAGTACTATTATGACGCATGTGTTGTTCTGTGTTCGCCTATACCAGTGTACTATTATGACGCCTGTATTGTTATGTTCCCCCCTATACCATTTTACTATTATTACGCCTGTATTGTTCTGTTTTGACCTGATACTGACCGTTGTTCGTCCAATCTCAACAGTGTATCATCATACAAAAGTCCTGGTCGAGTTAAATGTGTTGATAATATATATATATACAAGAGAAAGTTGATGCAAGGCATTAATGTCGCCGGAAAAGACTGCATTGATTTAGTTATGTATTCTTGACTTTCCTTAGTCTATTCAAACATTAGGACCGTAGTAATGAAAACATTTGTTTATAAATTGTATATACATACCTATACATTAGGGTATCTATAACAAATTAACGAAATGTGTACACATTTATCTGGCTTAAATTTAATTTTGCTGTTGTTACTTATTTAAATAATAGTATTCATTCATATAATTTCAATGTTTGTCAATCTTATTCGAATCACAAGGTAAATATCCTGGTATTGCTTTAAAGGGAGGTAATTTGAAGAAAACAAAAGTCTTCAAAAGGAGAAATATATCAGCATTACCGTCTACAGTTTAAATTGTTCTATTGTTTGTGGATTTAAAAATGTTCTTTTTTTCTTATTTCTACATGTACAACGAAATATTGCGGCTTCTCTTTGACGCTTTGCGTCAAACATTCGTCTTGTACTTGTCTAAAATAAAATAATATCACTCGCTTTTTCATATCGAAATGCGCATGCGCGAAAATCGATGTTAAAGGTCACGAAACTACACAACAGAATAGGGTCTATATTTAGCTTAGAAACAGTTCCTACTTTAGATATTCATGGATTAACATTATTAAATGAATTCTACACAAATCAAGACATCTCTTTGAACATGAAAACAACATTTAGTAAGTTAAAGTTGCTATTAAAAGGAGAATCCGAAATTGACCTCAATGATGACACATAAGAGTCTGCATTAGGGGGTGTTGGTTCACGTCTTGAAGGGACCACTTTTGTCTTCGTAAATAAGACAAAAAACTTAAATGCGAGTGAAATAAAAAATACTGCAAACATTAAAAAATCGGAATATTTATTTCATTTTAGATGTGTCATTTATTAGTGTTCGTAAACAACCACAATTGTAATATGTTCAAATCATCTAGATTTGTTTCTTTCTAATAATAAGCCGCCCTCCCATGTGATTTCCGAAAAGCTATTAAAAATAGAAGTCGCGGGCTTCTGCCCGGCGACTAATAATAGCATCAATGTATTTCAGCCTGGGCACGTGGTCAGCCTAACCAATACCAAGGAGAAAACTGTGCGGTGTTTGCCTACCATGACCAGTGGTGGTGGCACGACCTCGTTTGCCACGCGCTATGTCGTCCTATCTGCTATTATCACAAATGAATACACATCAACCAGAATATGGAATCAGCCAGCTTTTATGAGTACACCTGAGCCACAGTCAACACATTTGTGCCTGCTGTGTAGTCTTACCTGTATACATGCATACATAGGTGCGACATAAATAGGTATGACTGACTTAAGAAGAAATATTCTTGGAAATGGTATAACTGAAATGTGACATTGCTTAGATAATTCTCAAAAATCACCAAGTGGTATCTGTTTTGTATTTTGTATTTTATTATGTATTATGTCTGTGTAATGTTTATCTATGAATGTACATAACAAGAGAAAGTTGATGCAACGCATCAATGTCGCCGGAAATGCATACTGCAGTTATGCATAACACTAACATTATAGTAGTTGAATAAACAGTTATCAACTGAGGGGCATATTGGAACATCAGGGGCGGGGTCAAGTGAAAATGTGTCATAACTTGCATTGTTTTGTCAACGAAGTGAATGATAATTGAAGCCTTTCATTGTTTATGATCAATCTCCATTCCAAAGTAGGTTGACCATACACACAGCAACTAATTATTGATCATACACAGTAATGGAAATGAGTAATCTTGCCAATCATTAGTCTTAGTCTAACCCTATACAGTGCTTTCATTAAGGAATAATTATAAGATTTGTGAATTCCACATACTCTTTTCAAGACGTTTGTCAGAATATTTGAATTCTATCATTTATCAATAAAACCACAAAACAGACAATTTAAGATTTGCATGCAATAGCACGTCATTTTATGTTTCCCCTATTAAAGTCAACATTGGACACCTTTGCAGCAATTTACTTTTAAAACAATGAGATAAGGGTTAAATCGCTGAAGACATGAGTTTTCTCTTTTTCTCAAAATGATATTAGCTTGGCATCCTTATTATATCATACCTTAACAAAGGATGAAATTTAATCCAATATTTACAAATAAGACACATTTAAAATTGTCAAGGACGAAATAATTTTGTACGAAAGACCCGATTCGTGACCTACATTCTTCTTCGCAGAGGTTTCGTTCTTGAAACTCTCTTTATAGGCAGAGAGTGTTCGTTCAAAGTCATTTTTCTATTAAAACCAGTTTTATCTCGGTTTGTTCTTTTCTTCATTTGTTTTGAACCAAATAAACATTTTAAATCACCTATAATTTACTATTTGTAAGTGAGTGTAAAGAGCTGCTCTCTGCAAAGGAGATTGATCTACGCAGTTGGTATTCGCGAGTCACGCGATCAACAGTTTTAGCTTAGAAACAGTTCATATTTTAGATATACATGGATAAACGTTATAAAATGAATTCCTCACAAATCAAGACATCTCTTTGAACATGAAAATAACATTCAGTAAATTAAGATTGCTATTTTAAAGGAGAATTCGACGTGAATTTTACTTGATATTGACACAAAACAGTCTGCTTGCTGCAAGTCTCATGGGGACGGTTTTGTCTTCGTAAATAAAACCCCAAAAAAAGAGATGCGAGTCAAAATAAAGAAACTACTAATACTTAAAACATCGGAATATTTATTTCATTTTAGATGTGTCATAACTTAGTGTTTTTAAACAAACGCATTTGTAATATGTTCAAGACATTTAAATTTGTTTTTTTCTAATAATAACTCCTCCTCCTATGTGATTTCCGAAAACCTATTAAAAATAGAAGTCGCGGGCTTCTGCCCGGCGACTAATGAATAACAAAATAATCCAAAAATGATAGTAATGTCTTTCCCTCATTGACCGGCAGGGTTGTCGGGTAGCATTACGACTGACTTGGTGTTGGGATTAAAGGACCGGTAGTACTGGTAACTTACCCAGGAAACGCCGTGATATAAATCAAAACTTGTTGGAAGCGGCGAAAAACACCAAACAACCGAACATAATGATTAAATGTAATGCAAATAAGTTATAATAATAATAAAAATGCATAGAGGAATACAAAACAAGTAAAGTAATATTTTAATGGTCATCTTAACGAAAATATTTCCCCTGGATTAATGATGAATAACAGTGGATTATATCCTGGTACACTCATTGTTTAAAACAGAGAATAGTCAAGTAATATATGTCACTTACTATATATCCTGATACACTCATTGTTTTAAACAGAAAATAGTCAAGTAATCGATGTCTCTATATATCCTAGTACACTCATTGTTTTAAACAGAGGATAGTCAAGTAACAATGTCACTTACTATATATCCTGATACACTCATTGTTTTAAACAGAGAATAGTCAAGTAATCGATGTCTCTATATATCCTAGTACACTCATTGTTTTAAACAGAGAATAGTCAAGTAATCAATGTCACTATAAACTCTGGTACACTCATTGGTTTAAACAGAGCATAGTCAAGTAATCAATTCCCTATATACTCTGGTACACTTATTGTTTTAAACAGAGAATAGTCAAGTAATCAATGTCACTATAAACTCTGGTACACTCATTGTTTTAAACAGAGAATAGTCAAGTAATCAATGTCACTATAAACTCTGGTACACTCATTGTTTTAAACAGAGAATAGTCAAGCAATCAATTCCCTGTATACTCTGGTACACTCATTGTTTTAAACAGAGAAAAGTCAAGTAATCAATGTCACAATATACTCTGGTACACTCATTGTTTTAAACAGAGAATAGTCAAGTAATCAATTTCACTATAAACTCTGGTACACTCATTGTTTTAAACAGAGAATAGTCAAGTAATCAATGTCACTATAAACTCTGGTACACTCATTGTTTTAAACAGAGACTTGTCAAGTAATCAATGTCACTATATATCCTAGTACACTCATTGTTTTTAACAGAGAATAGTCAAGTAATCAATGTCACTATACACTCTGGTACACTCATTGTTTTAAACAGAGAATAGTCCAGTAATATATGTCACTTACTATATATCCTGATACACTCATTGTTTTAAATAGAGAATAGTCAAGTCATCGATGTCTCTATATATCCTAGTACACTCATTGTTTTAAACAGAGAATAGTCAAGTAATCAATGTCACTATGTATCCTAGTACACTCATTGTTTTTTAAAGAGAATAGTACAGTAAACAATGTCACTATATATCCTGGGACACTCATTGTCTTAAACAGAGAATAGTCCAGTAATCAATGTCACTATATATCCTGGGACACTCATTGTTTTAAACAGTGAATAGCCAATAATCAATGTCGCTATATATCCTAGTACACTCATTGTTTTAAACAGAGCATAGTCAAGTAATCAATTCACTTAATAATCTGGTACACTCATTGTTTTACACAGAGAATAGTCAAGTAATCAATGTCACTATATACTCTGGTACACTCATTGTTTTAAACAGAGAATAGTCAAGTAATCAATTCACTTAATAATCTGGTACACTCATTGTTTTACACAGAGAATAGTCAAGTAATCAATGTCACTATATACTATGGGACACTCATTGTTTTAAACAGTGAATAGCCAATAATCAATGTCGCTATATATCCTAGTACACTCATTGTTTTAAACAGAGCATAGTCAAGTAATCAATTCACTTAATAATCTGGTACACTCATTGTTTTACACAGAGAATAGTCAAGTAATCAATGTCACTATATACTCTGGTACACTCATTGTTTTAAACAGAGAATAGTCAATTTATCAATGTCACTATGTACTCTGGTACACTCATTGTTTTAAACAGAGAATAGTCAAGTAATTAATGTCACTATATACTCTGGTACACTCATTCTTTTGAGCAGAGAATAGGCAATAATCAATGTCGCTATATATCCTAGTACACTCATTGTTTTAAACAGAGAATAGTCAATTTATCAATGTCACAATATACTCTGGTACACTCATTGTTTTAAACAGAGAATAGTCAAGTAATCAATGTCACTATAAACTCTGGTACACTCATTGTTTTAAACAGAGAATAGTCAAGTAATCAATGTCACTATAAACTCTGGTACACTCATTGTTTTAAACAGAGACTTGTCAAGTAATCAATGTCACTATATATCCTAGTACACTCATTGTTTTTAACAGAGAATAAGTCAAGTAATCAATGTCACTATACACTCTGGTACACTCATTGTTTTAAACAGATAATAGTCCAGTAATATATGTCACTTACTATATATCCTGATACACTCATTGTTTTAAACAGAGAATAGTCAAGTCATCGATGTCTCTATATATCCTAGTACACTCATTGTTTTAAACAGATAATAGTCCAGTAATATATGTCACTTACTATATATCCTGATACACTCATTGTTTTAAATAGAGAATAGTCAAGTCATCGATGTCTCTATATATCCTAGTACACTCATTGTTTTAAACAGAGAATAGTCAAGTAATCAATGTCACTATGTATCCTAGTACACTCATTGTTTTTTAAAGAGAATAGTACAGTAAACAATGTCACTATATATCCTGGGACACTCATTGTCTTAAACAGATAATAGTCCAGTAATCAATGTCACTATATATCCTGGGACACTCATTGTTTTAAACAGTGAATAGCCAATAATCAATGTCGCTATATATCCTAGTACACTCATTGTTTTAAACAGAGCATAGTCAAGTAATCAATTCACTTAATAATCTGGTACACTCATTGTTTTACACAGAGAATAGTCAAGTAATCAATGTCACTATATACTCTGGTACACTCATTGTTTTAAACAGAGAATAGTCAAGTAATCAATTCACTTAATAATCTGGTACACTCATTGTTTTACACAGAGAATAGTCAAGTAATCAATGTCACTATATACTATGGGACACTCATTGTTTTAAACAGTGAATAGCCAATAATCAATGTCGCTATATATCCTAGTACACTCATTGTTTTAAACAGAGCATAGTCAAGTAATCAATTCACTTAATAATCTGGTACACTCATTGTTTTACACAGAGAATAGTCAAGTAATCAATGTCACTATATACTCTGGTACACTCATTGTTTTAAACAGAGAATAGTCCATTTATCAATGTCACTATGTACTCTGGTACACTCATTGTTTTAAACAGAGAATAGTCAATTAATCAATGTCACTATATACTCTGGTACACTCATTCTTTTGATCAGAGAATAGGCAATAATCAATGTCGCTATATATCCTAGTACACTCATTGTTTTACACAGAGAATAGTCAAGTAATCAATATCACTATATACTCTGGTACACTCATTATTTTGAACAGAGAATAGTCAAGTAATCAATGTCACTATATACTCTCGAACAATGTCACTATATACTCTGGTACACTCATTGTTTTAAACAGAGAATAGTCAAGTTATCAATGTCCCTATGTTCTCTGGTACACTCATTGTTTTAAACAGAGCATAGTCAAGTAATTAATGTCACTATATACTCTCGAACACTCAATGTTTTAAACAAAGAAAAGTCAAGTAATCAAGTCACTAAATACTCATTGTTTTAAACAGTGAATAGCCAATAATCAATATCGCTATATATCCTAGTACACTCATTGTTTTAAACAGAGCATAGTCAAGTAATCAATTCATTTAATAATCTGGTACACTCATTGTTTTACACAGAGAATAGTCAAGTAATCAATGTCACTATATACTCTGGTACACTCATTGTTTTAAACAGAGAATAGTCAATTTATCAATGTCACTATGTACTCTGGTACACTCATTGTTTTAAACAGAGAATAGTCAAGTAATCAATGTCACTATATACTCTGGTACACTCATTCTTTTGAGCAGAGAATAGGCAATAATCAATGTCGCTATATATCCTAGTACACTCATTGTTTTACACAGAGAATAGTCAAGTAATCAATATCACTATATACTCTGGTACACTCATTCTTTTGAACAGAGAATAGTCAAGTAATCAATGTCACTATATACTCTCGAACAATGTCAATATATACTCTGGTACACTCATTGTTTTAAACAGAGAATAGTCAAGTTATCAATGTCACTATGTACTCTGGTACACTCATTGTTTTAAACAGAGCATAGTCAAGTAATTAATGTCACTATATACTCTCGAACACTCAATGTTTTAAACAGAGAAAAGTCAAGTAATCAAGTCACTAAATACTCTCGAACAATGTCACTATATACTCTGGTACACTCATTGTTTTAAACAGTGAATGGTCAAGTTAGCAATGTCACTATTTACTCTGGTACACTTATTGTTTTAAACAGAGAAAAGTCGAGTAATCAATGTCAATATATGCTCTGGTAAACTTATTGTTTTAAACAGAGAATAGTAAACTAATCAATGTCATTATATATACTCTGTTACATTCATTGTTTAAAACAGAGCATAGTCAAGTAATCAATGTCACTATATACTCTGGTACCGTACTTGTTTTAAAAAAGAAAGTAGTCAGAGAATCAATGTCACTATATATTCTAGTACACTCATTGTTTTAAACAGAGAATAGTCAAGTAATCAATGTCACTATTTACTCTGGTACATTTATTGTTTTAAACAGGGAATAGTCCAGTTATCAATATCACTATATACTCTGGTACACTCATTGTTTTAAACAGAGAATAGTCAAGTAATCAATGCCACTATATACTCTGGTACACTCATTGTTTTAAACAGAGAATAGTCAAGTAATTAATGTCACTATATACATCGGTACATTTATTGTTTTAAACAGAGAATAGTCCAGTTATCAATGTCACTATATACTCTGGTACACTCATTGTTTTAAACAGAGAATAGTCAAGTAATCAATGTCACTATATACTCTGGTACACTCATTGTTTTAAACAGAGAATAGTCAAGTTATCATTATCACTATATGTCCTGGTACACGCATTGCTTTAAACAGAGAATAGTCAATTAATCAATGTCACTATATACTCTGGTACACTCATTTTTTTAAACAGAGAATAGTCAATTCTAACATGACGTTGTTTTCCTTGCCTATAGAGAGCGAAGAAAATAACCGTTGATTATTCGTCAATAACCAATGGAAATGCACTACTTTTCCCATTGACTATTCCAGTTATCCCCCTCCACCCGCGTATAAGTCTGTCATTAAGCGTCACGTGATGTAAAGAAATATACATGTATAGTACATGTATGTACTACGTCGTCTGCAATGGCTGACTCGATAAATCTACCGTACATGCCACCTATTAGGGCTATTTGTACAGCCAGGCGGTTAGATGGGCAATGAAAAATTATTAATCATATCTCTGACGGACTTGTGAGAACATGCGTATTAGAATCAATGCGTCCTACTAAGCAGGTGGCCAAAAGATTTACCTTTGAAATAACAAAGCTATCCAGCGTGTATGTCGCTGTGTAATCATTGACGGAATTGACGTGTATTCAAGTTCTATTTTCAGAACAGGTCAGCACAGACTTGTTGTTGTTGATATGTTTTTGTCAATGTCAATACATATTGTTAACTTGTGTAGTACAATGAAAACTAATAATAATTACATGATAAAACTGGGTGCTTAAGACAGGTGGCTGCTGATCACAAATGTCATGATTTGGTCGGATTTGTTCAAGTTTTGTCTGTTCACATAAAGTGACACTCACCGGTCAGTCGTAGTTGTCAGGCTATCGCTTTCTCAGTATACTTCTTCTCTATCGGTTGTCGGGTAATCGTTCGGTTGTCTTCTGGTTTCTTTCCTAGAATGCTTGGCTTGTAGTAATCGGAATACACGTCTGGTCTGTATCGAGTACCAGAGCGAAGAGATCGAATCTGGTGGGTTCAGCGATGACGTCAGGAAAATCCCATCATGCAACAGTGAAAAGAACCCAATCGAATGCAATGTCACACAAGGACAGTAACCTAACTTTCACTACATAGTATTACATGTAACTGTTAGGAATAGTCATTACATTACAAAAAGTAAATTGAATTTATAAACTTGTATCTAAACATTGTTATGAAGATTTGTAGCTTTTGTATCAAATATTTCATTGTGCTAAATATTCTTTAGTTTAAACCGACGTTTACAACTAACTTGACTATCAAATATATTTTTATTTCACTTTCAAATTCGCCGAATAACGTATCCGGAAAACATAGCGGACGAATCTACGTCTACATCTTGAACAAAATTGTACTCGATAATCTTTAGATTTAAAATGGAAAAGGGAATATAAATTGACTTGGGGCTTCAAAGTTGACATTAACTTTCATGTTAACATACAAATGTACTGTCGTTGGGTTTAAAAGGCTCATAAATATCTTTTTCAATTTATCAATTTTGTCCGATATCGTAAACAGAAAAAAAAGTTGCAACTTCTTGTTGATGAATCATGCAACTATCATTCGGCACACGTCGGCTGTTTTCGGTACCCTAGATCTAACATGTAAACAGCTTACGCGTATGAAAAAAAACCGATAATGTGATTGTCACAGTATGCTTTATTACCTGTATATTAAACACCGATAATTTAACACCTTGCGAATCCAAGTCGTGTGTTGATTGACCGTTGAATACAGTAAGATTACAGTTAATCTCGACCAATTAGTGTGGCCGCTGGCCGCGTTTCAAAGGGGACCGCTGATCAAGGCAGTTTATAGAGTATAATTGGTTGGGAGGGATTTAAAGTGACCGTTTAACGCCGGTGACCGCTGATCGCATGTGACCGCTCACACAAGTTAGACTGTACATTGTCTTGTTGCTGAGTCTACCCTTCTTTGTCGGTTTTTTCTGCAGTTATGCGTGAATGCAGTGGGTAGTCACAATTGATGGAACAGCACATATGTCCTCGCATTCTAAGAGAAGTAAAATTGGTGGGTAAACTGGTTTGCTAAATAGTGCATTTATTTCACTTTGTTAAGGTGTCGGGTCATGTTAGAATCGAAATGAACTTTCAAAAACCGTGGTTTATTGGCAAATAAACAATAGTTTTTGATAGTTTATTTCTTAAGTAATCAATATCACTATTTATCGTTGTACATTCATTGTTTTAAACAGAGAATATCAAGTTATCAATGACACAATGTACTCTGGTACACTTATTGATTTAAACAGAGAATAGTCCAGTAATTAATGTCACTATATACTCGGGTACATTCATTGTTTTAAACAGAGAATATTCAAGTTATCAATTCACTATACACTCTGGTACACTCATTTTATTAAACAGAGCATAGTCAAGGTTATCAATATCACTATATATTCTGGTTTTAACCGGTTACTATATCAAAATGATCAATAAAACCACGAGAGGAATTCATAAGCTGCTTGTTTCGATGTTAGATCAGGATTTATTATATACCTGAAAATGTTCTGGCGCAAATACATGCAGATGGTCATGCACAATTCTTAATTGAATTTCCTTATTGAATACGTGTTAAATACGGTACTAAATATGGTAATGGTACGTCACAGCAATATGATGTAACGTCATTCAAAATATGGTAGTTTGGCGTGGTTCACATGCCAACCATAAATCATATTCAACTAGTAATGTATGTTATTTCTTTATTTAGAATAAAGTATTTTGTACTTTTTGTCTTTATTCTGTTTTAAAAGATATACATGGTTTATATTAAAAGGAAAATTATGTTGCAGTAGCGATGCAGGTTTTAGTAATGTCTACTCGGGGCGTGGACAATTTGATATGACTATTGACCTTCGGTCTCGCGAGATATCACTTGTCCAGGCCCCTCGTAGTACAATACTAAAACCTGTATCGCTACTGTAACATACTATATCCTATATATTGTAAAAACACACACTTTTGGTGTGACTATCCTATATATTGTAAAAACACACACTTTTGGTGTGACTCAGTGACAATATTAACTGAATAAACAAATACAGTATCTATAACATGAATTATTTTTATAATAAAGTCTTGCCGTTCTGAAATTTTAAAGTCGTTGTATCGGATGAACATTCTACACAATTATGTATTTGGCATTTTTGCATACATTTGTCGCCATTTCTAATATATGCATTATCTTTTTGTGGGTATTTAATTCGGATTTGCTGAAAGCCAGTCGAGCTTCTGTCATGGCGAATTGTCTGTCGTGCGTGCGTGCGTCAACGTTTTGCTTCAAACGACTTCTTCATGGCCAATTGGGATGAAACTTCATAGGAAGCATCCTCTCAATGTCCTCTCCTAAATTCCTTCAAATCGTTTGGATCCATTTAAAATTCTGGTTCCTTTGATGACCCTCTTTCAGATTCCTTTAAGCCATGTTGAATGGTCAAAGAAACATGACCGCTGAGGGGGGGGGGGGGGGGGGGGGGGGTTATTTTGTCTGTTACGGCTACAGTGAAAACTTAAACAATTTACTCCTCCGACAGTGTCAAGCCGATTTTCAAATAATTGTGTAGAAATGCTCCTTGGGTGACACTCTATCAGACTCATTCAAGCCATGTAGATTGTTAAAAAAAAATGGCCGCCAGGGAGCTATTTTGCCTTATATGCATGTGGAAGAATGATTTTACCCGGCATTTGCTATTGGGGTTAATTTACCATATAGAAATAAAGAGGAACTTTAACGCGCTATAACGCTTCTATCAATGACGTTATTGCTTAGCTGCAAACGGCTCCACATTATATAATGATTTATCTTTAACATTCATATTTTTCGAGAAAAAATTATTTAGATTGTCGTTTTCTTAGGTTGAATAAACGTTGTCAATCTCATATAAACTAAGAACAAAATAAAAGTACCCCTTCACTTATAGTCGATGTATATCAAATATTATTTTATATATTTCTTAGGTGGAAACGGTCTCGAATAATACACTTCTTCATCATAATGTAATATTTATTTCATTAAATAAATGATAAATTTCATTAAATTGTAACTTCATGGTTTTAGATGTATTCGTGATAGTTCGGAAATGCTTCCGATTCGATTCGAAGTTTTATGACCCTCATAAAGTAAATTGGTATCCCCAGGGATCTAATCCCGAATTATCTTATACACAATTCTCACACGGTTATCTTCAAAGTTGAACAACTTAGTTAGGTTTTCTATGAAGTCTTTGTGACTTAAAAAAGAAACATTTTTCCCTTTCCCATAATGTTTTCTTCACTTTTTTTAAACATCTGACAGAAGTAGAGCAACAGTTATAATAGTTTTAATAATTGTTGACTGAAGATAGTATTGCATGAACAGGAGTAATTGCTTATTATGAGAAATCTCTTCACAAACAATGTTTTCCTTCCGCTTGTTCAAACATCTTCACACATACATGCATGAGATATAAAATGACACTGCAAAGTGAAAGAATTATTAGAACTTTGAGTTACATATATTATTGTAAGGTTGTAAACAGTTTAATCCGACTCCATTTTTGTTAACAGTGCACTAAGGTATATTACGGTATATAACAACAAAAATGTATCGAAACAAATAAATCGTTACAATATCAAGATGATGAGTCCTGCTAGTGTGTGTCTTTTTCATATTTGTAGACTTAAACATATCGATTTGTATTGTATTTTGGAAAATGTGTTGCTTTTTAACCTGTTTCGTTTTGTCCGTTGCTTTTTGTCCTGTTATTCTTTATCCGGTTTCTTTTTGTATACATGTACAACTAATCCGCAGCAGACGTCTTTCAACGCTTCTAGGCGAAAATATGAAAAATCTCTATATATGAAATTAAATTATTGAATTAGATTGAAAACATTGTGGCGAAAGGAGAAATTGCTCATTATGACAAATTCCACCATTTACCATCTGCTTCAGATGTGTCAGAAAGCGTATGTATGGGGAAAAGGTTACATAGCTTGGCTACGCAACCAAGTTGAACTCCTTGATATACTTACATCATGCGTGTGAATAACTTCACTATTTCTATGTACCTGTAGTGATTTTACAACTATGTGACTTAATAACCTCGTAAGATCGCTTTTTTTTATATAACGGATTTGATTATTACTAGTTTATTTGCTGTTTTTCTTTCTTGAATATGAATATGAATATACTGATGTTATATATGCTGTATTAGTTCAAATGTATTTATACGATTCTATACATGATACATTTTCATCTACACATGTTTGCATGTTATATGTGCAAATCAAGTTTATTTCGAGAGCGTGTCCCTAAATTACAATCTTCATTATTCTAACCATTTAAAGCATTAACCTAGTGTAGAATTATCTTCATAGCCGCTTAGCGTGTGATCAATTATCGGTAAATCACGGAACCTTACGGAGATTAACGAATACATGCTTCCGAGGACAGATAGGATAATTTAACTGATGATCGAAATTCTTGCGTATGGCTATAGTGCTTAAAAAACCTCCTCCTCCGAAAGTGTCCGGCCGATTTTCAAATAACTTTGTAGAAATGTTCCTTGGGTGAGCCTCTATCAGATTATTTCAAGTCATGTTGATTGGTTGAAAACTATGGCCACCAGTGGCGGGACTATTTTGTCTTATATGGCTATAGTGAAAACTTAAAAATCGTTCTCCTCCGAAAGTGTAAGGTCGATTTTCAAATAATTTTGCAAAAATGTTCCTTGTGTGACCCTCTATCAGATTCCTTCAAGCCATGTTGATTGTTTGAAAAACATAGACGCCAGGGAGCAGGTCTGTTTTGCCTGATATGGCTATAGTGAAAACTTAAAAAATCTTCTCCTCTGAAAGTATCTGGCCGATTTTAATATAATTTTGTAGAATTGTTCCTTGGATGACCCTCTATCAGACACCACTAAGCCATCTTGATTTATTTAAGATATGGCGGCCAGGGGACGGGGCTGTTAGCCTTAAATTGGCTTTAGTAAAAACTTTAAAAATCTTCTCCTCCCAAACTATTTGACCGATTTTCATTTAATTTTGCAGAAATGTTTCTTGGGTGAAACTCTACGAGATTCTTTCAAGCCCTATTAGGCTTCTTGTTTCACTAGCAACAGAACGCTTGTTTTTTATGAAACTGGAATACCTGTCGGAAACTATAAAAACACAGTATTTCTTATAATGAGCAATTTCTCCATTTGCCACAATGATTTCAACACTATTCAATAAACATACATTCATTTAGAGAGATATTCATATACTTTTTCATATGCTGCAGATTTGTTGTATATGGGAAAGGGCTATACCTTTCACACCTGCCGACACATTATGACGAAACAGCAGCACAATACTTTTTAAATCATATTATTTATGTAATTGTTATTTTCCATTTCATTGTCTTGTGGTTGTATTTTGATATATGTTGTATATAATTAACGTTTGATGTTGTTTACGTATTTACCAATCTCTCTGTAAAATAGAGGAAATAAAAGATATATATGTGTATGCACTGATTATATTTTGATCTAACGGTACATTTCCTTGATTCATCGAAAACTAATTAAATATTGTTGTAAAAGTGAAATCGGTCATGGTGTAGAACCTATCCTATTTTTTTCAATGTCCTGCCCTGGGAAAACCAACCTCGACGCATTTACGACTAGTGTAGATCCAGATATTTCTGCGCATCTGCTATCAGCGCAGTTCAATTTGGATCAAAAACACTCTTCAATTAGGCTCAATATGGTCAAGAAACATTTGTCAAACTGTTTCCAATGTAATCCGAATGGAAACAATAAACTCTCTCCCACGTACATCAAAACTGCAATATACGCTTTTAAAATAATGCAATGAAAAATCTTTATAACCGAAAGTTTTATTATTTGTAAGAGTTGAAAATAGTTAACAACAGTACAACACAAATCATGAGTAATTTCTCTTTTGGCCACACTGATTTTAAACGTGACCTGCTGCAGAGGGGTCAGAAAGCGTCTGTATGTGGGAAAGGGTTAAGCTAAAGTTGTTTTTTCCTGTAGCACAACTCAATTGACCCATTCTTTCAAATCGTCTACATGATATGATGGATTCAGAGTCGTCTCTGTAATATCTGGATAACTGGCAGTAAAAATCAGATACAGCTTTGAAATCATTGTTGGAACGGGGGAAATGGCTCATAATAAGCGATATTTCCTTGTTTCCCAATGGTTTTTTTTAATGTGTCTGCTACATTGATGTCAAAAAGGAATGATCAAAATAATATTACATTTATTGGTCTTGTTTGATGTTCTCAAAAGGTTTTGTATGATGGTCTCAAGTTGAAATGACAAATTGTCTGTGTGATGGTCTCAAGTTTAAAGAACCCATTGTCTGTGTGATGGTCTCAAGTTGAAATAACCCATTGTCTGTGTGATGGTCTCAAGTTTAAATAACCAATTGTCTGTGTAATGGTCTCAAATTGAAATAACCCATTGTCTGTGTGATGGTCTCTAGTTGAAATAACCCATTGTCTGTGTGATGGTCTTAAGTTGAAATAACCCATTGTCTGTGTGATGGTCTCAAGTTTAAATAACCCATTGTCGGTGTGATGGTCTCAAGTTTAAATAACCCATTGTCTGTGTGATGGTCTCAAGTTGAAATAACTCATTGTAAGTGTGATGGTCTCAAGTTTAAATAACCCATTGTCTGTGTGATGGTCTCAAGTTGAAATAACCCATTGTCTGTGTGATGGTCTCAAACTGAAATAACCCATTGTCTGTGTGATGGTCTCAAGTTTAAATAACCCATTGTCGGTGTGATAGTCTCAAGTTTAAATAACCCATTGTCTGTGTGATGGTCTCAAGTTGAAATAACTCATTGTAAGTGTGATGGTCTCAAGTTTAAATAACCCATTGTCTGTGTGATGGTCTCAAGTTTAAATAACCCATTGTCTGTGATAGTAACATTATCATTACAAGAAAACATAAACTATATCATAAAATGGTGCGAAGTAAACAGCATGTCCCTTAATCCATCAAAGTCAACTTACATATCTATTGCACTCTCATATAAACTTACCTCATTGAGTCCCCTTCAGTTAATAGTCAACAGTCAACCCCTGAGTAATGGCAATATTGCAAAAGAATACAGATTCAGGTGGGTTAGTTCGAAACGAGCTGTTTTACCTGAATTCAGTATTGTTTGAATTTAAGTTATCAAAATAGACCAAGAATTTTGTTGATGAAAAATGGAGTCGTCCAATTTTGAACATCGATGAGTCTACTTTTGGAAATTCGAAGCTAAAATAGTTGGTACTACGCGCAACCCATCTGCACCATAAATATAAAGAATTAATGTAAATAAATGAGTTCAAGCGCTGTCATGAAGCCGAGAGGGAATGACCGATGCACGCACGGACGGAGCAACATATGAACATAATAAGTGGCGACTATATATGAGCCGTTCCACGAGAAAACCAATACTGTGGACTCTGAGTAAAGTATCGACCCGGATCAGCCTTAGCATGCCACGCAGGCTAATCTGGGCAGACACTATTCGCCTCCTGTGGATTTTCTGTTTCAGGAATCATTACTCTATATCGCTATACCTCTGAGACGGAATGTGTCGGTCGGATTATCCTGCGCGGACTGCGCTGGCTGATCAGGGTCGATACATTACGCATAGTCCATAATGTTGATTTTTTTTCGTGGAACATCTCGTCTGCTCTCCCGGGATTCTCGAGGAGCACCATAATACCCCATGATAATACTTACGTAATCCCTACTTGAATCAGTCCCAACCACACGGAGTCCCGTCGAATATGGTAAACATTCTGCCATAACAATCGCCTGCAGAATTGACGGTACACTTTACCAGGGACACTCTATTACACAATATATGTAATATAGTGTCCCTGACTTTACCTTGAATTTGTCCCAGCATGCTTGTTCGGGAACCTTTCCTTTACTTACGGTGCTGTTAGGCTGATTTGAAATACATGTTTATTGGAGATTAATTTTGCGCACCTTCATTGTTTGGATCAATACCACTCTGCACAGTTCTCAATTTCTCAATTTGTAATGTTTAATATAAAATTTACTTGCTCTTTAAATTTGGAGGAAATAAAGAATATCTATCTATATATCTTTGTCCTTATACAGACGCATAGAAAGATAGCATTAGCTATTTACAGATATGACTGAATTGTATCCTTTTCAGTGCATTTCGATCTAAATATGAAAAAAATGCTTTCTATAATATATTTTGTTTCAATGCAATTTCTAAATGAATTGAATGTATGCAATACTCCTCACTTCTTGACAGTTTTTGCTAACTAATGTGAATATAATATAGTGTGATCGAACGTAGGAAACTAAATTTAGAAATAATGTACTCGAAAATAGGTAGGAAATAGAGTCTATAAGTATGGTAATAAATCGAACGTAGACAACTGAATTTAGAAATAATGTACTCGAAAATAAGTAGGAATTAGAGTCGTGTGATGTGGTAATAAATCGAACGTAGATAACTGAATTTAGAAATAATGTACTCGAAAATAGGTAGGAAATAGAGTCCTGTAGTGTGGTAATAAATCGAACGTAGACAACTGAATTTAGAAATACTGTACTCGAAAATAGGTAGGAAATAGAGTCTATAAGTATGGTAATAAATCGAACGTAGATAACTGAATTTAGAAATAATGTACTCGAAAATAGGTAAGAAATAGAGTCTATAAGTATGGTAATAAATCGAACGTAGACAACTGAATTTAGAAATAATGTACTCGAAAATAGGTAGGTAATAGAGTCGTGTGATGTAATCGAACGTAGACAACTGAATTTAGAAAAAAATGTACTCGAAAATAGGTAGGAAATAGAGTCCTGTAGTGTGGTAATAAATCGAACGTAGACAACTGAATTTAGAAATACTGTACTCGAAAATAGGTAAGAAATAGAGTCTATAAGTATGGTAATAAATCGAACGTAGATAACTGAATTTAGAAATAATGTACTCGAAAATAGGTAATAAATAGAGTCTATAAGTATGGTAATAAATCGAACGTAGACAACTGAATTTAGAAATAATGTACTCGAAAATAGGTAGGTAATAGAGTCGTGTGATGTAATCGAACGTAGACAACTGAATTTAGAAAAATTGTACTCGAAAATAGGTAGGAAATAGAGTCCTGTAGTGTGGTAATAAATCGAACGTAGACAACTGAATTAAGAAAAAATACTCGAAAATAGTTAGGAATTAGAGTCGTGTGATGTGGTAATAAATCGAACGTAGACAACTGAATTTAGAAATACTGTACTTGAAAATAGTTAGGAAATAGAGTCGTGTAGTGTGATAAATCGAACGTAGACAACTGAATTTAGAAATACTGTACTGTAGACATGTGAATTTAGAAATATTGTACTCGAAAATAGGTAGACACTGTACCTTCTTGAATGATCAATGATCGTAAAGATCTTCGACAGTAACCTATATACCTGATCGTAATGATCTTCGGCAGTAACCGATATACCTGTCTTAAAGGTGAACGCGTAGTATAATAGTAATACTTGGCTGTACAAGGACTAACGTTCGCACCACTAATACTGAAAAGGACAGTTCTGTTGGCGTGATACATTCGAAATACTGTTGAAAACGGCGTAAAACTGGTATAAAAACAAATGAGCCGTCTCATGAAATAACCAAGATGATGGACTCTGCGTAATGTTTCGACTCAGATCAGCCTAGGCTTATCCGGGCCGACACATTCCGCCTCGAAGATAGAGATATAGAGTAATGATTCCTAAAACACAAAATCTACCGGAGGCGAAAAGTGTCTGCCGGGTTAGCCTTTGCGGCATGCTTTGGCCGAACCGGGTTGATACCTTACGCTTAGTCTGCAATGTTGGTTTTCTCGTGGGACGGCTCAATTGAACTATTTTCAAAACATAAATAGGTATAAAGGGCTCACAACTAATAAGGTTTGATCATTTCAGCAGTTACATCTGAGATGATATTATAGCGAGCGGATTTTGAAACGATTGTACCGACGACGTGTATGCCTCTACAGCATGCGGCTTATGATATCAATGTGAACGAGTATATACATAGTCATATCAATACACTTTTAATCTAAGAGTAAATGCACTTTTTAAAATCAGGAATATTGGTTTATTTACAAAGGGATTATGAATAAGTTAACTATCGACGTTTTATAATTGAAACTGTGTTGAAAAAGGAGGTTAAACTCGAATAAAACAAACGCTCTTTTAAACAATCAAATGCTTTCAAAATAGGTACATTTAGAAAAGTATATGAAATGAAGTGTGTTAAGAATTAAAGTAAACTTAATTTTCATTATTAAATGCATAATAATTATATCTGTATTGCAGTCCTGTGAACTACTGTAATACCATACAACTGGACTCGTGATAACTAGAAGCCGAAGGAGATCAATAAATAACTTCGAGTTATCAACGTGTTCGAGAAATATCGCTGTATTTATGCGGAATCAATTTATTTAATGGGAGCTTTGTAATGCATTTATGCTTAAGTGTTTATTATAAATAGCAAGGCGGTTATAACATCATAATAATGAGCCATCCCGTAAGAAAACCAACATTGTGGTATCTGCGTAAAGTATCGACCCGGATCAGCCTAAGCAAACCACGCAGGCGAACCCGGACGGACACTTTTCGCCTCCCATAGATTTTCTGTTTCAGGAATCATTACTCTATGCCTCTTTTCACCTGAGACGGAAAGTGTCGGCCTGTATTAGCCTGTGCGGACTGCACTGGCTAATCTGGGTCGATACATTACGCAGAGTCCATAACGTTGGTTTTCTCGAGGTATGGCTCAATTATCAATACAACAGCGCCGCGTCAGTTTTAATTGTTCGTATAAGGATACGCTTTTTTCAAAATGCAAATTCGTATCGGAAAAATTGTTCGAATTAAACGATACATAAAACCGACATTATGGCATTTGCGTACATAACAAGCAACCTCCGCATCTTCGAAGTCTGATCTAAGCCTTTAATTTTGCAAATGAGTCTCAGACATTTCAACGGTGCATTGGACAAACAGTGTAGATTTGGATCAAGGAGCATGCATACACAGGCAAATAATCTTAATACGTTTGTGTCATCAACATTTGTATATTAACATTGTAAAATAATCACACCGGATTTCGAACAAACTTGGTAGGGATGAAGGGTCTAGGCTCTAGTTGTTCCTTTTGTAGTATGGTCGCAATAGAAACCACCGTTGCTATGGAAACGGGCGAAAACCGCTTTTCCAGCGAAAACTATCTCCTCCCACAGTTTTTCGAATTTAGAAACCACTCGCTGTGCGTTGTGTAGCCCATCAGTTGCTACATCGAATGATCGTCCCGATTTTTGATCCGTCTCTTCGTTTTCTTAATATTTGAGTTGCCGTAAGGGGTACCATTTCCGCGGAAAACACAGACACGTCAAAACTAAATATATCGACACAAAAAGAAAAGCTGATTGGCTAAAAATCCGGACACGACCAAATATCGACCAACCAGAGAGCACTTCACATAGCCATTACAACTTCCATTTCCCGTACTTTTACACGAGGAGAAGAAATATTCAAGTGAATTTGACGCTGTTCTCGCGACAACTCGATAGCTTGTTTCATTATCCGTGCGGTGTCGTGAGAGTAGAGACAAGAGAGAACCATCGTCGCAGTATGCTTGTTTGATCATTTTCTCTGTTCGTCACACTCATTTCAAAGGTTGCCTGCTGCATTGACGTCATAATACGTCTACATGTGGGAAAGGATCGATATACAATAGCGATAGTCAGCTTTATCTCCCTATTGATTGATTGCTTGGTACCCAATTTTCCACAATTTGTCAGCCACATCATGGCGACCAGATCACCTTCTCAGGTATTTCCTGGCTTTCTCACACCAGTAATCCACACAACAGTCTGTCCAAGCAATTGGCTGCTTAAATACATAGACTGTTAGCCAATTGATGGAAGACGAGTGACGCTTGTCACATTGACTTTTGTCAAACGTCAGAAAGAATGTTGCTGGGGTTCGAACTCATAACACCTGGATTGACAGCCCGCATATATAGTTACCGACTGAGCTGTAACCCTTTATACGACTTAAGAAAATATGTGCGTATAATGTAATGCTCGACCCGGATCCTCCTAAGCATTCCGCGCAGGCTAACCCGGACAGACACTTTTCGCCTCCTGTGAATTTTCTGTTTCAGGAATCATTACTCAATACCTCTATCCCTCTGAGCCCGGATTAGCCTACGCGGACTGCGCAGGCTGATCTGGGTCGATACATTACGCATATTCCACAATGTAGGTTTTCTCGTGAAACATTATAATAATGATCAGTTCGTAAAAACATTAAACATTGTTATAATTATGGATGACGCTATTCAGCGGGGTAATTTATTTTATTGGGGTTTTACTCCGTTATCAACATTAATTGAGTAATATAAGGGTGACAGCTCACTTAATCATGATCCCCGGGTAAATAAACCAGTAATAGGCTGGTAAATATCTACAAATGAAAGCAAAAATATTATATGTATATATGAAAACATTGTGGAAAAAGGAGAAATTGCTCATTGTGAGCAATATCTGCTTTTTCATATTGTTTTAAAACGTCGTCTGTTGCAGAGGCGCCAGAAAGCGTTTGTATGTAGGATAAGGTTTAATATTATAACAGAGAACTTACAGTTGGGTTGCAAAACCCTTGTGCATATACCACAATATCCATATCGGGGATCGAGTCGCTAGCCTCTGACACTTCCTTAATACCTCGAAAAATGTAGGTGATCTGGAATGGTGGAGGTATACAACACATCAATACAATCTTAATTCGGTTACATGAAAAACAAACACAACGATAAAACACTTTCGAGAACGAGTATGTCACGGCTCGATGATCGAAATAAGTCCGCGCAGGCTAATCCGGGCCGACACATTCCGTCTCAGGGGGATATACGTATAGAGTAATGATTCCTGAAACAGAAAATCCACAGGAAGCGAAAAGTGTCTGTCCGGGTAAGCCTGCGCAGTATGCTTCGGCTGATCCGGGTCGATAGTTTACGCAGATTCCATAATGTTGGGTTTCTCGCGGGACGGTTCATATAAGTAACACAAGCTTATTAGAAGATTCTTCCAACTTGAGTAGATTCTGAGCAGATGTACATCATGATCTTAACCTTCACTGTTCAGACATGCCAACTTGAGTAGATTCTGAGCAGATGTACATCATGATCATAACCTTCACTGTTCAGACATGCCAACTTGTACCTTTTCCTCATACACTGTCTCAAATAACAACACCTCTCTGAAGTGGTTTCACCGTATATCGTTAGCAATTGAACCTTTTCCTGCATATACCGGCTTTCTGATACATTTATAGTAGTTCATCATTGAAATAATTGTGACAAAAGGCAGAAACTGCGAGCAATTTCTTCTTTTGTCACAATGATTTCAACTCTACTCATGTATCATACTTGCATAGTTTCTATATAGAGTTCACTGGGCGTTTTCAAAATCGACTGCTGCATATGTGTTGGTTGTGAGAAAGGGTTAAAAAGCATATACTTGCCTCGTTATTCAACATGTAGATGTAGTCTTCGGCATCCTCGATGGTCTGTGCTTCACTACCGTTATTCAGGTCGCTAAACCTACGGGGACATTGATTAGACAGTTATATAAAACAGTAACAACACAAAATAGTATTTGAAGTACATTCTTAATATTACGTGTGATAATAACAAAGATAATTTGTTTTATGATGACACACGGTAAGGATATTTATAGAAGTAGTACCTTGGTGGTATTAACACTAATAATAATAATATTGCTTATGAGGATGATACTACTAATTCTACTACTAATAATAGAGATAATGATAAAAATAATATGAATGAGAATAGTAATAATAATAATAATAATAATAAAATTAGTAATAATAATAATAATAATAATAAAATAATAATAACAATAATAATAATATAATAATAATAAAAATGATAATAAAGTTAAAAATAATAATAACAACAACAATACTAATAATAATACGTTCAAATCATCTCGTCCACCTGCTCATTTTCATCAGAATCTACACATGTATGCTAACCAGTGTGTGTACTTAATGTGTGAACAATGTAAATCCTGATCAGCCTGTGTGCATTTACATTGTGATCTGGATCTATCATTTTGAGAAAAGCCAACTTGTACGGGCACAGTTGTCCCTTTCCCCGAAAAAATTATATTGTTCTAAGTATGTGTCAGCTACATAAGGTCGTGTGTGTTGTTTATACCAGGTCATGAAGGTTTGATCCACTACGTAAACCACTTTTAATATACGGCTAGGGTTAAAGCCAGTGTATACGCGAGGGCTGACATTCCTCTTCTTGCGTTCGACATAAATCTCGGACGGCGCTTCTGAAAATAAAAAAAAAAGCCTTACGTGAGAGGTTATCAATCGACTCAAATGTAAATATTGCCATGCACTAAGCAACCGGATACAGATATTTCAATCCTGACACCAGCGAGTCAGTTGTAATGCTTTCACCACAATGCTGAGCGTCAAGGAGGGAAAGTCATCACTTCCATGTTTAAAGTTTGTCATAGTATAGTATGACGTTACGCACGATATTGGTACCTATTTCGGTAACGTCATAAATGGCGTTAAAACGCCGCTATTTGACGTTATTACAGAGAAGGCGTCATATAAGGTCATTTTATCAGTCTTTATGTCACATTTGTCTTAAATTAATGAAATTGTTACCCAAGGCTAATACCAAGATCATGTCAATAAACCATAAACCTTAAATTAGCTGTAAATAAACAACAAAAACTCACAAAATAGTATACGTTATATGTTCAATTAGAGATTTCAATTCTACAATTCAATTCAATTCTTTTATTGTAGATAAAGGCCACTGGCCCAAAATACATCATATACATTTATACATACATATAGAAAAACTATTTTCATGTGTGTCCCTTTATATTTAAATCAATCCATCGAATCTCTTACTTTTAATATGGTACATACATACACTGCAATGTTTTTTATGATTTGTGGGTTTTCAATTTTTAATAATCTATAAAAATCTGCTAAATTTGTTCTCCCAGAATACCATGTATATAAAAGAGCATCCCGTTCAGCTGAATATCTTAAACAATGAAAGAAAGCATGGAATTCATCTTCAATGGATATAATGTCGACAGTCCCCAGACAAAAATGGCATATTCTGTTTTGTCTGTCTATATTTTGATGTCGTCCTATTTCAATACTTAATTTGTGGTTCGAACACCGAAAACGTGCTAAAGATTTTCTTAAGGTAAATGACATTTCTATATTCAAATATCTTTCAGGATTTAACAATGTCTTTATATTTTTATAAGTATCACATCGTGATGAGAAAGCTATATAAACCCTGATACAATTTATCTAAAATACGTTGACTCGGACACACATTTGAGAATGGCTTGATGGGTATCCTCACTTAAGCTCACGATATCGTCTGTAATTTCAAAACTGGTACACATATATAACACGGACTGAGATGGCACCAAAGAGGGTTTTCTCTTGACGAGACGAAAACACAGAGGATTGTCCTGTCGTTGGAAATAACTTCCTCTAATGACGCTGGTACCACTGGTGTATCGAGCTCCCCACTTGTCCGTCTCGTCCTTGTCTAACACTGCACTGCTCGTTTTTGCCTTAACCAAGAAGTAATCATTTTCGGGGTCATCACACAAAACTGCGAAAATCGTATTTTTTGTTATATAATCTGAAGTAACCATCACATCATTGTCATCAACAGATTCTCTGCAATCTCCCCTCTCCCTTTCAGTAGTCAACCCACTAAACTTGCCAAGAGCGGTACTGTTGCTGCACAATAATTGATTACCGTCTAGACAGTCTTCACATTCGTAGCATGACAATGAGCGCACGTGCCCAGATCCAGTGTCATCTGCGATTAGTTGATGGATAGACCTTATCCCGGGTATTGGGGTAAACAACCTTTCAATATCTCTTGGAATGGTTTCTGCGTATCTAAATATTCTTCGTTTACAGCCGTGAGATTTTGGACTCCTCAAGGTTTTATCGGCGAAACTGAAAAGATCGGCCGCATTTTGGATCAAACATGTCCCACGAAGAACGGCAAGATCTGCTTGGTTTTTTAGAAAACCACCCGCGGCATCCTGGGGTCCTTTCGCATGACTCGTTTCAAAAAGATTCCTTGTGAGTTTCTTGTATCCGAATTCCTGTACGGAATTCACTACATCACCAAAACAATGCCGACTTTTGTACTGGCACGCACATCCGTCGCAAAACTCGTGCATACTATCTACACGACAGGAAATGGAATGGAGATATTCAGATATTATTTTCTGACAGTGATGAGTAAAATGTTGATCATGCTTTTCATCGGGCGAAATGACGTAAAAGTGTTCGGTAATAATATAAGGCTCTTCCTGTGTGCTGTCGGCACCATCTACTTCAAGGACAGCATGTCTGTAAATAAGGGAAACATGAATGGATACCTCAACTTTCTGAAAATAGTTCGATTGCATCTCAACCTTCTCTCCGCATTTATAATTTTCCGAAAAATCATGTACTGTCACGCAGTGGTTTATTGGTAAGTTATCTACTAATGATTTAATTTGTTTATTCTGCCATTTCGCGCAAAAATTATGACCAGGAAACGTTTCTAGTAGTTTGCGGAGGTACTCGAACATATGACCTGGTTTTGTTGATTGTTTCAACAACTGGAGTTTTTTTACCATTCCACGTTTTGTTTGTATGGTCTGGTATTTAAAACACTCCCATGTAACAAACGGTGCATCGTCGTCAGTCCTCAATTCTTCGTCGGAAACTTCAAACATTTTTACTCCGCACGCACTACATTCGCGATCGTGACATTCTTTGTTATGGAATCCGTCCGAGGAAGGGGAGCATAATGTTTCATTACAAATGTCATAAATACTTTCAAACACGGGTAGGCGTGATATGGATGAATTGTGATTTTTCCTGTATTCCATACAGGGCTTGAAAACATATTTCATTTCAAGATGATAACGACAACAGCATGTAACACGATCTTTTGGTCTAGCAGATCTTACAAAATATGGTTTGCATTTCTCAAATGTCCGCTGTGACATTTTAGTATCCGGGTTTTTAATTTTGAACTCATTATATACTTCTGTTTGAGTTTTTTCAAGTATATATATAGCGTGTGACGAGTATTTCTTGACCCCAATTCTCACCCGTTTTACATCTTTTTTGTTTCCCGTTGGATGAGCATTTTCTGGTAAACACCAGAAGTTATACGCCAAATTTCTAGTATCATCACTGAGCGCATCGGAACGAGTTTTACGTTTCGTGTATTCAAAACATGATTGTTGTGTATGTAGAACATTTGTTCGAATCGCGAAGCCTTTCGATAATCGTTTGACAGGCAATCCCAATTTCTTTGCTAAAGTGTTTTTTGACCTAGATTTTTTGACCGATTCGCCACAAACGGATACACTTAAAAAATTAAGAGCAGCACGCGCGTCATCTGATCTCCTAAGCTTTGTGTCCGAGAGGCTTGAATTGATATCTTTAAGAACAGCAAGTCCAAGGGTACTTTCGCGATCATCTGTAGGCGATTTTACTACGTTCCCTTTTTGTAACGCTTGTACAGCAGGCGACTTTGAATTTTGCAAATACGCTTTAATTGTTGATGCTCTGCGTGAAGGTGACATTGGTAAACTGTCCTTCAACTAAGGCTCTACATTTTTGCATTTTATTTTGAAAAGCTGCATCGGTCACAACACAGGTTTCAGGAGAATCTCTAATATTGCGCATGCCAGTAATACTTTCACGTTTTTTTACTCTCCATCGCTGTTGCTTTTCGTTGTTCTTTATCATTCTCTTGCGTTGCTCCTCTAGAAATTGCTTCTTTCCAAAACGTTCCCGTCTCTTTCTCTCTGTTGCAATTTGTCGTAAAGCTTCGTCTGATGTATGTGATTCTGAAACATAAATGCATATATATAATTGCAATGTAGCTATAATGTCGGGGCTCAATTTGAATTAGTTAAAATTAAATTACAAAATCGAAATAACGAGATAAAAATCATGTATATAGTATATGTATATATATTGTTATTATTGCGTTATCTGTAATAATCATTGAATTGTGAATGTTGTATTTGTTTGTTTATTGGGATTTTGCGTCCCTTTTACTCATGAATAGGTCATCGAAACGGTGTCTGCGTGTGACAGTGCGCACTTCTGGCGACTTTAAAGTACTGTTTCACTGACAGTTCACACCACAGACACATTGACATGATACCTCATTCGGTTTCATTTTCCTGACATCGAGCATACCAGTCCTCTTCCTGCCCAGTGATGCTGAGCGCTTAGCAGGAAGCGAGAAGATTGCCTAATTTTAACGTCTTAGGTTTTGACGCGACTGAGATTCGAACCCACACCTTGGATTCTAGCACCAGTCTACCAACATGAAGCGAACACCCTAACCACTTGGCCATCGCGCCGGTCTGAATATTGTTTATGATCCACTCGGAAATGCTATACCCGTAAATGTCCTTTCTATCTATTCTTCAACTATCTCATAAGAACGACTTTTTTTTTATAGATCTCGTTATTACAATTTTTTATCTCTAATTACGACTTTTTTTTATCTCGTTATAAAAACTTTTTATCCTTTTTATTAGGACTTTTTTATCTCGTTATTGCGACTTTTTTTTATTTTACACAAATTTCGTAATAATGCATTTATGCACGTATCATCATGTTAAACCCCCAATAAAACTATACCTCTGTACAAAATGTTTGATCAAAAGAAACACTTTCAAAGAGAAACAATAAGTTATTTCCTTGCAGCGCATGACAATCAGATGAACAAACCAACCGCGGCACAGATTTAAGATATTATCATGTCTACTATTAATAAGACAGTTACAACTTTTCCGACAGGTGACTGTTCTTACCTGTTTGGCCGAGCCCCGGTAGCTTAGTCGGTAGCGACGCGGGCTGTCAATCCAGGGGTTGTGAGTTCGAATCCCGGCTCGGCCAACTTTCTTTCCGACGATTGACAAAAAGTCAATGCGACATGCGTCATTCGTCTTCCACCAATGGGCTAACGCTATGTGGAAAAGCAGCCAGTTGCTTGGGAAGACTGATGTGTGGAGTACTGGTGTGAGAAAACCAGGAAATGCATGAGTAGGTGAACTGGCCGCCGTGAAATATCTGAGAAATTGTTAAAAACGGCGTTAAACCCCAATCAATCAATCTTACCTGTTTGAATTTCATCGTTTTTTCTTCTTTCACGCCATTCTCGCTTTTGTTGCTTTCTTTTTTCTTTTCTTTTTTCTTTGTTAATACGTATTCTTTCCGCAGCAGATAGCACAGCTGTTTATTTAAAACAAACATCAATCACTTAGAATTTCAAAAATAACAAGCACAGATGAAGATTTTATTAAGTGAAGGTCAATGTGGGGCTTACTGTTCGACGATTTTTGATAAAATATTTCAACAACAAAATAGACAAAACAAAGTAATTTTCACTAAGTTGGTTTATTAATAGGTAATTGGATATTTGCGAAATCACCGTATCTTAATTTAGAGGGCACGTGTGCCGGGTGCGATACACTTAGTCTGCGTCTATAAAAGTAAAATGTGCCAGGATTCGTAATTTAAGTATAATTATATAAACTCGATCAAAAAGCGGCATTTGACAAATTTAATCGAAACAAATAAATATATATAGGTTCTAATAATGTATGATTTCTGACATGTGTATAACAATAGCATAGGGGGGAAACGATTATATAATAACGTTGAACATGATAGTTGCAGTTGTTTGACCATCCATTTCTTGTGAATTCTTGCATGCAAAGATTTTGGGAAATATTTTCTTCATAAGCGTTTTGCTGTTGTTAAACTATTGTGTAAATTATAAACGCCCGCGTTTGAATATATTTTACGCAACGTTACAAACAATGGGCAATTAATTTTGTTAACGTCATTTGCGCGTTTATAAATGCGACGTTAACATTTAGCGGAATTCGATATAGATTGTAGACATTCGGAAAAGTGTACTGATCATTTATGTTTTACCGTACACATATGGAACAGGTGTCATTTTCAACTTTAAAACATGCACATTTGTTTTATGCATACTTTTTACCCACCATAATATTGTTTTCAAAATGATAGACGAATAGACTATAGGCAAAAGTCGTATTTTTCGATAAAGTTCTAGTAAAAGGGGAAAAACTAGAAAATAGTAGACATTCAAAAAGTAAGATAATTTGACCAACCAGTGGCCAATCAGAAAAATACTTCCTGTTCCGAAATTAGCATTAGATGCACTTTTCATTTTTCTTCATATATAAAAATAAAAGGAAATTCCTTCGATGCAATGGACAGCAATTTGCTTAAAATTAAGCGCAATTCTGTTGTTACGCTCGCTTGTGACACCACACTTAAAGCATTCAAGTATATCAATTCTCGAGACCATTGCGTATTACAAACTTGCATGGAGCTAAAAACCCTTTTCAACATTCAAACATATTGATTTTGATTGCTTAAAATATTTTCTGTCTTAAAAAATAAAAATTAATACATTTAGATCCGAATCAACGCAATATTAACCAAACAAATACACTGATTTGTGACATGCCATATTTAAAGCATGTTTGTCTCTTTTCGGACTGAATTTTTATTTAATTTTATAACAAATAAGTGTTATTTGCTTGAAATATTTACTAAAACAAAAATGTTATTTTAATACTAACGAATATTATCTTTGTTTTTATGAATAACATTTCTTACCTCCGGATCCACTTTGCAATTTCCCCATTGTCCTTACGGTCTACATGTAAATCGAATCTGTTATCAACGCCTTTACGTGAAAGCGGAGTTGTTTACATCACTGTATCTATGACGTCATCAATATGTAACGTCAGCACATCAATTGGTGAACTTATTCATATTCTTGACCGTTAATTAAAGCGCCTTTATGATTTTTAGCTGCGCGCATCCTTTTTGTCATGTTACCGGTCTACATGCAAAATATGACGTTAGCATCAAGTTCGAAGACGTTTTATCATTTAAATAACATAGTGCAACATTGATTGAGTTTATATTATGAAAATACAGATCATTCTCTTTCCATTGATATATAACACACCATAAAGCATGAACAATTAAGATTTCTATTACGCGCTTAAATACTTTGCTATGGACAAAACGTAAATAGGTACCAATATCGTGCGTAACGTCTATCAGTATTGCAACTTTACAGAGATTATGTCAAATAGAAACAAAGTTATGTCCAATTAAAGCATATTGTGACAGACAAATGCACGGACGGAAGGGCAAATGGGCGGATAATTGGAAGGCAAAAAGACGGAAATACCAACGTCAGGGATGTGAATAAGTAATATACTGGACAACTACCTAGCATATCTCCCTCATACGGTATATCTTTGTATTCTCCTTTGCTCTCTATATTCCAACAGTGACTCTCCTGCCGTACGTAGAAACATTTCTCCCCTTTCCCATTTCTATATAAGGCTTTCTGCAAGAAAAACAAATTAGCCGCGCCTATAATAATACTATATATGATAGTATAAAAAGTAAAAGCAAAAATTAATAATGATAAAAGTAATTATCTAATCGAAAATGTTGTCCTTGCACATGACATGTTTCCGTAGAGCTTGCCTCATTTGGCCCTGAGAACAAAATTGGCAATTGTCCGTTTTTCCTTTATTTGGCATGACCCGCCCGGGGATCGATCCCACGCTCTCCCACACCCTAGGCGGACGCTCTACCACACCCTAGGCGAACGCTCTACCACTACACCAACGAGGCGGTCTCGGCTGTAATTTGATTGGTTGATTTGGTAAGTGCATGACCGAGTTCTCGGTGAGCTAGGACTATCCGTATACATCCCAGACAACGTAAATCGGGGGGCCAGTATGCATATTTTAGAGAGTTTGAGTTAAACCAGGGACACTATATATAGTTATAACATTTGGATTATATGAAGTATGCCTTTAACACAGAGTTTTTTACTAGTGGATTTTTAGCAATTTCTTCTTTTCCCACAGTGTTATTAAACGTCTTCTGCTTCATAAAATGTGCTTTCAAATATCGTGTCAGTATTAGAGAAAGTGTTAAGATAAGGTGTTTAACCTACCACATCGGTATCTACGGAGCCGTCGTCTTTTTTAGAAGCTGACACTTGATACGCACCATTGTCGTCTGCGTATAACTCTTGATTCTGCCAATAAAATACACATGTAAGATTAACCCTGTAGGTCAGTTGGAAGCAATAAAATACACATGTAATATTAACCCTGTAGGTCAGATGGAAGCAATAAAATACACATGTAATATTAACCCTGTAGGTCAGATGGAAGCAATAAAATACACATGTAATATTAACCCTGTAGGTCAGATGGAAACAATAAAATACACATGTAATATTAACACTGTAGGTCAGATGGAAGCAATAAAATACACATGTAATATTAACACTGTAGGTCAGATGGAAGCAATAAAATACACATGTAATATTAACCCTGTAGGTCAGATGGAAGCAATAAAATACACATGTAATATTAACCCTGTAGGTCAGATGGAAGCAATAAAATACACATGTAATATTAACCCTGTAGGTCAGATGGAAGCAATAAAATACACATGTAATATTAACCCTGTAGGTCAGATGGAAACAATAAAATACACATGTAATATTAACCCTGTAGGTCAGATGGAAGCAATAAAATACACATGTAATATTAACCCTGTAGGTCAGACGGAAGCAATAAAATACACATGTAATATTAACCCTGTAGGTCAGACGGAAACAATAAAATACACATGTAATATTAACCCTGTAGGTCAGATGGAAGCAATAAAATACACATGTAATATTAACCCTGTAGGTCAGATGGAAGCAATAAAATACACATGTAATATTAACCCTGTAGGTCAGATGGAAACAATAAAATACACATGTAATATTAACCCTGTAGGTCAGATGGAAGCAATAAAATACACATGTAATATTAACACTGTAGGTCAGATGGAAGCAATAAAATACACATGTAATATTAACCCTGTAGGTCAGATGGAAGCAATAAAATACACATGTAATATTAACCCTGTAGGTCAGATGGAAGCAATAAAATACACATGTAATATTAACCCTGTAGGTCAGATGGAAGCAATAAAATACACATGTAATATTAACCCTGTAGGTCAGATGGAAGCAATAAAATACACATGTAATATTAACCCTGTAGGTCAGATGGAAACAATAAAATACACATGTAATATTAACCCTGTAGGTCAGATGGAAGCAATAAAATACACATGTAATATTAACCCTGTAGGTCAGATGGAAGCAATAAAATACACATGTAATATTAACCCTGTAGGTCAGATGGAAGCAATAAAATACACATGTAATATTAACCCTGTAGGTCAGATGGAAACAATAAAATACACATGTAATATTAACCCTGTAGGTCAGATGGAAGCAATAAAATACACATGTAATATTAACACTGTAGGTCAGATGGAAGCAATAAAATACACATGTAATATTAACCCTGTAGGTCAGATGGAAACAATAAAATACACATGTAATATTAACCCAGTAGGTCAGACGGAAGCAATAAAATACACATGTAATATTAACCCTGTAGGTCAGACGGAAGCAATAAAATACACATGTAATATTAACCCTGTAGGTCAGATGGAAGCAATAAAATACACATGTAATATTAACCCTGTAGGTCAGATGGAAGCAATAAAATACACATGTAATATTAACCCTGTAGGTCAGATGGAAACAATAAAATACACATGTAATATTAACCCTGTAGGTCAGATGGAAGCAATAAAATACACATGTAATATTAACACTGTAGGTCAGATGGAAGCAATAAAATACACATGTAATATTAACCCTGTAGGTCAGATGGAAGCAATAAAATACACATGTAATATTAACCCTGTAGGTCAGATGGAAGCAATAAAATACACATGTAATATTAACCCTGTAGGTCAGATGGAAGCAATAAAATACACATGTAATATTAACCCTGTAGGTCAGATGGAAACAATAAAATACACATGTAATATTAACCCTGTAGGTCAGATGGAAGCAATAAAATACACATGTAATATTAACCCTGTAGGTCAGATGGAAGCAATAAAATACACATGTAATATTAACCCTGTAGGTCAGATGGAAGCAATAAAATACACATGTAATATTAACCCTGTAGGTCAGATGGAAACAATAAAATACACATGTAATATTAACCCTGTAGGTCAGATGGAAGCAATAAAATACACATGTAATATTAACACTGTAGGTCAGATGGAAGCAATAAAATACACATGTAATATTAACCCTGTAGGTCAGATGGAAGCAATAAAATACACATGTAATATTAACCCTGTAGGTCAGATGGAAGCAATAAAATACACATGTAATATTAACCCTGTAGGTCAGATGGAAGCAATAAAATACACATGTAATATTAACCCTGTAGGTCAGATGGAAGCAATAAAATACACATGTAATATTAACCCTGTAGGTCAGATGGAAACAATAAAATACACATGTAATATTAACCCTGTAGGTCAGATGGAAGCAATAAAATACACATGTAATATTAACCCTGTAGGTCAGATGGAAGCAATAAAATACACATGTAATATTAACCCTGTAGGTCAGATGGAAGCAATAAAATACACATGTAATATTAACCCTGTAGGTCAGATGGAAACAATAAAATACACATGTAATATTAACCCTGTAGGTCAGATGGAAGCAATAAAATACACATGTAATATTAACACTGTAGGTCAGATGGAAGCAATAAAATACACATGTAATATTAACCCTGTAGGTCAGATGGAAACAATAAAATACACATGTAATATTAACCCAGTAGGTCAGACGGAAGCAATAAAATACACATGTAATATTAACCCTGTAGGTCAGACGGAAGCAATAAAATACACATGTAATATTAACCCTGTAGGTCAGATGGAAGCAATAAAATACACATGTAATATTAACCCTGTAGGTCAGATGGAAGCAATAAAATACACATGTAATATTAACCCTGTAGGTCAGATGGAAACAATAAAATACACATGTAATATTAACCCTGTAGGTCAGATGGAAGCAATAAAATACACATGTAATATTAACACTGTAGGTCAGATGGAAGCAATAAAATACACATGTAATATTAACCCTGTAGGTCAGATGGAAGCAATAAAATACACATGTAATATTAACCCTGTAGGTCAGATGGAAGCAATAAAATACACATGTAATATTAACCCTGTAGGTCAGATGGAAGCAATAAAATACACATGTAATATTAACCCTGTAGGTCAGATGGAAACAATAAAATACACATGTAATATTAACCCTGTAGGTCAGATGGAAGCAATAAAATACACATGTAATATTAACCCTGTAGGTCAGATGGAAGCAATAAAATACACATGTAATATTAACCCTGTAGGTCAGATGGAAGCAATAAAATACACATGTAATATTAACCCTGTAGGTCAGATGGAAACAATAAAATACACATGTAATATTAACCCTGTAGGTCAGATGGAAGCAATAAAATACACATGTAATATTAACACTGTAGGTCAGATGGAAGCAATAAAATACACATGTAATATTAACCCTGTAGGTCAGATGGAAGCAATAAAATACACATGTAATATTAACCCTGTAGGTCAGATGGAAGCAATTAAATTTCTATAGGCGACCATTATAGCGTTTTGTGCTATGGCTCTTTCCCAACAGTTGAAATAACCCAGAAACCTATATTATTAGTCTGTGAATACACATATGATATGATATATTTAGTTTTGTTTAAATGACAACATCTTGAGATCATATAATGCCAGAAAAATAAAAAGTGTATCTTGAAATAGATTTTAAAAAATATTGTAAACAAAAGACATTTTTCCGCTTTTCCGGTGGAGCTTTTGGAAAAAAAAAACACATCAGAAGTCGTCTTTCTGATATAACAAATTGATAACAACTATAATGAATATATGCGAAATTTATAATGCAATGGACTATTTAACAATGATAATCTTCCTCCGTATTCTAGCCACTCAGTGACCATAGATAAGTGCCCTGTTTGCGAGATATTACTGAAATACTGTTGAAAACATCATAAATCACTTTTGAAATGAAAAAATACAGCACATGAATATTTCGGTCTCTAACACGAGAATAATATTATAATGACCATGGTAGTTGTTGCAACTCCGTTTTAACCCTTTCCCACATACAGGCGATTTCTTCTGACGCATCCGTTTAGTGCAAATGGCTTTTGAAAAATATGTGGAAAAAGGGTAATTGCTCAAACGAGCAATTTCTTCTTTCGCCACAATGTTTTCAACTTTAGTCAAGGTTTTTTTTCCATTACTTTTTTTTAAGAAATTACCTTTTATTTGGCTAAATGCTTTAAAAGTCCTCTGCTGTTGATTTGTTGTGACTTGGAAAAGGGATTAAATTCCATTTCAAATGTTTACTAATTTTGGCTACGCTTTAAGAATGTTGTCAGAAGCTACATTTATGTAATCGGACAGTGAAGACCCCGGCGAGACGTCAGGGTTCGCACACAGACTAAGCCAAACACGCGTCTCTAAATAGTAAATAGAGTATAAAGGTCACCTTTCTTGAGCGTTCCTGCTTTCTGCCGGTGCTGTCATATGTCAGAATATCTTTGTGATCGGCCATTTTTCTGGGCATTGCATGGACTTCATATTCGCCGTCTACGCTGAAATCGAGCTCCAATTCATCCGGAAAAACGAACTCCCCGGAAGCTGTTCGAGAGGTCTTGACCTTATCCGCGACGCGGTTTGTTTTTGTCTGTTTTCTTTTATCAGGGTTTTTTCCAGCTATAACAAGTTTGAAAACATAACATCAATATAAACACAATATTTTGGGTACCGCAGCACGTTAGTTAACGCGATATTCGCAGGATTTTGAAATGTACTGCAAAAAACTTTTCATATTTATATGTTTAAAAAGCGTATACAACCCTGTAGGGTTTGAATAAGATATATTTTTAATGTTGTTTCAAATTAAGCGCGAAGGAGAAGTTACCCAACAATTTATCTCTGTATTCGGTCAATTGTTACGATTTGAAGTGAAGTGTAAAATGAAATGAAGGTTTGGACTGAAGCTGCGTAACGATTTGAAGTGAACTGTAAAATGAAATCAAGGTACGGACAGAAGCTGTGCTTTTGCTAAAGTACGCCACGTCACGCAAAAATCGACATTTGGCGGTATTTAAATTCAGCGGTGCTCTAGGATCATTAATACCAGTGAAGATATACCAGCGACATTCGGTGGGTTTTAGATTGAGCGGTACTCTAGGAAAGCCAACCAGAACATCTTTACTAGTGAAGATATACCAGCGACATTCGGCGGTTTTAAAATTGAGCGGTGCTCTAGGATCATTAACACCAGTGAAGATATACCAGCGACATTCGGTGGGTTTTATATTGAGCGGTACTCTAGGAAAGCCAACCAGAACATCTTTACTAGTGAAGATATACCAGCGACATTCGGCGGTTTTAAAATTGAGCGGTGCTCTAGGATCATTAACACCAGTGAAGATATACCAGCGACATTCGGTGGGTTTTATATTGAGCGGTGCTCTAGGATCATTAACACCAGTGAAGATATACCAGCGACATTCGGCGGTTTTAAAATTGAGCGGTGCTCTAGGATCATTAACACCAGTGAAGATATACCAGCGACATTCGGTGGGTTTTAGATTGAGCGGTACTCTAGGAAAGCCAACCAGAACATCTTTACTAGTGAAGATATACCAGCGACATTCGGCGGTTTTAAAATTGAGCGGTGCTCTAGGATCATTAACACCAGTGAAGATATACTAGCGACGTTCGGCGGTTTTTAAATTGAGCGGTGCTCTAGGATCATTAACACCAGTGAAGATATACTAGCGACATTCGGCGGTTTTAAAATTGAGCGGTGCTCTAGGATCATTAACACCAGTGAAGATATACTAGCGACGTTCGGCGGTTTTTAAATTGAGCGGTGCTCTAGGATCATTAATACCAGTGAAGATATACTAGCGACGTTCGGCGGTTTTAAAATTGAGCGGTGCTCTAGGATCATTAACACCAGTGAAGATATACTAGCGACGTTCGGCGGTTTTTAAATTGAGCGGTGCTCTAGGATCATTAATACCAGTGAAGATATACTAGCGCGTCAAAGTAGTTTGATCCAAACGGTCAATAGTTGTTTCTTAAAACCGTCTTTGACAAATTATTGAACATTGTTTGTACATGTAAGCAGTTTCTTTAAACCGTCTTAAACTAATTAGTGAACAATAATTGTACATTTTATCAGTTTTGACAAATAATTGAACAATACTTGTACATGTAAGCAGTTTCTTTAAACCGTCTTAAACTAATTAGTGAACAATAATTGTACATTTTATCAGTTTTGACAAATAATTGAACAATACTTGTACATGTTAGCAGTTTCTTTAAACCGTCGTTGACTAATAAGTGACCAATGAAGAGCAATCCAGTATGATCTAAATCTACATTGGTCGTAGACGTCTTGGTAACATCTTACGGCATATAGTATATTGAATTGTTTAATATTTTGATCATGGCTTTAAAAAGGCTTCAAAGGTCCTGGGCAGACTTGATTTTAAACAGAGAAGATTTTGATCAGTCTACGGGGAGTCACATGATGATATGGATACTAGTATTTTCTCGCGGTGCGAAGTATAGAGAGAAAATGTTGTCTTAGCTACATGTGATTTGAATTGTGGGTATGTTATTTACGCACGGGTGCAGTTTGTGTAAGCAAATCATTCTACCAGTCAGTCACGTACAGGCAAGACGTGTTCAATTTCGTACAAGAGGACCACGTGTTATCATGGATGAGCAGAACAATTTGCTTTCGCAAATGGAAACTCTAAGGCTGTCAACTTTAATTACCATCCGCCTTAGAAGGTTGAGACGCGCGTGGTTGAAGCTATTACACACTCACCGGAAGATGAAGCAAAGCAAACCAAAACACGCCGATATGTCACGTATGGTGCAGCACACAGACTACACATCAACAAACCCGCAGCCACAGGGGAAAACCAACATAGTAGTCGAAAGCCGGGGGTTTGTTTCAACTGTGGAAAGTTCGGACATCGGACTCTAGAGTAAGAGGCAAAGGTTTTCAGCCTCGAGAGAGATACATTTGTCAGATAAGTACAATTTTAGATTGTTCCTTTTGTAGGCCCAATAGTAAGGCTACTTTTTCTTCAGAAAGCATCATAAAAAGAGACGGTATAATAAAGATATATTATTTCACCAGTGGAATGTTTAAAACGTAATATTGAGTATTGGGAAAATAAAAGTAACTTTGTACTAGAGGGTATAAGCATCAATTGTCAGATAAGTACAATTTTAGATTGTTTCTTTTGTATGCCCAGTAGTAAAGCTAATTTGGCTTCAGAAGGCATCATAAAAAGAGACGGATAGAGAGATATTATTTCCCCAGTGGGATGTTTAAAACGTAAATTTGAATATTGGGAAAATGAAAGTAATTTTGTACTAGAGGGTATAATCTTCAATTGTCTATGTACCATTTTGAATTGCTCCTTTTGTTTGCCCAGTAGTAAAGCTAATTTGGCTTCAGAAGGCATCATAAAAAGAGACGGATAGAGAGATATTATTTCACCAGTGGGATGTTTAAAACGTAAACTTGAGTATTGGGTAAATCTATTGGCAGTATTGTTTAATGAATCGAATAAGCCTCGTCTTGTTTTAGACTGTTGACATATGAATAAGATATGTCCAGTACAGCATAGTACTTCCACATTGAAATGTTCGAGCCGCATCAAACATCTTCCGGATTTTCATAGGTTCTCGATGGGGGAAAAAAAAAAAAAAAAAAAAAAAAAAAAAAAAATCATACTATATTTTCAACGTTCTTCCGTTCGGGATCTCAGTAGCAGGGGCGATATTTTCCAAAGTACTTCGTTTTGTGGTAAAACGATGGAGGTCGCTGAGTCATGAGAAAGTCATGTTGTTAGATTACGATGTCGGCGGTAGCAGTACATATTTGCAAACATATGAACTTGGAATATCTGTTAAAAAAGGACATTGAAAAGTTCGAATTTCTTTTAGCAGACAACAAATGTATTAAGTTAAATAAATAATTGTATGGTTAGGTTACTTATGGAATACGAGTAACGTTTACTTTATCAGTCACAGAAGAAAGGATATCTGGTTCTTAAATCAGCAATGGGTCTTTTATCATTTTTAGATGACGTTTTAGGCGGTAGCAGTACATATTTGCAATCATATGAACTGGGAATATCTGTTAAAAAAGGACATTGAAAAGTTCGAATTTCTTTTAGCAGACGACACATGTATTTAGTTAAATAAATAATTGTATGGTTAGGTTACTTATAGAATACGAGTAACGTTTACTTTATCAGTCACCGAAGAAAGGATATCTGGTTCTTAAATCAGCAATGGGTCTATTATTAAGAAGGTTTCAAATGGAACATATTTTATATACGCACGCGATCGCGCGCGAGTAGTAGGATAACTGATTTCGACGAAATACACGATTGGTCCAGTCGTTCGGCTTAGAACGCGCGCTATTTAAGTGTCTGAATCAGCAAGTAAGCTGGAATGCACCTTTGAGGGTTAGTGCAGAGGCACTGTCGGAGATGCTGTTCTGGAAGGAACATGTCCGATCTATGAATAAGGCAGATATTGTTTGTTGCTTAAAGGAGCAAGATACTGTTATATTTACCACTGTTTTGTTTTGGAGGTTACATACATAGTCAATTGGACATTTCACTTATAGGAAGTTGGTCTCTAGAGGAGAGCCTAAAAGCTGTACTTGGAGAGAGCTAGAAGCTGTACATAGATATTTATTATCTCACAGTGAAAGTCTGGAAGGACGTCATATTTTAGTTTTGAGTATTTTGAGTACATGTAGTAGAACACCTTGTTTATAGGTAATAGCTAGAAGCGCCAATGATATATATAGAAACAGTATTATTTCTGTCGATTATGGATGAATTCTTAGAAGTGAACGTCTGGAGGAACGTCATATTTTGGTAAACAGTGACAATAAAAAATGTTTTTAGTATTTTCAGTACTTGTAGTAGACAACCTTGTTTACAGGTAATAGCTAGGAGCGCCAATGATATATGTAGATTATTGATGGATTCCTAGAAGCTCGAATTCTGAGGCAGATTTACTAAGCAGATGTCACGATAGTGATGATTGATCTGTTGTTGACTAGTTGTTTAGATATTTAGACAAACGATGGGGCCCACGCACGGTCGATAGAGTTGTTACTGATTACAATAGTAACTGCATTATCAACGGACGGCCTGTTAAATTTGGGCTATTAGCAATAAAAGTAATTGCTAATTGTTAATATAACAGTTATTTATTTCAGGTTTATGTTTAGAGGACACTGTGAATGAGTTGGTAAATACCGAGTTGTATACCAGCGGAACAATTTGGTCATGTACATAGAAAATGGCAAAACTAGTTTACTCAAAAAGTGACGCGGCAAACAAAAACAGTACATACTGAACCTCGACAAGTGGAGGCGTTTTATTGTGTCGAAAGGGTGGAAGTGCAATTCCTGTATCTTCGATACTCGTTTTATTATATCTCACAGAACAAATTGACAAACAACGTTCATTCAATGTGATATATGCAAATGTATACAGTATTAAGTGGGCACATTGTTTAAAGGGACTTCCCATTCCAACGGAAAACAATTTCGTCAAAAGCTTGTTAGAATCGGTTAAAAGAGCTTTATCGAAGCATTAAATAAAAAGGATCATATAGAAGCGGATATTTAGAAGAAATTCATGTTACACAGAAAGGTTTGGCCAGATCAGTTCATTGAGATGTAATGACGTGGCAATGCATGATGATTATTTCACATTAGTTAGCATGACCGATCAGTATCAGTACGAACTTTATCGAAACCAGTAAATAAAAAGTACCCTATAGACGCGGATATTTCGAAGAAAGTTTGTTCCGAATATTCATATTCCGTAGATGTAATGGTTGTTAGAGATTTGTGCTTTTTATTGCTCGGTTATGCCGGGTTTTAAAGGTTTGACGAGATAAGTTCATTACGATGTAATGACGTGGCATTTCATGATGATTATTTCACATTAGTTATTAGAAAAGGCAAGACTGATCAGTATCGCTCCGGTAATACTGTTGTCATATGTAAAGGAGACTCTGTAGCTTGTCCCTACAATATGTTAAAGCGTTACATGTCAATTACTAGTCAGATTGTTACTGATCTCAATTATCTGTTTAGACCTTGTTATAGGTCTGGAAATACATGCAGATTGATTTCTAAAAATAAATCACTTGGTTACACTAGGCCTAGGGAGACTATGATAGGTAGATTTGGTCCCTTTACAGGCGATTTGAACATTGGTTTGCATTCATTGAGAGCAGGAGGTGCTACTGCAGCAGCAAATTCAGGGGTTAACGATAGATGTTGGAAAAGGCACGGTCGGTGGAAGTCCGACGGTAGCAAAGATGGGTATGTCGCAGATTCATAAGTTAAAAGACTTGAAGTGACAAAAAACCTTAATCTGTAATCGCATCTTTCTGTTATTTCCGCCCTTACTTTGGGTGTCTATAAAGCCTGCCTGGTACATGCTAACAATGTTGTTGTTGTTGTTGTTGTTGTTGTTGTTGTTGTTTATAGGGGTATGAAAGAAGTGTAGCTAAGACTAGTATTTTCTCGCGGTGCGAAGTATAGAGAGAAAATGTTGTCTTAGCTACATGTGATTTGAATTGTGGGTATGTTATTTACGCACGGGTTAACCCGTGCGCAGTTTGTGTAAGCAAATCATTCTACCAGTCAGTCACGTACAGGCAAGACGTGTTCAATTTCAATTTCATTAATGATTTCGTTATCCATTTTATACATTACTTTAGATGAAAGTCGATTATTTTCAATAATTGAAGTCCTTTGAGAGTTGAAAGGGACACTATTTATATTTGGTTAAGTCACCATGTGCCACTAAAGATATTACTGCGCACTAAAGGAGTGCGTATTGCATTTGTCTAGAGCAAAGTAAGGTCCGGCACTTCGCGGTATGGCATTTGACGCCCGGACACAGGTTTCCAGAGTTATTTCATCAAAAAGATGTTTTTATCTCTGGTTTTTCCTGGGCCAGTCGACCGCATTAAATAAGCTCATATTGTTTATAGATCTGGGTTTTTATAACTAATGTTGATCTAAGACTTGATCAGAAGAATCTGTTAATGAGTATTTGTATCTCAGTCCTGTACTAATAAAGCCTGCCTGGAACATGCTAACAATGTTGTTGTTGTTATTGTTTATAGGGGTATGAAAGAAGTGTAGCTAAGACCGGTAGTTAATGGTCGTTATTTAGATGGTTATATAACAGTTTCTTTTAAAAGGGTCTATGCCAAGAAATAATCTTCGAGCCGCGAACGACGAGGGCTATCAATCCAGCGGTCCTGAGTCCGTGGCTCTGCAAATAAGTATTGCCTGTAATTTGCAACTGTTTCAAATGCATTGCCAATTAAACAATCTATACAGTTTAATAATGTATCTCTTGGATATGGAGAATATAGTTTTCATTCCTTTATCTTCAAAACGGTTATACAGACGACTTTCGATGCAAAATCCGATGTTTTAAAAAGAATGAAATCTTATTTTTTGCAAAATATGTTCAAGCTCTGTATCAAAATGTTCCTCTTAACCGTTTCGCGCATACAGCAAGTCTGTAGCAGAAAACTTTGAAAATGGCTACTTAAAAAACATCGACCATCTCTATAATTGTAGGAATAATTATTGAAAACATTGTGGCAAAATGAGAAATTGCTCCTTTTGTTTCAAATCCGATACACGATTCTTATGATTGGTTGATATGGAGGCTGAACGCCGGTTACAGCAAGTGTTCAGTTATATGACGGCGGAAGGTTTTTCTTGGTTTTTCCAGAAACCTTTACACCACGCAACATACTTTCGAAGTAACTGGCTTCTTTTCCACATGTACTTTTAGCCCATTTGTCGAAGACGAATGACGAATGACGCTTGTCGCGCTTACTTTTGATGAACATTTGAAAAAATGTTGAAACTCGCAACCCCTGGATTGACAGCCTGATCTTAGATAATCCTTTAAGACGAGTGTTGAAGCCGACTATACACGTTTCACAATAACTTCGATTTATGAATTTGTTTAACTTTTTATTCAAAATACTCGATCCGGTTTTCTTTTTTTTTTCAGAAAGAAAATATCTATAACGCGTTCCCCCATACAGACACATTTTGAAAACATCGAAAACTGAGAAATTTAGTTTCGAATTTCCTACATTGATGTTTGTTCAATTTCCCTATTTTAGGCGAGGTCTTTTCAAAGTCGTCTGCTTCAGATAGCTTGTATGTTGGAAGTGGTTACTTAAAAGGGTTGTTTTTATAAAAAATGCTTGCATTGTGTATTTTTTGTTCATTTTGTTTGTTTAAAAAATTAAGAATACGTTTATCACAGAGTGAAGACAATTATAAAAAAAAATCCAGGTATTTCTTATAATTCTATGAGCCTCATTTCATTTCTGAGGACGGCATTATATTAATTCTTATTATTATTAAATAGTAAACAAACAAAACAAAACTGTGCAAAGGCTGTGTGGTTAAAAATAATATCATTTCAATCATTGTGAAATACAAAAGACGTGACTATTAATTAAATTATGCCTGTAAATGTTTATGCATTCTTGTAACCAAAAAAGAGATATAAAAAAAGCATAGCACAAAACGATTGGTAGTGATCAGGGAAAGAAAAAACATAGCAGAAAATAGTTTAATTCAAAAATCTTATTGCATTTAAGAGTAAATGAATCTTTCTAAAATCGATACATCTTGTGTGTTATATGCGTGCGCATGTATATAAGTAATGCGTGCTTAAACTATTCCCTGAAAACGAAGGTTTTTGACGCCTTTGCAGGTGACGGCTTTTAAAATGTACCCGATAATGATAACTAATTATCTCTACGTGCCAGAATGTTTTAATTTCTAAATTTAAACTATTCTAACAGTTTTCAAGATGATTTCAAAACATATAGTATTGGGTAGGTTAAAGTATGAGATACTATACACTTTTGCACGAGAAGAATGCTCAAAAAGCGCTTTCTCCTTTTCCAAAAATGTTTTCAATTAAGTATCAAAATGACTTTGTTAAAGTTGTTTTCACAGCAGACTGGTATTATTGACATGGTGCTGAACTCCAGAAGTAGATATTATAGTCAAAGTTATAAAACTGTTCAAAAGTTGTCTCGAAATATTATAATCTTAATTCTGGGATAACATTAGAGTAATAATTTCACTTTCCAGTACAATAGACATATAAAAATTGATCGTTTATGCTTCATTTTTACTGGGTAAACATACCCAGGAAGTGAAATTTTGCAACTTTCAACTGACTGGTTTTTTTTAACATTTACTGCAAAAATGCCTTTGAACTATAACTTGCTTTGTTTTCAGTTTTAGCACTATTTGCAGAAGTTTCAACATTTCAAAATTTTGATCTCCATCTGAAGTTCAGCTCCTTTAACTTGTGCCACGGAGTTCATGTACAAGACCCGCCACATGGGACTACATGTAGGAAATGGACCTTGTTGTATTTCGGGCGTGTGGTAATAGTAGTAAAGGAGGGTAGAATAGGGCATTTTGCGAATGCCCTATTCTACCCTCCTTTGGAGGGTATTTCGTCTCCAAAGGAGGGTAGAATAGGGCATGCCCTATTCTACCCTCCTTATAAAAGGGATTTAAAGAGTAAAGGTATGAAGGGGAGATAGGGCATTTAAATAACTCTGTTGTTTTTTGAATGCCCTATTCTACCCTCCTTTGGAGGGTATTTCATCTCCAAGGGAGGGTAGAATAGGGCATGTCCAAGGAGGGTAGAATAGGGCATCGGCCGGTCTACCTGACCAGTACATGCCCTATTCTACCCTCCTAGGAGATGAAATACACTCCTTGATAGGATAGACCGTGGACTTAGTCGTTTTTAGGTCTTTTCTGATGTTGGACTTAGTCGTTTTTCAATGACAAATTTGAAAAAGTTGAACTTTCTAAGTATGTGGTGTGGCCCTAAAAGGGGCCTTTTTTTGTTTTTCGGGGTGTTAAAGTCGAGTGGCATTGACATACCAATTCCCTAAAGAAGTACCTATGAGAACTGCAAGGAGACAGAACTCATAAGTAGCTTTTGCTATCATCACTCTGACTAAATAAATCGCATCTGGTTGGCGAATTGTATCAATTTCCCGAGGTAGTCTCCGATTAACGTATAATTCAGTAAATATATTATACAGTCTACGGCCAACGTCAATTAAATCAATGAAGACTTTTAACACACCTCTGAATAATTACATGTTGATATCGATGAGTTAAAAAGAATGTGTGGATTGAAAATGACGTTCTGCTATTTATACCGTTAGGTCGGATTGAACTACATTTTGACTCAGAATTAAGCTTGACCAATGAAATAACTGAACGTTATTCTATGAAAAGTTGTGGGGCACAACCTAGTGTAAATACATGTTTTCAAATGTTTTTTCTGGTAAGGGATTTAAAAAACAAAAATGTATTTTTGAACTTTTATTTTATCTTAAGATAAAATATACACAATGACAATTTGAAAAGTTGAAACTTTTCGAGACATTTGGTTAGCCCTTACTCCTCACATGCCCTTTTACGTGATTGTTTTGGGGTTTTCTCTTTCTGGATCTTGAACTTGTCAATGTGATCGGAATGTTCGCCTTTCCCAGTAACTGTTGAAATTCTGTATGACTCCTCACATGTCTTTTTACGTGTCTGTTTTGGAGTATCATTTGTTGATTTCCTTTTGCGAGGTGATACGGAGAGTTAAAATTTTCCTCCGCAACACCAGTTGAAATGTTGAAGATTGTACTGGTTGATAAGTATGTCCATTCAGAAGCTTATGCTAAAAGATTACCATTATTTATTTGGTTGTACCAAATAATTCTACAAAATGTATTCCGTTTTTAGCTTTGCAAGGTACGTCTTTACCCTCCAAGAGCTCTCAAAGGAATGAAATATTGAGACTATGTGACGTAAAAACTGGATTATTATGACGTTTAAAACTGCATGACGTCACTTAAAGCAAGTTTTACAGTATTTTGGCTAAATATGTCAATTTTGTGTTTTATCAATCTCACAAATCATGAAATATTTTCAAATAACAGATGTTTTTATCTGATTTCTAACATGTGATACATAGACCACGTTATCGTTTAGCCTTTTATGAAGTTTCAGAACTATACAAATGGAATTTGCTGTTGCAATCTGTAAAAAACATGAACATTGACTTGCGAATTGTACTGTTCTTTTGTTTTGTTTTTAAAACAATTCATAACACTTTTTCATTTGTTAACTCGGTTTTTTATATCATTAGTTCATTAATAAGGTATTTTAAGTCAGAGACAATGAATTCATACATTGAATGCGGAGATAACATGGTTGTTTAAACGTGTTAAAGTTATCGTGAAAACACACATCTTTCTCTATGTTATTTTTTTACTATACAGGGACGCTATTGTGTTTTATCAATATCACAAATCGTGAAATATTTTCAAATGACAGATGGTTTTCTCTGATTTCTAACATGTGATTCAGAGACCACGTTATCGTTAAGCCATTTATGAAGTTTCAGAACTGTACAAATGGAATTTGCTGTTGCAATTTGTAAAAAACATGAATATTGACTTGCGAATTGTACTGTTCTTTTGTTTTGTTTTTAAAACATAACACTTTTTCATTTGTTAACTCGGTTTTTTATATCACAAGTTCATTAATAAGGTATTTTAAGTCAGAGACAATGAATTCATACATTGATGCGGAGATAACATGGTTGTTTAAACGTGTTAAAGTTATCGTGAAAACACACATCTTTCTCTATGTTATTTTTTTTACTATACAGGGACGCTATTGTGTTTTATCAATCTCACAAATCGTGAAATATTTTCAAATGATAGATGGTTTTCTCTGATTTCTAACATGTGATTCAGAGACCACGTTATTGTTAAGCCATTTATGAAGTTTCAGAACTGTACAAATGGAATTTGCTGTTGCAATCTGTAAAAAACATGAATATTGACTTGCGAATTGTACTGTTCTTTTGTTTTGTTTTTAAAACATAACACTTTTTCATTAGTTAACTCGGTTTTTTATATCATAAGTTCATTAATAAGGTATTTTAAGTCAGAGACAATGAATTCATACATTGATGCGGAGATAACATGGTTGTTTAAACGTGTTAAAGTTATCGTGAAAACACACATCTTTCTCTATGTTATTTTTTTTACTATACAGGGACGCTATTGTGTTTTATCAATCTCACAAATCGTGAAATATTTTCAAATGATAGATGGTTTTCTCTGATTTCTAACATGTGATTCAGAGACCACGATATCGTTTAGCCATTTATGAACTTTCAGAACTGTACAAATGGAATTTGCTGTTACAATCTGTAAAAAAACATGAATATTGACTTGCGAATTGTACTGTTCTTTTGTTTTGTTTTTAAAAAATAACACTTTTTCATTTGTTAACTCGGTTTTTTATATCACAAGTTCATTAATAAGGTATTTTAAGTCAGAGACAATGAATTCATACATTGATGCGGAGATAACATGGTTGTTTAAACGTGTTAAAGTTATCGTGAAAACACATCTTTCTCTATGTTATTTTTTTTACTATACAGGGACGCTATTGTGTTTTATCAATCTCACAAATCGTGAAATATTTTCAAATGATAGATGGTTTTCTCTGATTTCTAACATGTGATTCAGAGACCACGATATCGTTTAGCCATTTATGAACTTTCAGAACTGTACAAATGGAATTTGCTGTTACAATCTGTAAAAACATGTCAAATGACTTGCGAATTGTACTGTTCTTTTGTTTTGTTTTTAAAAAATAACACTTTTTCATTTGTTAACTCGGTTTTTTATATCACAAGTTCATTAATAAGGTATTTTAAGTCAGAGACAATGAATTCATACATTGATGCGGAGATAACATGGTTGTTTAAACGTGTTAAAGTTATCGTGAAAACACACATCTTTCTCTATGTTATTTTTTTTACTATACAGGGACGCTATTGTGTTTTATCAATCTCACAAATCGTGAAATATTTTCAAATGATAGATGGTTTTCTCTGATTTCTAACATGTGATTCAGAGACCACGATATCGTTTAGCCATTTATGAACTTTCAGAACTGTACAAATGGAATTTGCTGTTACAATCTGTAAAAAACATGTCAAATGACTTGTGAATTTTAACGTTCTGTTGTGTTTTTCTTTAAAAACATGACAAATGACTTGCGAATTGTAACGTTCTGTTGTGTTTTTTCTTTAAAAACATGACAAATGACTTGTGAATTGTAACGTTCTGTTGTGTTTTTCTTTAAAAACATGACAAATGACTTGTGAATTGTAACGTTCTGTTGTGTTTTTCTTGAAAAACATGACAAATGGCATGTGAATTTTAACGTTCTGTTGTGTTTTTCTTTAAAAAAACATGTCAAATGACTTGTGAATTGTAACGTTCTGTTGTGTTTTTTCTTTAAAAAAACATGTCAAATGACTTGTGAATTGTAACGTTCTGTAGTGTTTTTCTTTAAAAACATGCTAAATTACTTGTGAATTGTAACGTTCTGTTGTGTTTTTCTTGAAAAACATGTCAAATGACTTGTGAATTGTAACGTTCTGTTGTGTTTTATACAATTATCGCCTTTTAGTGAGGTCGATATGTGTTTTTGTCGACTTGATAAAAGTGATATCGACCGAGGACGAAGTCCGAGGTCGATATCACTTTTATCAAGTCGACAAAAACACGTATCGACCGAACCTAAAAAGGCGATAATAGTTTTATTATTAAATCAATTTATTTAATGATTTTGTGCATCATACAGTTGCAGTACCTCTTTTGGTGTTCTTTGCATCAACATTATCTAAGATAATTTGTTTTTCTTCGTCTGACAGATGAACAAAGCGTCCGTCAGCCATTATGTTTGTTTATAGTATGACGTCATAGAACTTGTACCCGTGCTATTTCGCTCGCGGCCACGCGCTCCAAGTCAATTCGTCTTTTTTAGCTCCGCCCTAGAGTCAATTCTACTTTTTATCAGATATCATGTGACCGTGTCTGTGCCAATCAAAATCATTAAATAAATTGATTTAATAATAATTCTTGAAAAACATGACAAATGACTTGTGAATTTTAACGTTCTGTTGTGTTTTTCTTTAAAAAACATGTCAAATGACTTGTGAATTGTAACGTTCTGTTGTGTTTTTCTTGAAAAACATGACAAATGACTTGTGAATTGTAACGCTCTGTTGTGTTTTTCTTTAAAAACATGACAAATGACTTGTGAATTGTAACGTTCTGTTGTGTTTTTCTTTAAAAAAACATGTCAAATGACTTGTGAATTTTAACGTTCTGTTGTGTTTTTCTTGAAAAACATGACAAATGACTTGTGAATTTTAACGTTCTGTTGTGTTTTTCTTGAAAAACATGACAAATGACTTGTGAATTGTAACGCTCTGTTGTGTTTTTCTTTAAAAAACATGACAAATGACTTGTGAATTGTAACGTTCTGTTGTGTTTTTTCTTTAAAAAAACATGTCAAATGACTTGTGAATTTTAACGTTCTGTTGTGTTTTTCTTGAAAAACATGACAAATGACTTGTGAATTGTAACGTTCTGTTGTGTTTTTCTTTAAAAAACATGTCAAATGACTTGTGAATTGTAACGTTCTGTTGTGTTTTTCTTTAAAAACATGACAAATGACTTGTGAATTTTAACGTTCTGTTGTTGTGAAAGGAATCACATTGGATTACAATATCTGTCATTTAATCAACTTTGAAACATTTACACAATGTGCTGAAGATCGTGACACAGAAATAAAAGTGACCTATGCGTGTAGAATTAAAAGATATGCCGACAGATCCGTGACAAGTGAAGCTCAAACAAAAAACGTAAAATCGGTGTATACACAAAGAGTAATTGTCAATGATACGGACACTGTTCCATATGGGTATAAATCTCTGCGTCAATAATATGAATTGTATAAAAGATGTGAATAAAATAAGATAACTTGATTCTTGTGTTGTTATTTCTTCTCAGGCCTTTAAAGAGTTAACATGGATGCCGATATTCAGTCCATATTATTTCAACATCCCTGTAATATGTATATCACAGGACCTAGTGGATGTGGAAAAACAGAATTCGTTCATAAACTGATTGAATATAGAAATGATCTGTTCAACATTGTACCAGAAAAAGTGGTATGGTGTTACAAAGAATGGCAACATGCTTACAATGTTATGCAAGAGAAATTCGAAATCATGAAATTCATTGAAGGTATCCCCGACGATGAAAATGAAATTGTAAGTGATGTTGACATTCCACATTTAGTTGTCTTTGATGACATGTTAGGGGAAAAAGATGAAGATAAAATCAAGTTATGGTTTACAAGAAAAGGTCATCATAGGAATGCAAGTGTGATTTATATCACACAAAACATTTTCAGCAGTCCAAGTCGAGTCGAACCATTAGTTTGAATTCAAAATACATGATCTTGTTTCAAAATGTACGTGATAAGAATCAAATAAAGACTTTGGCAAATCAAATGCAAGCACCTCATTTGATAATGGCCTACCAAGATGCTACATCTAAAGATCATGGGTATTTGGTGATTGATTTTCATTCTCGTACTCAAAAGGAGATGAAACTAAGAACGGATATATTTCACAGATGGTTTACACAAAATGAAGATCGTGGACCTATTGTTTATTCTCCACTATAAAACACTTATGATGAGAAGATCAACATTCATTTATCTTGATCAGGTCTTTGTGTTAACATGGCTATACCACACACTTCAAAGTCAGTGATTCAGGCCTTACAAAACCTAAGTCATGAAACCAACAAACATGCCAGAGAAGCTTTACTCAAAGCAGGGTTAAAAGAAATATTAAAATGGTTTACTTTGGCTGCTAAAAACATTGTTGGTCATAAAATCAAATTACCGAAACAGACGGTTACATACATGACGAAACATAAAGATGACATACATAAGTTAGCCAACCCTGAGATTGATGAAGAAGTCAAGCGAAAACTCATTCTTAAACCTGGTGGAGGAGGGTTTCTTGGTGGTGTTATAATCAGAAGTTTGTTACGATGGGACGGAGAAAAGACAGCTCGTAAATTTGGTGTTGACAAACAAAGGAAAAAGCCGTCCAAAAAAAGAAATGACCGATTTGTCATCGTTGAAAGATTTATTACAATGAGAAAAACCCCCAGAAATAAAACAAAAAACAAAACCAAGAAAAAAGATTTGAAGAAAAAAACACCCAGAAGTCAAAACAGACTAAAAGACAATAAAAATGTGACACCACGTAAACAAATACAGTTTCAATCTATTCCTTCTTCAAGTGGACTTGGTTCGCCTCCATACACAGCATCCCGTGCTTCAGACTTGTACGATATTGCACCATTTTCACCACTGACAACTGTACCACTTTCATCATCCGCAAGAACAGCTTTAGGTGCTTTGTATTCACGATTTGCATAAAAGTATTGCAATGAAAATAAATAGATCATTTCACTTTAGACAGAGATAGTGTCAACATGGGTAAACAGAAATCACCACTCATTAGAAAACATGGATCAATGGTAATGGCCATGATACAGTCACCACACAACGTGAGAAAAAAGCTAATAAACGCATGGGTCGATTAAGGGTCGATAAAATGATAAAATGGGTCGATTAAGGACAAACGAGACATCCAGAGATCTAGATAATGGGTCGATTAAGGTCAAACAAGACATCCAGAGATCTAGATAATGGGTCGATTAAGGTCAAACAAGACATCCAGAGATCTAGATAATGGGTCGATTAAGGACAAACGAGACATCCAGAGATCTAGATAATGGGTCGATTAAGGTATTTTACCTCTTCGTTTTGGTACTCACAACTTGGGGTTTATTTGTTAAATACGGATTTTAGATCAACAAACACGCCACAAATCTGGTGAACTATGAAGTTATTTTTCTGAATTATTAAAAGAAGTTGATATTACATTATTGCTACATTTGTGAGAGAGCTTTATTAGGAGTCAAGTCTCCCTTTCTGGCATTGTTTTCGTTAGTCCTCTGTTGTAGAATTGACATTTAGTTACATCTGTCTGAGAATCCTCATTCCATCTAGGCTTGTGATATATTCTAAGATTAGCATATCAGATGTGCTTAGGTTGAAAATCGAAAATAAAAATAAGATTCGCGATCCCAATAGTTCGGTTTTTCGATGGCCGATGCTCTTGCTAATCGCTGATGCCCTTGGCCCAAATTTCTCACTGAACCCATTATGTAAATTTAAGTGATAAATGTGTTCTTGAAATAAACATTTTGTTAGAAACTGCAAAAGGTGTGCAATTTCATCTTTTCTCACAATATTTTCAAAATGTAGTCTATTACCCGTTTGTTGATATAACTGAAAGCATAATGTTAATGCATTTGGGAGACCATTGAAGGCTTTCAGCCAGTGGATCTAAAAAAGGAGGGTTTTTACAACAAAAGAATGCACGTTATGCCAGGTTGCTGAAATGTGAGCAAGATTTCTGCAAGGACTGGATCGTGAATTCACCGCGAAAGAAAACTCCATCTAGTAATCAAAGCGCTGATGGTATAGGGGCATATGTAAGTTGAACATATATGGCATAGATAATATGGACAAACATTGTTGAAACAATAAACAATAACCTTTAAAACAAACCAAACCAAAAATGTGTGAAGTAACACATACTGCATGCAAATAACATATACCTTATTTATCAAAGTTTGACCCTTTTCTTGTATAAACAAAATAAATCGGGAAGGACAAAATATTGACAAAAAAACGAGCAGCGACCCTTAATTAAAATATTTCCAGTTCAGAAATCACTAAATATCCATAATGTATATTGTAATCATGCTGCTAAATGAAAGACAATCGAAAGCATGCTAGAGTTATGTTTCTTTTTGCACTGCACATCTGTAGCTCTGAGTTCCCTATACATCAAGTCTTAAATTGATACATTGGACATTTATTGAGACAATAAACGAAGAAATGAAAAAAAGATCAGATTTGTGTTCAAAATATTGTATCGATCTCCTAATCACAATAAATACGTGTGACGACTTTGAAATGGATCCGCGAAACAGAAACAAAGTTTTGACCCATTAATGCAAACAGTAACGGACAGACAGTCAGTCGCTTCGGACAAAGTACACAGCTTGGGGAAGCACTCACTAACGAACAGGGGCATTTCACGGAACGCATGTGTTGCATGCGAAAGTCATATAATAAATGAAAACATGAAAAGACAAAAATATACACACTCCAAACGCAGCATGCTAACGTTATGATAATGGTGCACTGCAACTATGTAGGTCATAAGTTATCTACAAACCAAGTTTGAAATGGATACAATGGAAAATAATTGAGACAATCGCTGAACTAAATAAGAAAAAATGGAGATAACTAAAATAAACAGACCAAAGGTATGTACCTAGTACTTTGCCGTTCTCCAGATCACACGGTATAAGTGTGACCACTTTGAAATAAATCTGCCATACAGTTACAGAGTGTTGACCAATACATGCAATCCATGACAGACAGCCGGCCGGACGCCGGATTATACCTCCATACTTTACAGACAGAGACAACTCATAAAGTATTGATTACAAAAGACTGGTTCGATGCGTCTCCGAAACGGGACCGTACAAGGTTAATTTACAAAAACCTATTTAGACATTTCTAGTTTATTTGTCAACAGATACATCTAGGACTAGATTACACGTTGACGGATGTTGAGTCTTCAATTAACGCAAATGCATATACATTATAAATATTGTCCCAAAACCGCTAGAGGCGCCTCAATTATAAAAAAATAATGACCTTGCTAATAACTCGTGTGTATGTTGACATTTTCGGCCAAATTTCTTTCCGACGTTTGACAAAAGTCAATGCGACATGCGTCATTCACCAATGAGCTAAGTCTATGTGGGAAAGCAGCCAGTTGCTTGGGAAGATTACTGTGTTGAGTACTGGTGTGGGAAAACCAAGATATACATTTGTAGGTGAACTGGCCGCCGATGTATTACTGAGGAAATGTTTAAAACGGCGTTGATCCCAATCAATCAATGTTGAAATTAACTTATCTCTAATTTGTAGATTTAATTTCTATTTCCTATTTTGAATTGCTCCGTTTGCAAATACACTTTCATCATTCGTATGTAACTAAGTAGCTATAACGGAAACGGTTCAACCCTTTCCCACTTACAGTCGCTTGTTGACGCATGTGCAGCAGACGGCTGCAAAATTGTTTATCCTGACCCATTTCCTCTTTTTCAACTACATGTTTTTCCCCTGGCAAAATTGCTCGTTATCATTCATCTCGAGTATGCTATTAAAAATGTGTCGAGTAAAACGTTCAAAAATGAAAATAATTAACTTGAAACGTGTTTGAAAGCATTCTGTGAAAAGAAGGAATTGCTCATTGTCAGCAATAGCTCCATTTTCAACAATATTTTCAATATTCGAACTGTTATAAAAACGTTTAAAACTTAATTATTTTACATCGATTGCGAAACAAGCTTTAAGCTTATATTAATCACGCTCGATGTCTGCTTCCTGGAAACTTAACCAGTACTCGCGCCGTTTGTGTGGAAAAATCCCGAAGGCAGAACCCGCTCATCACGGGATTCGAACCCGGGACCTTTGATACGTGACAGTTATAGTATCACGGAAAGGGTTCCGCTGCCATGGGGAGGATGTAACCATTTTTTCGCTTACTGACGTATGTACAGCAGACGACAATCGAAAACATTGTGACAACATGAGAAATTGCTTATCGTAGGCAATTTTTACTTTTGCCACAATGGTTTCAACTCCTTTCAATAATTTTATTTACAGTGATTTGCACATTTCTTTATATAAGTCGACTGGGTCATAGCACGGTCGACGTTACCCAACACCACTGACATGGAGGTCAATCATAGTTCGGAGTGTGTTTCACGCGTTGGAACTATTTTGTCTCATTAATTAATACAAGCGGAGGGTTTTTCGTGATTCGGTCGAACCAATGAAATCGTTGAAAAGGCAGATATAACCAATCAAAACTCGATTTTGGCGTAGAAATTCAATTGTGGACTGTTGTTGCAGCCTTATCCGACTTTTCGAAAGTAATATTTAATAATGGGAAAGTGGCGAAACGCCCCTATCCCAAAAATGGAATCGATTGTCCTGTGTGTAGACAGGTTACGGAACCACCAAGCAAGGGAACATATACCGATAATTGGGCGAGTCTACATACTTGCAGTGAACACGAATATGACAATGCTAAAGACGAAAACGGCACGTCAATAACCAAGAGTACAGTCAGATGAGATCCATGCATGTCGACCAATAAGAAGATAAGCGCCACGGTTTTCTGTTCCAATTGTCAGGAATATCTATGCTTGGAGTGTCACTCAATGCACAAAAAACTAAAGATGACCCGAGGACACTCCGTTCGTGAGATGAGCGATAGAACAGAAGCCTCGCTGGAGATAACCGAGTTGAAAAATCTCCTGCTATTGCTGTACAGAGATTACTACATGTCTATATATACATACTTGATCAAGGAGGGAAAGCCTTAACTACTGTACCATTTTTTTTGTATTAGCCTGTAAAGGACAGAAACACTAGCGAGGGAGTCGTCTAGATGTATATGATTGTCTTAAATATTTGACTTTGAAATTAATAGAGGATTGAAAGCAAGTTGAATGCAGCTAGTTCTGATTATGTCCCACGGAATCATTGTGACGACAGGAAAATTTCATCATAATGCGCCAATTCTCTTTTTACCACAATGATGTCAACGCTTCAATAATAATACTTTTATTTTTATAGATTTTCCATACTTTCCCGAGATACAAGCATGACCAATAGTCGTAGTCGTCTTATGCATAATTTGTCCCATGTGATAAAGGGCCAATTCAACACAATGCTAGATTCAACATGTGGATTATTTGTATCTTTTGTATTAATAATTGTATAATTTAATATCCTTCAAAACCCTTTCCTTCACACAGACAATTTCTGACGCATTTGCAGCAAATGACATTTGAAAGCATTTTGACTGGGGGGATAAATGGCTCATTATGATAGATCCGTGAAGTTAGTGTGACGAATGACGAATAGACGAGTGACGAACTGTGACTTTTTTAAGTCCATGAAGTTAAGTTGGCGAGTGCCGAATAGACGAGTGACAAACTGTGACATTTTTTTGGTCCGTGAAATCAACAACAAACTCATCGATAATACCAGCCTCTTTCCCAGATGGCCGCACAAATTATAGTCCTTCAAAAACAAGGAAATACAATTAGCGAACAACATATCATTAGAAATTTGAATCGCATCAATGTTACCGTCGATCTTTGCAGACGACACAACATTGAGGCGCTTTGGGCAACCAAGTTCATAGTTTTAAAACGCTTTGACTGTATCCGTCTATCTATGCAGACGACACAACATTGAGGCGCTTTAGTCGATGAGTTTCATAGTTTTTAAACAGTTTTACTGTTTCTGTCAATCATTGAATACAACATAAAATTGAGTCAGGCCCTATCGCAAAAATTAGTCCATCAATAATGAGGAAATACAATAAGCGCATAACACATCGTTAGCAATTTGAATCGCATCAATGTATCAGTCCATCTTTACAAATGACACAACATTGAGGCACTTTAGGCAACCGATTTCATAGTTTTTAAACAGTTTTACTGTATTTGTCCATCTTTGCAGACGAAACAAAATTTAGCAAATTATAGTCCTCCGAAAACGAGGAATTATAATTAACATATAACATATTATAAGAAATTTGAATTGTATCACAGTATCTGTCCATCTTTGCAGACGACACAACATTGAGGAGCTTAAGGCGACGAGTTTCATAGTTTTTAAACAGTTTTACTGTATCTGTACATCTATGAAGACGACACAACATTGAGGAGCTTAAGGCGACGAGTTTCATAGTTTTTAAACAGTTTTACTGTATCTGTCCATCTATGCAGACGACACAACATTGAGGAGCTTAAGGCGACGAGTTTTATAGTTTTTAAACAGTTTTACTGTATCTGTCCATCTATGAAGACGACACAACATTGAGGAGCTAAAGGCGACGAGTTTCATAGTTTTTAAACAGTTTTACTGTATCTGTCCATCTATGGAGACGACACAACATTGAGGCGCTTAAGGCGACGAGTTTCATAGTTTTTAAACAGTGTTACTGTATCTGTCCATCTATGCAGACGACACAACATTGAGGCGCTTAAGGCGACGAGTTTCATAGTTTTTAAACAGTTTTACTGTATCTGTCCATCTATGCAGACGACACAACATTGAGGCGCTTAAGGCGATATTTTTTAAACAGTGTTACTGTATCTGTCCATCTATGCAGACGACACAACATTGAGGCGCTTAAGGCGACGAGTTTCATAGTTTTTAAATAGTGTTACTGTATCTGTCCATCTATGCAGACGACACAACATTGAGGCGCTTAAGGCGACGAGTTTCATAGTTTTTAAACAGTTTTACTGTATCTGTATATCTATGCAGACGACACAACATTGAGGCGCTTAAGGCAACGAGTTTCATAGTTTTTAAACAGTTTTACTGTATCTGTCCATCTATGCAGACGACACAACATTGAGGCGCTTCAGGCGATATTTTTTAAACAGTGTTACTGTATCTGTCCATCTATGCAGACGACACAACATTGAGGCGCTTAAGGCGACGAGTTTCATAGTTTTTAAATAGTGTTACTGTATCTGTCCATCTATGCAGACGACACAACATTGAGGAGCTTAACGCGACGAGTTTCATAGTTTTTAAACAGTTTTACTGTATCTGTCCATCTATGCAGACGACACAACATTGAGGCGCTTAAGGCGACGAGTTTCATAGTTTTTAAACAGTTTTACTGTATCTGTCCATCTATGCAGACGACACAACATTGAGGCGCTTAAGGCGACGAGTTTCATAGTTTTTAAACAGTTTTACTGTATCTGTCCATCTATGAAGACGACACAACATTGAGGCGCTAAAGGAGACGAGTTTTATAGTTTTTAAACAGTTTTACTGTATCTGTCAATCTATGAAGACGACACAACATTGAGGCGCTTAAGGCGACGAGTTTCATAGTTTTTAAACAGTTTTACTGTATCTATCCATCTATGCAGACGACACAACATTGAGGCGCTTAAGGCGATGAGTTTCATAGTTTTTAAACAGTTTTACTGTATCTATCCATCTATGCAGACGACACAACATTGATGCGCTTAAGGCGACGAGTTTCATAGTTTTTAAACAGTTGTACTGTATCTGTCCATCTATGAAGACGACACAACATTGAGGAGCTTAAGGCGACGAGTTTTATAGTTTTTAAACATTTTTACTGTATCTGTCCATCTTTGCAGACGATACAAAATTTAGCAAGTTATAGTCCTCCGAAAACGAGATATTATATTTAACATATAACATATTATAAGAAATTTGAATTGTATCACAGTATCTGTCCATCTTTGCAGACGACACAACATTGAGGAGCTTAAGGCGACGAGTTTCATAGTTTTTAATCAGTTTTACTGTATCTGTACATCTATGAAGATGACACAACATTGAGGAGCTTAAGGCGACGAGTTTCATAGTTTTTAAACAGTGTTACTGTATCTGTCCATCTATGCAGACGACACAACATTGAGGAGCTTAACGCGACGAGTTTCATAGTTTTTAAACAGTTTTACTGTATCTGTCCATCTATGCAGACGACACAACATTGAGGCGCTTAAGGCGATATTTTTTAAACAGTGTTACTGTATCTGTCCATCTATGCAGATGACACAACATTGAGGCGCTTAAGGCGACGAGTTTCATAGTTTTTAAATAGTGTTACTGTATCTGTCCATCTATGCAGACGACACAACATTGAGGCGCTTAAGGCGACGAGTTTCATAGTTTTTAAACAGTTTTACTGTATCTGTATATCTATGCAGACGACACAACATTGAGGCGCTTAAGGCGACGAGTTTCATAGTTTTTAAACAGTTTTACTGTATCTGTCCATCTATGCAGACGAAACAACATTGAGGCGCTTAAGGCGACGAGTTTCATAGTTTTTAAACAGTTTTACTGTATCTGTCCATCTATGCAGACGACACAACATTGAGGCGCTAAAGGCGACGAGTTTCATAGTTTTTAAACAGTTTTAAGATGACACAACATTGAGGAGCTTAAGGCGACGAGTTTCATAGTTTTTAAACAGTGTTACTGTATCTGTCCATCTATGCAGACGACACAACATTGAGGAGCTTAACGCGACGAGTTTCATAGTTTTTAAACAGTTTTACTGTATCTGTCCATCTATGCAGACGACACAACATTGAGGCGCTTAAGGCGATATTTTTTAAACAGTGTTACTGTATCTGTCCATCTATGCAGATGACACAACATTGAGGCGCTTAAGGCGACGAGTTTCATAGTTTTTAAATAGTGTTACTGTATCTGTCCATCTATGCAGACGACACAACATTGAGGCGCTTAAGGCGACGAGTTTCATAGCTTTTAAACAGTTTTACTGTATCTGTATATCTATGCAGACGACACAACATTGAGGCGCTTAAGGCGACGAGTTTCATAGTTTTTAAACAGTTTTACTGTATCTGTCCATCTATGCAGACGAAACAACATTGAGGCGCTTAAGGCGACGAGTTTCATAGTTTTTAAACAGTTTTACTGTATCTGTCCATCTATGCAGACGACACAACATTGAGGCGCTAAAGGCGACGAGTTTCATAGTTTTTAAACAGTTTTACTGTATCTGTCTATCTATGCAGACGACACAACATTGAAACGCTAAAGGAGACGAGTATCATAGTTTTTAAACAGTGTTACTGTATCTGTCCATCTATGCAGACGACACAACATTGAGGCGCTTAAGGCGACGAGTTTCATAGTTTTTAAACAGTGTTACTGTATCTGTCCATCTATGCAGACGACACAACATTGAGGCGCTTAAGGCGACGAGTTTCATAGTTTTTAAACAGTTTTACTGTAGTTGTCCATCTATGCAGACGACGCAACATTAAGGCGCTGAGTTTCATAGTTTTTAAACAGTTTTACTGTATCTGTCCATCTATGCAGACGACACAACATTGAGGCGCTTAAGGCGACGAGTTTCATAGTTTTTAAACAGTTTTACTGTATCAGTCCATCTTTACAAATGACACAACATTGAGGCACTTTAGGCAACCGATTTCATAGTTCTAAAACACTTTTACTGTATCTGTCCATCTATGCAGACGACACAACATTGAGGCGCTAAAGGCGACGAGTTTCATAGTTTTTAAACAGTTTTACTGTATCTGTCCATCTATGCAGACGACACAACATTGAGGCGCTTAAGGCGACGAGTTTCATAGTTTTTAAACATTTTTACTGTATCTGTCCATCTATGCAGACGACACAACATTGAGGAGCTTAAGGCGACGAGTTTCATAGTTTTTAAACAGTTTTACTGTATCTGTCCATCTATGCAGACGACACAACATTGAGGCGCTTAAGGCGACGAGTTTCATAGTTTTTAAACAGTTTTACTGTATCTGTCCATCTGTGCAGACGACACAACATTGAGGCGCTTAAGGCGACGAGTTTCATAGTTTTTAAACAGTTTTACAGTATCTGTCCATCTATGCAGACAACACAACATTGAGGAGCTTAAGGCGACGAGTTTCATAGTTTTTAAACAGTTTTACTGTATCTGTCCATCTATGAAGACGACACAACATTGAGGCGCTTAAGGCGAGGAGTTTCATAGTTTTTAAACAGTTTTACTGTATCTGTCCATCTATGAAGACGACACAACATTGAGGAGCTTAAGGCGACGAGTTTCGTAGTTTTTAAACAGTTTTACTGTATCTATCCATCTATGCAGACGACACAACATTGAGGCGCTTAAGGCGATGAGTTTCATAGTTTTTAAACAGTTTTACTGTATCAGTCCATCTTTACAAATGACACAACATTGAGGCACTTTAGGCAACCGATTTCATAGTTCTAAAACACTTTTACTGTATCTGTCCATCTATGAAGACGACACAACATTGAGGTGCTTGAGGCGACAAGTTTAATAGTTTTTAAACAGTTTTACTGTATCTGTCCATCTATGCAGACGACACAACATTGAAGCGCTAAAGGAGACGAGTTTCATAGTTTTTCAACAGTTTTACTGTATCTGTCCATCTATGCAGACGACACAACATTGAAGCGCTAAAGGAGACGAGTTTCATAGTTTTTAAACAGTTTTACTGTATCTGTCCATCTATGCAGACGACACAACATTGAGGCGCTTAAGGCGACGAGTTTCATAGTTTTTAAACAGTTTTACTGTATCTGTCCATCTATGAAGACGACACAACATTGAGGCGCTTAAGGCGACGAGTTTCATAGTTTTTAAACAGTTTTACTGTATCTGTCCATCTATGAAGACGACACAACATTGAGGAGCTTAAGGCGACGAGTTTTATAGTTTTTAAACAGTTTTACTGTATCTGTCCATTTTTGCAGACGATACAAAATTTAGCAAGTTATAGTCCTCCGAAAACGAGAAATTATAATTAACATATAACATATTATAAGAAATTTGAATTGTATCACAGTATCTGTCCATCTTTGCAGACGACACAACATTGAGGAGCTTAAGGCGACGAGTTTCATAGTTTTTAAACAGTTTTACTGTATCTGTACATCTATGAAGACGACACAACATTGAGGCGCTTAAGGCGACGAGTTTCATAGTTTTTAAACAGTCTTACTGTATCTGTCCATCTATGCAGACGACACAACATTGACGAGCTTAAGGCGACGAGTTTCATAGTTTTTAAACATTTTTACTGTATCTGTCCATCTATGAAGACGACACAACATTGAGGAGCTTAAGGCGACGAGTTTCATAGTTTTTAAACAGTTTTACTGTATCTGTCCATCTATGCAGACGACACAACATTGAGGAGCTTAAGGCGACGAGTTTCATAGTTTTTAAACAGTTTTACTGTATCTGTCCATCTATGCAGACGACACGAAACTGAGTAAGGTCCCTTGTGTGCTATCCCACAAAATATAGTCCTGCAATAATCAAGAAATACAATTCGCGCATAACATAACATAAATAATTAGTAAATTTATTTGCTACGTGAACCTCAATTATTTTATTTTCACGAGTATTGTTTTCGCATTGAGTGGTTGTAGCTAGTGCCGGCTTGAAACGGTGTCTATTCGCAATTGAAAAGAGGGTTATTGTAGCATGTATCTCCCATCTATCCTCACTGACTGAGGGTCTTTCTGACCAAGTTTTGTTATCAGCTTCTATTGTTTACCTTATTTCCTTAATACTCTTATAATACAATTTGATAAGTCTCTGCCACAGAATTAGCAGTTTTTTGCGTCTCTGAAATAGTTGGTGCAATTATGATAGTGCAGTTCACTATGCATGTTGCACACTGGTTATCGTAGACCTATTTGAAAGCCAACATTGGCTACCTTTTTCCTTATGGTTCCTTTTGAACTCTTCATATAAACTATAGTATATACCAATATATGTACATTTTTCATATTTTAGCCGATCACGCCAAACTAGGCCCCACTTTAGGGAATTAGCAAGGTCAAAAACTAGAATACCATTACAATTTATGTGAACTGTGCATGTATCTTCATTTCAGAGTTAAACATCAGTTACACCTTAGCTGGACAGTACAGTTAATTAGTGTACGAGTTCGGGTGATTTGCATTGTTAAAATCTAGAATATCATTATAATTTATATTCAACTGTGCAGTTAATTAGTGTCACCTTAGCTGGACAGTACAGTTAATTACTGTATGAGTTTGGGTGAACTCATCGATAATACCAGCCTCTTTCCCAGATGGCCGCTCATTTTTTTTCCAAACCATCAACATCAAGAAAGGTGAATATACCCGAATGCCTATTTAAACGAGCCTCAAAGGCATCTTTAGTACATCTCAATTTCTTTATTTGTACTTTTTCTGTACTAAATTCATGTTTTTTACTCCTATTTAGAGTGAATGTAGAGGATTTTGAAACCCAGTTTCAGCCTAGATCGATCGGTCACCATATTCGCAGAGCAATTCTTTCTTGCTTAATGCATGACACCCCATTTTCTTTTGATTATTTTATAGGTAAGAGGTAGCTCCCCTTTCAAAATGACGGTCACCATATTCACAGAGCGAGTTATTTCTCGCATAATACATGACAACTCAGAGGTAGCTCCCCTTTCTATCGCAACCTTGATGCATTTATGCATAATTAACTTGCTATGTGAACCCCAATTATTTTATTTTCACGAGTATTATTTTCGCATTGAGTGGTTGTAGCCATAGTGCCGGCTTGAAACGGTGTCTATTCGCAATTGAAAAGAGGGTTATTGTAGCATGTATCTCCCTCTATCCTCACAGTCTTAGGGTCTTTCGGACCAATAGTTTTGTAATCAGCTTCTATTGTTTACCTTATTTGCGTAATACTCTCATTATTCAATTTGGTAAAAGCCTCTGCCACAGAATTTGCATCTCTGTAATAGTTCTTGCAATTATGTCAGTGAAGTTCACTATGCATGTTGCACACTGGTTACCGATTGGTGTTGAAAATATACCTATTTGAAAGCCAACATTGGGGTTTGCTGTTTGTCTACCTTTTCCTTATGGTTCATTTTGAACACTTCATATAAACTAAAGTATATACCAATATATGTACATTTTTCATATTTTAGCCGATCACGCTAAACTAGGCCCCACTTTAGGGAAATAGCACGGTCAAAAAGTAGAATACCATTACAATTTTTGTTGAACTGTGCATGTATCTTCATTTCAGAGTTAAACATCAGTTGCACCTTAGCTGGACAGTACAGTTAATTAGTGTACAAGTTCTGGTGATTTGTATTCGTAGGGGCAACACCAAACTCATCGATAAAACCAGCCTCTTTCCCACATGGCCGCACATTTTTTTTCCGAACCATCAACATCAAGAAAGATGAATATACCCGAATGTCTATTTAAACGAGCCTCAAACTATCAAAGGCATCTTTAGTACATCTCAATTACTTTATTTGTACATTTTCTGTACTAAATTCATGTTTATTACCCCCCATTTAAAGTGAATGTAGAGGATTTTGAAACCCAGTTACAGCCTAGATCGATTGGTTTCAAAATAACGGTCAACATATTCACAAAGAGAGTTCTTTCTTGCATAATGCAGGACACCATTTTTTTTTTTTATTTATTATTTTAAAGGTAAGAGATAGCTCCCCTTTAAATCGCAACCTTGATGCATTTATACATTATTTACTTGCTACGAGAACCCCAAATATTTCATTTTCAAGAGTTGTTTTCGCATTGAGTGGGTGTAGCCATATTGCCGGCACGGCTTGAAACGGTGTCGATTCGCAATTGAAAAGAGCGTTATTGTAGCATGTATCGCCCTCTATACTCACTAACTGAGGGTCTTTCTGACCACTAGTTTTGTAATCAGCTTCTATTGTTTACCTTATTTCCGTAATCTCTCATTATTCAATTTGATAAAAGCCTCTGCCACATAATTTGCAGTTTTATACATCTCTGTTATAGTTGGTGCAATTATGTTAGTGCAGTTCAGTATGCATGTTGCACAATGGCTACTGATTGGTGTTGAGAACTTAGACCTATTTGAAAGCCAACATTGTTTACCCTTTCTCTTATGGTTCCTTTTGAACTCTTCATATAAACTATAGTATATACCAATATATGTACATGTTTCATGGTTTAGCCGTACACGCCAGACCAGACCCCACTTTAGGGAATTAGCACTGTTAAAAACTAGAATATCATTACAATTTATGTTCAACTGTGCATGTATCTTTATTTCAGAGTTAAACATCAGTTGCACCTTAGCTGGACAGTACAGTTAATTAGTATATGAATTTGGGTGATTTGCATTGGTGCGGGCAACACTAAACTCATCGATAATACCAGCCTCTTTCCCAGATGACCGCACATTTTCTTCCAAACCATCTACATCAAGAAAGGTGAATATACCCGAATGTCTATTCAAACGAATCTCAAAGGCATCTTTAGTACATCTCATATACTTTATTTGTACTTTTTCTGTACTAAATTCATGTGTTTTATCCCTAATTAAAGTGAAAGTAGAGGATTTGGAAACCCAGTTTCAGACTAGATCGATTGTGTTCAAAATGACGGTCACCATATTCACAGAGCGAGTTCTTTCTTGCATAATGCATGACACCTCATTTTATTTAGATTTTTTTTTAAAGGTAAGAGGTAGCTCCCCTTTTTATCGCAACCGTGATGCATTTATATATAATTTATTTGCTACGTGAACCCCAATTATTTTATTTTCACGAGTATTGTTTTCGCAGTGAGTGGTTGTAGCCATAGTGCCGGCTTCAAAGGGTGTCGATTCGCAATTAAAAAGTGGGTTATTAATGTAGCATGTACATATATCTCCGATATATCCACAATGACTGAGGGTCTTTCTGTTATCAGCTTCTATTGTTAACCTTATTTCCTTAATACTATCATTATACAATTTGATAAGAGCCTCTGCCACAGAATTTGCAGATTTTTTCGTCTCTGAAATAGTGATAGTGCAGTTCACTATGCATGTTGCACACTGGTTACCGTAGACCTATTTGAAAGAAAGCCAACATTGGCTTCTGCTGTTTGTCTACTTGTTCCCTTATGGTTCCCTTTGAACTCTTCATATAAACTATAGTATATATACCAATATATGTACATTTTTCATATTTAAGCCTATCACGCCAAACTAGGCCCCACTTTAGGGAATTAGCACGGTCAAAAAGTAGAATACTATTACAATTTATGATGAACTGTGCTTGTATCTTCATTTCAGAGTTAAACATCAGTTGCACCTTAGCTGGACAGTACAGTTAATTAGTGTATGAGTTCGGGTGATTTGCACTATTAAAAACTAGAATATCATTATAATTTATGATATACTGCGCATGTATCTTTAATTCAGAGATAAACATCAGTTTCACCTTAGCAGGACAGTACAGTTAATTAGTGAACTCATCGATAATACCAGCCTCTTGCCCAGATGGCCGCACATTTTTTTCGAAACCATCAACATCAAGAAAGGTGAATATACCCGAATGTCTATTTAAACGAGTCTCAAAGGCATCTTTAGTACATCTGTACCTTTTCTGTACTAAATTCATGTTTTATCCCTAATTAAAGTGAAAGTAGAGGATTTGGAAACCCAGTTTCAGACTAGATCGTTGTGTTCAAAATGACGGTCACCATATTCACAGAGCGAGTTCTTTCTCGCATAATGCATGACACCCCATTTTCTTTTGATTTTTTTAAAGGTAAGAGGTAGCTCCCCTTTCTATCGCAACCTTGATGCATGTATGCATAATTTATGTGCTACGTGAACCCTAATTGTTTTCTTTTCACGAGTATTGTTTTCGCATAGTGATTGTAGCCATAGTGCCGGCTTGAAACGGTGTAGATTTGTAATTGAAAAGAGGGTTATTAATATAGCATGTACATGTATCTCCCATCTATCCACACTGACTGAGGGTCTTTCTCTTATCAGCTTCTATTGTTTACCTTATTTCCTTAATACTCTCATTATACAATTTGATAAGTCTCTGCCACAGAATTTGCAGTTTTTTGCGTCTCTGAAATAGTTGGTGCAATTATGTTAGTGCAGTTCACTATGCATGTTGCACACTGGTTACCGTAGACCTTTTTGAAAGCCAACATTGGCTTCTGCTGTTTGTCTACCTTTTCCTTTATGGTTCCTTTTGAACTCTTCATATAAACTATAGTATATACCAATATATGTACATTTTTCATATTTTAGCCGATGACGCCAAACAAGGCCCCACTTTAGGGAATTAGCACGGTCAAAAACTAGAATACCATTACAATTTATGTTCAACTGTGCATGTATCTTCATTTCGGAGTTAAACATCAGTTACACCTTAGCAGTAAAGTACAGTTAATTAGTGTATGAGTTCGGGTGGTTTGCACTGTTAAAAACCAGAATATCATTATAATTTATGTTCAACTGTGCATGTATATTTATTTCAGAGCTTAACATCAGTTGCACCTTAGCTGTAAAGTACAGTTAATTAGTGTATGAGTTCCGGTGGTTTGCACTGTTAAAAACCAGAATATCATTATAATTTATGTTCAACTGTGCATGTATCTTTATTTCAGAGCTAAACATCAGTTGCACATTAGGTGTAAAGTACAGTTAATTAGTGTACGAGTTCGGGTGGTTTGCACTGTTAAAAACCAGAATATCATTATAATTTATGTTCAACTGTGCATGTATCTTTATTTCAGAGCTAAACATCAGTTTCACCTTAGCTGGACATTACAGTTAATTAGTGTATGAGTTCGGGTAAACTCATCGATAATACCAGCCTCTTTTCTAGATCGATCGGTCACCATATTCACAGAGCGAGTTCTTTCTTGCATAATGCATGACACCCCATTTTCTTTTGATTATTTTAAAGGTAAGAGGTATCTCCCCTTTCAAAATGGCGGTCATCATATTCACAGAGCGAGATCTTTCTCGCATAAAACATAACACCCCAAAGAGGTAGATCCCCTTTCTATCGCAACCTTGATGCATAATTTGCTTGCTATGTGAACCCCAATTATTTTATTTTCACGTGTATTGTTTTCGCATTGAGTGGTTGTAGCCAGTGCCGGCTTGAAACGGTGTCTATTCGCAATTGAAAAGAGGGTTATTGTAGCATGTATCTCCCATCTATCCTCACTGACTAAGGGTCTTTCTGACCAAGTTTTGTTATCAGCTTCTATTGTTTACCTCATTTCCTTAATACTCTCATTATTCAATTTGATAAAAGCCTCTGCCACAGAATTTGCATGTCTGTAATAGTTAGTGCAATTATGTTAGTGCAGTTTGGTATGCGTGTTGCACAATGGTTACTGATTGGTGTTGAGAATATACCTATTTGAAAGCAAAAATTGGCATTTGCTGTTTGTCTGTCTACCTTTTCCCTTATGGTTCATTTCAAACTCTTCATATAAATTATAGTACATACCAATATATGTACATTTTTCACATTCACGCCAGACCAGACCCCACTTTAGGGAATTAGCACTGTTAAAAACTAGAATATCATTACAATTTATGTTCAACTGTACATGTATCTTTATTTCAGAGTTAAACATCAGTTGCACCTTAGCTGGACAGTACAGTTTATTAGTGAATGAGTTTGGTTAATATGTATTGGTGCGGGCAACACCAAACTCATCGATAATACCAGCCTCTTTCCCAGATGGCCGCACATTTGTTTCCGAACATTCAACATCAAGAAAGGTGAATATACCTTTATGCTTATTTACACGAGCCTAAAAGGCATCTTAAGTACATCTCACATACTTTATTTGTACTTTTTCTGTACAATATTCATGGTGGTTTTTCACCCCTAGTTAAAGTGAAAGTAGAGGATGTGGATACCCAGTTTCTGCCTAACTCGATTGTCTTCAAAATGACGGTCACCATTTTTACAGAGCGAGTTCTTTCTTGCATAATGTATAACATCCCATTTTCTTTTGACTATTTTAAAGGCAAGAGGTAACTCCCCTTTGTTTCGCAACCTATATGCCTTCATACATAATTTAATTGCTACTTGAACCCGAATTATTTTATTTTCAGAGTGGTTGTAGCCGGCTTGAAACGGTGTTGATTCGCAATTGAAAAGAGGGTTATTGTAGCATGTGCATGTATCTCCCATCTATCCTCAATGACTTAGGGCCTTTCTGTTATCAGCTTCTATTGTTTACCTTATTTCCTTAATACTCTTATTATACAATTTGATAAGAGCCTCTGCCACAGAATTTGCAGTTTCTTGCGTCTCTGAAATAGTTGGTGCAATTATGATAGTGCGGTTCACTATGCATGTTGCACACTGGTTACCGATTGGTGTTGAGTATAGACCTATTTGAAAGCCAATATTGGCTTTTGCTGTTTGTCTACCCTTTCGGTTCCTTTTGAACTCTTCATATAAACTATAGTATATACCAAGATATGTAAATTTTTCATATTTAAGCCAATCACGCCAAACTAGACCCCACTTTAGGGAATTAGCACGGTCAAAAACTAGAATACCATTACAATTTATGTTCAACTGTGCATGTATCTTTATTACAGAGTTAAACATCAGTTGCACATTAGCTGGACAGTACAGTCAATTAGTGTACGAGTTTGGGTGATTTGCACTGTTAAAAACTAGAATATCATTATAATTTATGTTCAACTGTGCATGTATCTTTATTTCAGAGTTAAACATCAGTTGCACCTTAGATGGACAGTACAGTTTATTAGTGTACGAGTTCGGTTGCTATGTATTGGTGCGGGCAACACCAAACTCATCGATAATACCAGCCTCTTTCCCAGATGGCCGTACATTTGTTTTCGAACATTCAAATCTATTTACACGAGCCTCAAAGGCATCTTAAGTACATCTCACATACTTTATTTGTACTTTTTCTGTACAATATTCATGGGTTTTTTTACCACTTATTATAATGAAAGTAAATCTTTTCCATTATGGTTCCTTTTGAACTCTTCATATAAACTATAGTATATACTAATATATGTACATTTTTCATATTTTAGCCGATCACGCCAAACTAGGCCCCACTTAAGGCAATTAGCACGGTCAAAAACTAGAAAACCATTACAATTTATGTTCAACTATGCATGTATCTTTATTTCAGAGTTAAACATCAGTTGCACCTTAGCCGGACAGTACAGTTAATTATTGTATGAGTTCGGGTGATTTGTATTCGTGCGGGCAACACCAAACTCATCGATAATACCAGCCTCTTTCCAAGATGGCCGCACATTTTTTTCCAAACCATCAACATCAAGAAAGATGAATATACCCGAATGTCTAAACGAGCCTTAAACTTTCAAAGGCATCTTTAGTACATCTCAATTACTTTATTTGTACATTTCCTGTATTAAACTCATGTTTTGTACCCCTATTTAAAGTGAATGTACAGGATTTTGAAATCTAGTTTCAGCCTAGATCGATTGTGTTCAAAATAACGGTCAACATATTCACAGAGAGAGTTCTTTCTTGCATAATGCATGACACCCTTTTTTCTTTTGATTATTTTAAAGGCAAGACGTTGCGTCCCTTCTTTCTATCGCAACCTTGATGCATTTATGCATAATTTACTTGCTATGTGAACCCCAATTAAATTTCTTTTTACGAGTATTGTTTTCGTATTGAGTGGTTGTAGCCAAAGTGCCGGCACGGCTTGAAACGATGTCGATTCACAATTGAAAAGAGGGTTATTGTAGCATGTATCTCCCTCTATCCTCACAAAATTAGGAGCTTTCTGACCAATAGTTTTGTAATCCGCTTCTATTGTTTACCTTATTTCCGTAATACTCTCATTATTCAATTTGATAAAAGCCTCTGCCACATAATTTGCAATTTTATACATCTCTGTAATAGTTGGTACAATTATGTTAGTGCAGTTCTGTATGCATGTTGCACAATGGCTACTGATTGGTGTTGAGAACTAAGACCTATTTGAAAGCCAACATTGTTTACCCTTTCCCTTATGGTTCATTTTGACCTCTTCATATAAACTATAGAATATACCAATATATGTACATTTTTCATATTTTAGACGTACACGCCAGACTTTAGGGACTTAGCACTGTTAAAAACTAGAATATCATTACAATTTATATTCAACTGTGCATGTATCTTTATTGCAGAGATAAACATCAGTTGCACCTTAGCTGGACAGTACAGTTAATTAGTATATGAGTTTAGGTGATTTGCACTGATGCGGGCAACACTAAACTCATCGATAATACCAGCATCTTTCTCAGATGGCTGCACATTTTTTTCCAAACCATCAACATCAAGAAAGGTGAATATACCAAAATGTCTATTTAAACGAGTCTCAAAGGCATCTTTAGTACATCTCACATACTTTATCTGTACTTAATTCATGTTTTTTATCCCTAATTAAAGTGAAAGTAGAGGATTTGGAAACCCAGTTTCAGACTAGATCGATCGTGTTCAAAATGACGGTCAACATATATATTCACAGAGCGAGTTCTTTCTCGTATAATGCATGACACCCCATTTTCTTTTGATTATTTTAAAGGTAAGAGGTAGCTCCCCTTTCTATAGCAACCTTGATGCATTTATGCATAATTTATTTGTTACGTGAACCCTAATTATTTTATTTTCACGAGTATTGTTTTCGCCATAGTGCCGGCTTGAAACGGTGTCATTCGCAATTGAAGAGGGTTATTGTAGCATGCATCTCCCATCTATCCTCAATGACTGAGGGTCTTTCTGACCAAGTTTTGTTATCAGCTTCTATTGTTTACCTCATTTCCTTAATACTCTCATTATTCAATTTGATAAAAGCCTCTGCCAAATAATTTGCAGTTTTATGCATCTCTGTAATAGTTGGTGCAATTATGTTAGTGCAGTTCGGTATGCGTGTTGCACAATGGTTACTGATTGGTGTTGAGAATAGACCTATTTGAAAGCCAAAATTGGCTTTTGCCGTTTGTCAACCTTTTCCTTATGGTTCATTTCAAACTCTTCATATAAATTATAGTATATACCAATATAAATTATGTACTTTTTCATATTTAAGCCGTTCACGCCAGACCAGACCCCACTTTAGGGAATTAGCACTGTTAAACACTAGAATATCATTACAATTTATGTTCAACTGTGCATGTATCTTTATTTCAGAGTTAAACATCAGTTGCACCTTAGCTTGACAGTAGTTTATTAGTGTATGAGTTTGGTTGATATGTATTGGTGCAGGCAACACCAAACTCACTGATAATACCAGCCTCTTTCCGAGATAGCCGCCAATTTGTTTCCTAACATTCAAAATCAAGAAAGGTGAATATACCTTAATGTCTATTTACACGAGCCTCAAAGGCATCTTAAGTACATTTCACATACTTTATTTGTACCTTTTCTGTACTAAATCCATTTTCTTACCCCGTGTCGATTCGCAATTGAAAAGTGGGTGATTGTTGCACGTATCTACCGCCATCCTTAATGACTTAATACTCTCGTTATTCAATTTGGTAAAAGCCTCTGCCACAGAATTTGCAGATTTATGCCCGAATGTCTATTTACTAGCCTCAAAGGCATCTTAAGTACATCTCACATACTTTATTTGTACCTTTTCTGTACTAAATCCATTTTTTTACCCCTATTTAAAGTGAAACCCAGTTTCACAGCCTACACAAAATTGAGTCAGGTCACTGTTGTGCTATCGCAAAAATTAGTCCTTCAATAATGAGGAAATTCAATTAGCTCATAACATATAAGAATTTTGAATAGCATCAATGTATCAGTCCATCTTTGCATATGACACAATATTGAGGTGCTTTAGGCAACTAATTTCATAGTTTAAAAATACTTTTACTGTATCCTTCCATCTTTGCAGACGACGCAACATTGAGGCGCTTTGAAGGCGACAAGTTTCATAGTTTTTAAACAATGTACTGTATCTGACCAAAGTTTTTAAAAAGGTTTTACTGCATCTGTCCATATTTGCAGACGACACAAAATTGAGTCAGGCCCCTTTAGTGCTATCGCACAAATTATTGTCCTTCAATAAGGAAGAAATATAATTAGCGCGTTACATATCATAAGAAATTATAATCGCAACAATGTATCAGTCTATTTTTACAGATGACACAACATTCAGGCGCTTGAGGCAACCAATTTCAGTTTTAAAACAGTTTTACTGTATCTGTCCATCTTTGCAGACGACACAAAATTGAGTCAGGCCCGTTTAGTGCTATCACACAAATTATAGTCCTTCCATAACGAGGAAATACAATTAGCGCATAACAATTCATAGGAAATTTGAATCACAACAATGTATCTGTCTATCTTTGCAGATGACACAACATTCAGGCGCTTGAGGCAACCAATTTCAGTTTTAAAACAGTTTTACTGTATCTGTTAATCTTTGCAGAGGAAACAACATTGAGGTGTTTAAGGTGACTATAAGTTTCCTAGTCTTTTACCAGTTTTACTGTATCTGTCCATCTTTGCAAACAATACAAAATTGAGCAAGGCCCCTTTTGTGCTATTGCGCAAATTATAGTCATTCAATAACGAGGAAATACAACAAGTGCAATACATATAAGAAATTTGAATCGCATCAATGTATCAGTCTATCTTTGCAGACAACACTACATTGAGGCCCTCAAGGCAACCAATTTCATAATTTTAAAATACTTTTACTGTATCCTTCCATCTTGGCAGAGGACACAACATTGAGGAGCTTTAGGAGTCTAGTTTCATAGTTTTTAAACAATTTTACTGTATCTGTTCATCTTTGCAGACGACACAAAATTGAGTCAGGCCCCTTTAGTGCTATCAAACAAATTATAGTCCTTCAATAACGAGGAAATACAATTAGCGTATAACAATTCATAGGAAATGTGAATCACAACAATGTATCGGTCTATCTTTGCAGATGACACAACATTCAGGCGCTTGAGGCAACCAATTTCAGTTTTAAAACACTTTTACTTTATCCGTCCATCTTTGCAGACAACACAACATTGAGGCGCTTAAGGAGACTCAAGTTTCCTAGTTTTTTACCAGTTTTACTGTATCTGTCCATCTTTGCAGACGACACAAAATTGAGTGAGGCCCCTTTTGTGCTATTGCGGAAATTATAGTCCTTCAATAACGAGCAAATACAACAAGTGCAAGACATATCATAAGAAATTTGAATCGCATCAATGTATCAGTCCATCTTTGCAGACGACACAAGATTAAGGCGCTCAGGGCAAACAATTTCATAGTTTTAAAACACTTTTACTGTATCTGCCAATCTATTCAGACGACACAAAATTGAGTCAGGCCCCTGATAATAAGAATTTGAATTGCATTACTCTATCCGTCCTTCTTTGCAGACGACACAAAATTGGGGTGCTTAAGGCGATGAGTTTCAGTTTTTTAAACAGTTTTAATGTATCTGTCCATCTTTGCAGACGACACAAAATTGAGTCGGGCCCCTTTAGTGCTATCACACAAATTATAGTCCTTCAATAACGAGGAAATACAATTAGCATGTACCATATAAGAAATTATAATCGCATCAATGTATCAGTCCATCTTTGCAGACAACACAATATTGAGGCGCTCAAGGAAACAAATTTCAATTAGACAATTTTAATCTCATCAATGTATAAGTCCATCGTTGCAGATGACACAACATTGAGGCGCTTTAGGCAACCAACTTCATAGTTCTAAAACACTTACTGTATCCATCCATCTTTGCCGACAACACAACATTGAGGCACTCAAGGCAACTAATTTCTTAGTTTTTAAATATTTTTACTGTATCCATTAATCTTTGCAGATGACACAACATTGAGGCACCTACGGCGACGAGTTTCATAGTTTTCATAGTTCATCATAAGTTTCATAGTTCACAGGCTGATCTGGTTCGTTACATTATGCAGAAGCCATAATGTTGGTTTTTTCGTGGAACAGCTCAAATCATATTTGTGGGAATTAGTCATCGCACATATTTTATCATTTTGTGACAATTAGAAATCATATTTGTGGGTATTAATCACATACATGGAAATTAAAAGAAGTTATCACATACATTTAACCCTTTTCATCATTCAGCATGTCTGCACCAGACGACTTTGAAAACATGCTCACAAATATATGCAAGATATCTATCAAGGGAAGTATACTTATTAAATGAAGTATACTTATTAAATAGAGTTGAAAACATTGTGGCAAAAGGTAAGGAATTTCTCTATTTTATGACAATCGGTCATCCCGTATTTTATGACAATCAGTCATCCTGTATATTATGACAGTCATCCTGTATTTTATGACAATAAGTCATCCCGTATTTTATGAAAATCAGTTATCCCGTATTTTATGACAATAAGTAAGCACATATGTTATGACAATAAGTCATCCCGTACTTAAGGACATAAGTCATCCCGTATTTTATGAAAAACAGTAATCCCGTATTTAATGAAAATCAGTTAACACTTTTTTTATGACAATTAGTCTACCCGTATATTATGTTATCACATATTTAATGAAAATCAGTTATCACTTTTTTTATGACAATCATTTACCACATATTTTATGAAAATCAGTTATCCTGTATTTTATGACAAAAAGTAATCACATATGTTATGACAATCAGTCATCCTGTATATAATGACAATCAGTCAACCCGTATATTATGACAACAAGTCATCCCGTAGTTTAGGACAATAAGTCATCCCGTTTTTATGAAAATCAGTTATCCCGTATTTTATGACAATAAGTCATAACGTATTTTATTATAATCAGTCAACCTGTATATTATGACAATCAGTCATCCTGTATATCATAAAATAAGGGATAACCGATTTTCATTAAATATGTGATAACTGATTGTCATAAAATACAGGATGACCGATTGTCATAATATACGGGATGACTGATTGTCATTATGTATATTATGACAATCTGTTAAAAATTTTATGACAATAAGTCATCCCGTATTTTATGACAATCAGTTATCACATGAATCATGAAATCCAGTTATCCCACATTTTATGAAAATAAGTAATCACATATGTTATGACAATCAGTCAACCCATATATAATGACAATCAGTCATCCCTTATGACAATAAGTCATCCAGTATTTTATGACAATAAGTCATCCCATATTTTATAACAAACAGTTATCACATATTTTATGACATTCAGTTATCCTGTATTTTATGACAAAAAATAATCACATATGTTATAACAATCAGTCATCCCGTATATTATGACAATCAGTCAACCCGTATATTATGACAATAAGTCATCCCATATTTTAGGACAATAAGTAATCACATATGTTATGACAATCAGTCAACCCGTATATCATGACAATAAGTCATCCCGTATTTTAGGGCAATAAGTAATCACATATGTTATGACAATAAGTCATCCCATATTTTAGGACAATAAGTCATCCTGTATTTTATGAAAATCAGTTATTCCGAATTTAATGACAATCAGTTATCAGATTTTTTATGACAATCAGTCATACCGTATTGTATGACAATCAATCATCCCGTTTTTTATGACAATTAGTTATCAAATATTTTATGACATTCAGTCATCCTGTACATTATGACAATCGCTTATCACATATTTTATGACAATCAGTCATCCTGTATATTATGACAATCAGTCAACCCATATATAATGACAATCAGTCATCCTGTATTTTATGACAATCAGTTACCACATATTTTATGAAAATCAGTTATCCTGTATTTTATGACAAAAAGTAATCACATATGTTATGACAATCAGTCATCCCGTATATAATGACAATCAGTCAACCTGTATATAATGACAATCAGTCATCCCGTATATAATGACAATCAGTCATCCCGTATTTTAGGAAGATAAGTCATCCCGTATTTTATGAAAATCAGTTATCCCGTATTTTATGACAATAAGTAATCACATATGTTATGACAATAAGTCATCCCGTATTTTAGGACAATAAGTCATCCCGTATTTTATGACAATTAGTAATCACATATGTTATGACAATCGGTCAACCCATATATAATGACAATCAGTAATCCCGTATTTTATGACAATAAGTCATCCAGTATTTTATGACAACAAGTCATCCCGTATTTTATGACAATCAGTTACCACATATTTTATGACAAGAAACCGCTGAAGACGGTAAGGCCGGATTGTCGGCAATTTGACCTTGAAAATTGACAAACCAAGGTCAAAGTATCCATAGAAATCAATAGAACTTGTTACTGGTTACCTTCAGGCAAAGTTTCAAGTTTGTAACCCTTTCCAGTGCTGAGATTTTTCCTCAACCTGAAACTTTAACCAAAATGTTGAAAGACAGACGGACATCGCCAATCTATAGACCGGAATTGCTAGAGCAATCCGGCCAAAAATCAGTTATCCTGTAGTTTATGACAAAAAGTAATCACATATGTTATGACAATCAGTCATTCTGTATATAATGACAATCAGTCAACCCGTGTATTATGACAATAAGTCATACCGTATTTTAGGACAATAAGTAATTCCGTATTTTATGAAAATCAGTTATCCCGTATTTTATGACAATAAGTAATCACATATGTTATGACAATCTGTCATCCCGTATATTATGACAATCAGTCAACCCGTATATTATGACAATTAGTCATCCCGTATTTTATGACAATCAGTCATACCGTATTTTATGACAATCAGTCATCATGTATATAATTACGACAATCAGTTATCACATATTTTATGACAATAAGTTATCCCGTACATTATGACAATCAGTTATCCCGTATATTATGACAATCAGTCATCCCGGTTTTTTATGACAATCAGTCATCCCCTTTTTTATGACATTCAGTTTTCCTGTATATTATGACAATCAGTTATCACAAATTTTATGACAATCAGTCATCCTGTATATTATGACAATAAGTCATCCCGTATATTATGACAATCAGTTATTCCATATATTGTGACAATCAGTCATCCCATATTTTATTCCAACCAGTCATCCTGTATTTTATGACAATAAGTCATCCTGTATTATATGACAATCAGTTATCACATAAATCATGAAATCCAGTTATCCCGTATTTTATGACAATAAGTAATCACATATGTTATGACAATCAGTCAACCCGTATATAATGACAATCAGTCATCCCGTATATTATGACAATCAGTCATCCCGTATTTTATGACAATAAGTCATCCCGTATTTTATGACAATCAGTTACCACATATTTAATGAAAATCAGTTATCCTGTATTTTATGACAAAAAGTAATCACATATGTTATGACAATCAGTCATCCTGTATATAATGACAATCGGTCAACCCGTATTTTATGACAAAATGTAATCACATATGTTATGACAATCAGTCATCCTGTATATAATGACAATCGGTCAACCCGTATATTATGACAATAAGTCATACCGTATTTTAGGACAATAAGTCATTCCGTATTTTATGAAAATCTGTTATCCCGTATTTTATGACAATAAGTAATCACATATGTTATGACAATCTGTCATCCCGTATATTATGACAATTAGTCATCCCGTATTTTATGACAATCAGTTATCCCGTATATTATGACAATCAGTCATACCGTTTTTTATGACAATCAGTCATCCCCTTTTTTATGACATTCAGTCTTCCTGTATATTATGATAATTAGTTATCACATATTTTATGACAATCAGTCATCCTGTATATTATGACAATAAGTCATCCCGTATATTATGACAATCAGTCATTCCGTATATTGTGACAATCAGTCATCCCATATTTTATGACAATAAGTCATCCTGTATTATATGACAATCAGTTATCACATAAATCATGAAATCCAGTTATCCCGTATTTTATGACAATAAGTAATCACATATATTATGACAATCAGTCAACCCATAGATAATGACAATCAGTCATCCCGTATATTATGACAATCAGTCATCCTGTATTTTATGACAATAAGTCATCCCGTATTTTATGACAATCAGTCATTCCGTATATTGTGACAATCAGTCATCCCATATTTTATGACAATAAGTCATCCTGTATTATATGACAATCAGTTATCACATAAATCATGAAATCCAGTTATCCCGTATTTTATGACAATAAGTAATCACATATATTATGACAATCAGTCAACCCATAGATAATGACAATCAGTCATCCCGTATATTATGACAATCAGTCATCCTGTATTTTATGACAATAAGTCATCCCGTATTTTATGACAATCAGTTACCACATATTTTATGAAAATCAGTTATCCTGTATTTTATGACAAAAAGTAATCACATATGTTATGACAATCAGTCATCCCGTATATAATGACAATCAGTCAACCCGTATATTATGACAATGAGTCATCCCGTATTTAATGACAAGTCATCCCGTATTTTATGACAATCAGTTACCACATATTTTATGACAAGAAACCGCTGAAGATGGCAAGGCCGGATTGTCGGCAATTTGACCTTGAAAATCGACAAACCAAGGTCAAAGTAACCATAGAAATCAAAAGAACTTGTTACGGATTACCTTCAGGCAAAGTTTCAAGTTTGTAACCCTTTCCAGGGCCGAGATTTTGCCTCAACCTGAAACTTTAACCAAAATGTTGACAGACAGACGGACATCGCCAATCTATAGACCGGAATTGCTAGAGCAATCCGGCCAAAAATCAGTTATCCTGTATTTTATGACAAAAAGTAATCACATATGTTATGACAATCAGTCATCCTGTATATAATGACAATCGGTCAACCCGTATTTTATGACAAAAAGTAATCACATATGTTATGACAATCAGTCATCCTGTATATAATGACAATCGGTCAACCCATATATTATGACAATAAGTCATACCGTATTTTAGGACAATAAGTCATTCCGTATTTTATGAAAATCTGTTATCCCGTATTTTATGACAATAAGTAATCACATATGTTATGACAATCTGTCATCCCGTATATTATGACAATTAGTCATCCCGTATTTTATGACAATCAGTTATCCCGTATATTATGACAATCAGTCATCCCGTTTTTTATGACAATCAGTCATCCCCTTTTTAATGACATTCAGTCTTCCTGTATATTATGACAATCAGTTATCACATATTTTATGACAATCAGTCATCCTGTATATTATGACAATAAGTCATCCCGTATATTATGACAATCAGTCATTCCGTATATTGTGACAATCAGTCATCCCATATTTTATGACAATAAGTCATCCTGTATAATATGACAATCAGTTATCACATAAATCATGAAATCCAGTTATCCCGTATTTTATGACAATAAGTAATCACATATATTATGACAATCAGTCAACCCATAGATAATGACAATCAGTCATCCCGTATATTATGACAATCAGTCATCCTGTATTTTATGACAATAAGTCATCCCGTATTTTATGACAATCAGTTACCACATATTTTATGAAAATCAGTTATCCTGTATTTTATGACAAAAAGTAATCACATATGTTATGACAATCAGTCATCCCGTATATAATGACAATCAGTCAACCCGTATATTATGACAATGAGTCATCCCGTATTTAATGACAACAAGTCATCCCGTATTTTATGACAATCAGTTACCACATATTTTATGACAAGAAACCGCTGAAGATGGCAAGGCCGGATTGTCGGCAATTTGACCTTGAAAATCGACAAACCAAGGTCAAAGTAACCATAGAAATCAATAGAACTTGTTACGGATTACCTTCAGGCAAAGTTTCAAGTTTGTAACCCTTTCCAGTGCCGAGATTTTGCCTCAACCTGAAACTTTAACCAAAATGTTGACAGACAGACGGACATCGCCAAATTATAGACCGGAATTGCTAGAGCAATCCGGCCAAAAATCAGTTATCCTGTATTTTATGACAAAAAGTAATCACATATGTTATGACAATCAGTCATCCTGTATATAATGACAATCGGTCAACCCATATTTTATGACAAAAAGTAATCACATTATGTTATGACAATCAGTCATCCTGTATATAATGACAATCGGTCAACCCGTATATTATGACAATAAGTCATACCGTATTTTAGGACAATAAGTCATTCCGTATTTTATGAAAATCTGTTAGTTTAAACTTATTTATTTTACATCGATTGCGAAACAAGCCTTGGGCTGAGATTAATCACGCTCGATGTCTGCTTCCTGGAGACTTCACCAGTACTCGCGCCGTTTGTGTGGAAAAATCCCAAAGTCAGGACCCGCTCATCACGGGACTCGAACCAGGGACCTTTGATACGTGAGTCCGACGCTCTACCTCTGTACCACTGTCTTCCACAAAATCTGTTATCCCGTATTTTATGACAATAAGTAATCACATATGTTATGACAATCTGTCATCCCGTATATAATGACAATTAGTCATCCCGTATTTTATGACAATCAGTTATCCCGTATATTATGACAATCAGTCATCCCGTTTTTTATGACAATCAGTCATCCCCTTTTTTATGACATTCAGTCTTCCTGTATATCATGACAATCAGTTATCCCATATTTTATGACAATCAGTCATCCTGTATATTATGACAATAAGTCATCCTGTATATTATGACAATCAGTCATTCCGTATATTATGACAATCAGTCATCCCATATTTTATTCCAACCAGTCATCCTGTATTTTATGACAATAAGTCATCCTGTATAATATGACAATCAGTTATCACATAAATCATGAAATCCTTTTATCCCGTATTTTATGACAATAAGTAATCACATATGTTATGACAATCAGTCAACCCATATATAATGAGAATCAGTCATCCCGTATATTATGACAATCAGTCATCCCGTATCTTATGACAATCAGTCATCCTGTATTTTATGACAATCAGTTATCACATATTTGATGAAAATCAGTTATCCCTTATTTTATGACAATAAGTAATCACTTATGTTATGACAATCAGTCATCCCGTATATAATGACAATCAGTCATCCCGTATATTATGAGAATCAGTCATCCCGTATTTTATGACAATCAGTTATCCCGTATTTTATAATAAGAGCACCGCGTACGGCACAGACGCTCGACTGATAGAAAACAGAAACAAGAGGGCCAAGATGGCCCTAAATCGATCACCTAATTGATAGTAAATTAGTAGCAAATATTTAACTGCAAATATCTGGGAGAATTTTATCAGGGAGTGCAAATGAAACTGCAAGGAGTGGACACTTCTCAAGAAACAGCTTATCAGTAAAGGCCATTTATATCTTGAAATCTAACAAGAACTTTAATAAGAATGGAATTATAAAGTTTTTGTCATTTTGCACCTTTCCTGATGCCGCCTTGCTGCCCTGTTTTTCAACGAAATGAAATCAATATGGCTTCAACAATTTATTTAGAGGGTCACTTAAGGAACATTTGTACCAAATTATCTTGCAATCGCACAAGTAGATTATGGAGGAAAAGGATTTCAAATTTTGGTATTTTTCTCACTTTCTGATGCTGCAGCAACCAAAATTCTCAATGGAATTTAAATCTTTGAACAATTTTGAAAGAGGACCACCAAAGGAACATTCTTGTGATGTTTTGTGGAAATTGGTCTATTGGAATGGTAGGAGTTGGTTGTCATTTGTAGCTAAAAGTTCAATTTACCCTTTTTGTGATGACGCCTGGTTGATATGATTGTGTAACCAATCAAAACGGCTTAAACAAATTAAATATAGGATCATTACAGTAAGATTCGTATTATATTTTCTTAAAATCAGACAAACACTTTCATAAAAATGGAATTTTCAAATTTTGTCATTTTGCCCCTTTTCTGACGCCGCCTGACTGCCATGTTTTTCGACCAATCAGTATGGCTTGAACAATTTTTATAGAGGGTCACCCAAGAAACATTTCTACCAAATTATATTTGGAGAAGTTTTTTAAAGTTTGGACATTTTGTCCCCTTTCTGATGCCGCAGCAACCAAAGTTCTCATTGGAATTTTAATCTTTGAAACATTTTGAAAGAGGACCACCAAAGGAACATTCCTGTGATGTTTTGTGGAAATTGGTCAATTGGAATGGTAGGAATTGGTTGTCATTTGTAGCTAAAAGTTCAATTTACCCCTTTTGTAATGACGCCTGGTTGCTATGATTGTGTAACCAATCAAAACGGCTTAAACAAATTAAATAAAGGATCATTACAGTAAGATTCGTATTATATTTTCTTAAAATCAGACGAGCACTTTCATAAAAATGGAATTTTCAAATTTTGTAATTTTGCCCCTTTTTTGATGCCGCCTGACTGCCATGTTTTTCGACCAATCAGTATGGCTAGAACAATTTTTATAGAGGGTCACCCAAAGAACATTTCTACCAAATTATATTTGAATAGGACGGGCAGATTCGGAGGATTTGTTTGTTTTGTTTGTTTGGAGTTTAACGCCGCTTTCAACAGCTTTGGTCATATCACGGCGGTCAGTGCACCTACCCATGTTTTCCTGGCTTTCCCACACCAGTACTTACACAACATTCTTTCGAAGCCACTGACTACTTTCTCACATAGATCAGAGGTGAGAGGCAATGGAAAACATCGCCCGAAAGAATGTCGCCGCAACCGGGTATCGAACCCGTGACCTCCAGATCACGAGTCAGATACGCTACCAATTGAGCTACCCGGCCGGGTAGATTCGGAGGAGAAGATTTTTAAAGTTTGGACATTTTGTCCCCTTTCTGATGCCGCAGCAACCAAAGTTCTCAATGGAATTTAAATCTTTCAACAATTTTGAAAGAGGACCACCAAAGGAACATTCCTGTGATGTTTGGTGGAAATTGTTCATGCGGTTCAGGAGGAGATGATGTTTAAAACTAAAAGTTAACGACGGACGACGACGGACGACAGACACAGAGTGATCAGAATAGCTCACCTTGAGCCTTTGGCTCTAGGTGATCTAAAAAAGCTGAGCTGAACAAAAAACCTTAACCGGACTACCACGCCGCCGCCAACAAAAAAACTTAACCCGACGACCACGTTGCAGCCAGCAAAAAACCTTAACTGGACGACCACGCCAGGGTCATGACAATAGCTCTCGGTTTTTTCAAAAGTAGAGCTAAAAATGAGTTGTCCAATATTTTATGCCAATCAGTCATTCTGTATTTTATGACAATAAGTCATCACGTATATCAAGATATCCAGTTATCCCGTATTTTATGAAAACTAGAACTATCACTGAAGATGATAAATACCCCCAAAACAGCACCTTGACTCAAAATATGGCTTCCGACCGACCAACAAAATACACCGCACTTCCTCTCAATGTGTTGTATCATCCTATGAAGTTTTATTAAATTCCAACAATTTGTTTTAAAGTTATGCTCTGGATAAGACTCTACGAATAAGAAAAAGTAACAAAGGGCAATAACTCTGTAATTATGTAAATTAGAGTTATGGTTCTTGTACACTGCACTTCCTCTGATTATGCTCTACCATTGTATGCAGTTTTATTAGATTCCATCTGTTAGTTACTAAGTAATTCTCCGGACAAGAAAAAGTAACAAAGGGCAATAACTCTGTATTTAGATTTAATAGAGTTATAGTTCCTGTACACTGCACTTCCTCTCAATGTGTTGTATCATCCTATGAAGTTTTAATAAATTCCAAGAATCAGTTTTAAAGTTATGCTCCGGACAAGACTACGAACAAGAAAAAAGTAACAAAGGGCAATAACTCTGTAATTATGTAAATTAGAGTTATGGTTCTTGTACACTGAACTTTCTCTGATTATGCGCTACCATTGTATGCAGTTTTAATATATCTATAGGTGCTACCTATTTACGAGTTATGTTTCTTGTAAACTGCACTTCCTCTCATTATGCTCTACCATTATAATTATGTAGTTTTAATATATCTATAGGTGCTACCTATTTACGAAAAAACGCAAGATAATTATAAACAAAAATTTAAGAGCATACTTTGGCCATAAATAAGGATTTATAAGTAATTGACTAGACAATAATAATGTTAATGGCATGTGTCTTGCATTATCAAAACATATTTGCAATTCTTATTGCTGTCGTCTATTATTACGAACAGAAAATAATAAAGTAAAGACTTTCAGAAAATCAAGGAATACATTTATAATGAACGCGGTTAAAACATGAGGGCCAAGATGATCCTTAATCGATCACCTGCATTATGGTAAAGAAGCAAATAGATCAGCCCTTTTCTGATGCCACCTGGCGACTGCCTTTTTCAAGCAGTCAATATGACTGGAACAAATTATGTAAGGGGTCACATTTCTGCTAAACCCTTTCCCTATTAGAGACGGTTTCTGAGGCCTATGATTTAGGAAAAGATTGTCGCAACAAGAACAATTGCTCCTTATGAGAAAGTTATCCTTTTGCCACAATGTTTGATAAATAATTATACTTTGAATGATTGAGTCAATAGCTCATGTATAGGAATTTGGGGTCTTCATGTACCACTTTTTTGCGGGAAACGACGTCGCTCCATTGACTTTACGCTAAGATGAAGTGTAACGGAAATGACGTCACGTCCTTCTTTGGCTACGATACAGTCAAAATTTAGTTTCGGGCGTAGAAGGCTAATGCTGTCGTTTTTTGACATATTTCTTATAGATTTCCATTTATTTTTAACTTTTCGTACAAATGTTAATTCCAGCACTTTTATGATCTTAAATATCGATTTTAAAAAAATTGATTAAAAAGACGACAATAATTTTCAATCCGTGTTTTTCTGCTCATTTTATACATACCCAAAATACCGATTTTAAAAAAAATGATTAAAAAGCCGACAATAATTTTCAATCTGTGTTTTACGTCTGCTTTTTATACATATCCAAAATGGCGGCCCCCATGGATTTTTTTTCAGTTTCATTTCAGAAAGCTTCATGGGTTATTGAGAAAAAAAAAAAAAAAAAAAAAAAAAATAATCTCACGCCCGTTAACTATAAGCAACAAAACCCATTCATGGGGTTTTTTCGTATTAGATTCCATCTATTAGTTATTAAGTAATTCTACGGACAAGAAAAAGTAACAAAGGGCAATAACTCTGTATTTAGATTAAATAGAGTTATGGTTCCTGTACACTGCACTTTCTCTCAATGTGTTGTATCATCCTATGAAGTTTTATTAAATTCCAACAATTTGTTTTAAAGTTATGCTCCGGACAAGACTACGAATAAGAAAAAGTAACAAAGGGCAATAACTCTGTAATTATGTAAATTAGAGTTATGGTTCTTGTACACTGCACTTCCTCTCATTATGCTCTACCATTGTATGCAGTTTTGTTAGATTCCATCTGTTAGTTATTAAGTAATTCTCCACACAAGAAAAAGTAACAAAGGGCAATAACACTGTATTTAGATTTAATAGAGTTATAGTTCCTGTACACTGCACTTCCTCTCAATGTGTTGTATCATCCTATGAAGTTTTAATAAATTCCAAGAATCAGTTTTAAAGTTATGCTCCGGACAAGACTACGAACAAGAAAAAAGTAACAAAGGGCAATAACTCTGTAATTATGTAAATTAGAGTTATGGTTCTTGTACACTGAACTTTCTCTGATTATGCGCTACCATTGTATGCAGTTTTAATATATCTATAGGTGCTACCTATTTACGAGTTATGTTTCTTGTAAACTGCACTTCCTCTCATTATGCTCTACCATTATAATTATGTAGTTTTAATATATCTATAGGTGCTACCTATTTACGAAAAAACGCAAGATAATTATAAACAAAAATTTAAGAGCATACTTTGGCCATAAATAAGGATTTATAAGTAATTGACTAGACAATAATAATGTTAATGGCATGTGTCTTGCATTATCAAAACATATTTGCAATTCTTATTGCTGTCGTCTATTATTACGAACAGAAAATAATAAAGTAAAGACTTTCAGAAAATCAAGGAATACATTTATAATGAACGCGGTTAAAACATGAGGGCCAAGATGATCCTTAATCGATCACCTGCATTATGGTAAAGAAGCAAATAGATCAGCCCTTTTCTGATGCCACCTGGCGACTGCCTTTTTCAAGCAGTCAATATGACTGGAACAAATTATGTAAGGGGTCACATTTCTGCTAAACCCTTTCCCTATTAGAGACGGTTTCTGAGGCCTATGATTTAGGAAAAGATTGTCGCAACAAGAACAATTGCTCCTTATGAGAAAGTTATCCTTTTGCCACAATGTTTGATAAATAATTATACTTTGAATGATTGAGTCAATAGCTCATGTATAGGAATTTGGGGTCTTCATGTACCACTTTTTTGCGGGAAACGACGTCGCTCCATTGACTTTACGCTAAGATGAAGTGTAACGGAAATGACGTCACGTCCTTCTTTGGCTACGATACAGTCAAAATTTAGTTTCGGGCGTAGAAGGCTAATGCTGTCGTTTTTTGACATATTTCTTATAGATTTCCATTTATTTTTAACTTTTCGTACAAATGTTAATTCCAGCACTTTTATGATCTTAAATATCGATTTTAAAAAAATTGATTAAAAAGACGACAATAATTTTCAATCCGTGTTTTTCTGCTCATTTTATACATACCCAAAATACCGATTTTAAAAAAAATGATTAAAAAGCCGACAATAATTTTCAATCTGTGTTTTACGTCTGCTTTTTATACATATCCAAAATGGCGGCCCCCATGGATTTTTTTTCAGTTTCATTTCAGAAAGCTTCATGGGTTATTGAGAAAAAAAAAAAAAAAAAAAAAAAAAATAATCTCACGCCCGTTAACTATAAGCAACAAAACCCATTCATGGGGTTTTTTCGTATTAGATTCCATCTATTAGTTATTAAGTAATTCTACGGACAAGAAAAAGTAACAAAGGGCAATAACTCTGTATTTAGATTAAATAGAGTTATGGTTCCTGTACACTGCACTTTCTCTCAATGTGTTGTATCATCCTATGAAGTTTTATTAAATTCCAACAATTTGTTTTAAAGTTATGCTCCGGACAAGACTACGAATAAGAAAAAGTAACAAAGGGCAATAACTCTGTAATTATGTAAATTAGAGTTATGGTTCTTGTACACTGCACTTCCTCTCATTATGCTCTACCATTGTATGCAGTTTTGTTAGATTCCATCTGTTAGTTATTAAGTAATTCTCCACACAAGAAAAAGTAACAAAGGGCAATAACACTGTATTTAGATAAAATAGAGTTATGGTTCCTGTACACCGCACTTCCTCTCAATGTGTTTTATCAACCCATGAAGTTTCGTTCAAATCCTATGTTGCATTGTTAAGATATGGTCCGGACAAAATATGGCTTCCGACCGACCGACCGACCGACACAGTGACTCCTATATACCCCCCCAAAACTTTGTTTTTTGGGGGTATAATAAGTAATCACATATGTTATGACAATCAGTCAACCCATATATAATGACAATCAGTCATCCCATATATTATGACAATAAATCATTCTGTATTTTATGTCAATAAGTCATCACATATTTTATGACAATCACTTACCACATATTATATGAAAATCAGTTATCCTGTATTTTATGACAAAAAGTAATCACATATGTTATGACAATCAGTCATCCCGTATATAATGACAATCAGTCATCCCGTATATTATGACAATCAGTCATCCCATATTTTATGACAATCATGATGCAGTCATCCCGTATTTTATGACAATCAGTCATTGCTTATTTTATTTTAACAAGTAATCATATATTTTATGAATAAGTCATCGCATATTTTATTTTAATAAGTAATCATATATTTTATGACAATAAGTCATCGCATATTTTATTTTAATAAGTAATCATATATTTTATGACTAAGTCATCGCATATTTTATTTTAATAAGAAATCACATATTTTATGAATACAATCAGTCATTCCGTATATAATGACAGTCATCCCGTATATTATAATAATCAGTCATTCCGTATTTTATGACAATCAGTCATCCCATATTTTATGACAATAAGTCATCGCATATTTTATTTTAATAAGTAATCATATATTTTATGAATAAGTCATTGCATATTTTATTTTAATAAGTAATCATATATTTTATGACAAAAAGTCATCGCGTATTTTATTTTAATAAATAATCATATATTTTATGAATAAGTCATCGCATATTTTATTTTAATAGGTCATCACATATTTTATGACAATAAGTCATCGCATATTTTATTTTAATAAGTTATGACATATTTTATAAATACAATCAGTCATTCCGTATGTTATAACAATCAGTCATTCCGTATATAATGACAATCAGTCATCCCGTATATTATTACAATCAGTCATCCCATATTTTATGACAATCAGTCATCCTGTATTTTATGACAATAAGTCATTGCATATTTTATTTTAATAAGTAATCATATATTTTATGAATAAGTCATCGCATATTTTATTTTAATAAGTAATCACATATTTTATGACAATAAGTCATCAGGCATATTTTATGAAAGTAGGATATCAGTACAATTTAAAACAAATTCATCTTGACAAAAGTTGTCACGAGTCTTTTCTTGAAAATTATGTACATTATTTTATTGGACAATTCAGTGATCAAGTGATAATAAAGATAGTTGACAAGATGATTGATTGAAGTGTGATTATCCCTTTCCCTCATATAAACGCTTTCTGATGCCTGAGCAGCAGATGACTTTTTGAAAACATGGCGACAAAAGAAGAAATTGCTAAAAATTTGCAATTTCTCCTTTTGTCACCGTATTTGCAACTCTATTCAATTATTGTACAATCATTTAAAGGTAGTTTCCAATAAAAATTCAGGTATGTTCTCAAAGTTGTCTACAGATTTGTTCCATATGGGAAAGGGTTAAAGACATTGCTGAAGGGAATGCCACTCAACATTATATGGCAGCAGAGATGTGCAAGCTAGTTACTTGTTCTGCTTTTAAAATACATCAGTGTCTTATTCAAATCTTTGGTTAACCCTTTACCTGATAGAGACAACTTTAGATGCTTCTGCAGGATACAAATTTCGAAAACATTGTGGGAAAATGAGTAATTGCTCAAAATGATTAATTTCTCCTTTTCCAACAATGATTTCTACTTTATATCAACAGGACTTTACTCTAAATTGTACATATGTAACAGTTTTATTGTAAGAGACTTTTCCTATCAGATGAATGCTCAATACACATAAAGAACCAACATCCTCCCTCCACAGAAGCTGCCGGCTGTACAGTTGGTCCAGTCTGTGGCCTCATCAATAAGATTGATGCTGGACATGCAGTGGGCTGATAATCACCTTCCAAGACAGTAGTGGCCCACAGGGTAGTCATTCTGTGTGGATTTGTCGCTTTTATTGGTACAATAGGAACCAGCAGTAGTTTCCTGTGGTAAAATAATAACAATTGATAGATTGATTGGAGCTTAACGCCGTTCTCAACAATTTCAATCATATCATGGCTGCCAGTTCACCAAACTAGAACTATCACTGAAGATGATAAATACCCCCTAAACAGCATCTTGACCTACACCATAACTTAATAAGTAAAAGGGCCATAACTCTGTAAAATATCATGCAATTGTAACCCCTTTAGGATATGCACATCTCCTCTTGGTATAGAAGCTTCATGTAAAATTTTATTAAATTCCACTCAGTGGTTTGTAAGAAATAGGCTGGACAAAATATGGCTTCCGACCGACCGACCAACAGACTGCCCGACACAGTGACTCCTATATACCCCCTCTTCTTCGAAGGGGGTATAATTATGTGCTTCCTAGCTTTCTCACACCAGTACTCCATACAAAATACTTTTGACAAACGTCGAAAAGAATGTTGGCCGAGCTGGGATCAAACTCACAACGCCTTGATTAATAACAAAACAAAATCATAGAGGTATTTATTGATTACAACGTTCATCTACCTAACAGCTAAATTTCAATAATAAACTTCCTGTTCAAATTCAGCATCTGAAGCAACAGAGCAAGTCAGCATCAACAGATGCATCAATGGTGTAAGTTTTACTTGTATAGAATTTGAGCAATTTTTCCTCATATATTTTTAGATCTGTTTACTCCTCCTTATAAAGACCGATGAATGTAGCATACAAATCTATACCTGTAAGCACAGACTGGGATTTCACAGTACTTTCCACTTTCACAGTCAGTTGGGTAGGTTGAGCCTTGCGGACAGTAATAGCCCATAGGGCATAAACCTCCTGATGTCATATCAAAACTCATATAAACACAATCCCACGTCGGAGCAAGGTATCGATGAAATATGGCAAACTGTAGTACAGAAATTTGAAAAGATTCTGACAAATATTAACTAGAACTATCACTGAAGATGATAAATACCCGCTAAACAGCATATCTTGACCTACACCAAAACTTAATAAGTAAAAGGACCATGTAAAATAACATGCAATTGTAATCCCTTTAGGATATGCACATCTACTCTTGGTATAGAAGCTTCATGTACAACTTTATTGAATTCCACCCAGTGGTTTGTAAGAAATAGGCCGGACAAAATATTGCTTCCAACCATCAGACGGACAAGACAGACAGACAAGACAGACAAACAGCTCGACACAGTGACTCCTATATACCCCCTCTTCTTCGAAGGGGGTATAATTGAAATGTAACAAATATTAATAAGTTTAGCCTAATGCACATAAATGGTTATATAATATAAATCATAATATTGGAGCTGGATACCTTCACAGATGATTGGCACTAAAACCAAATATACCTTAACTTTTTACCAACCTGCAGAAGCATTCTGACACAAATGAAGCAGAAGAGATATAAAACAATTGTGACAGGAGAAATCGTTCATAACCATACTTTCATTAATAAGAAATATTCCATATGTTTGCCTAGATGATTTAAAAATCGTCTGCTGCAGATTTGGTGTATGTGGAAAGGGTTTAGCATTCAATACCAGCATAGATTCAGATCAACTTGCATGACCATACAATCTGAACTGATTCTGTACTGTGTGCTAATGAGTCACAGAAGCATTTTTATAAGAAGCCTTGGATATATTGTGTATATTTTGAACATACAGAATGTGTAGCTCAATCTTTAGCTACCCTTGTGACAAATACTGCAATGTATGGTTCTTGGGTCTTCTTAATCCTTTCCCATATACAGACGCTTTCTTATGCCTTTACAACAGACAACTTTTTGAAAAACATTGTGGCAAAAGGAGATAGAGGTTAATTTCTCCTTCTGTCGCAATTTTTTGAAATTTGGGGAATCATGTTGATCAATTTCTCCTTTTGCCACAATGTTTTTAAAAGCTGTCTGCAACAGAGGCTTAAGAAAGCGACTATATATGGGAGATGGTTAAGAAGTCTTGGATATAATGAGTAAAATAATGTGCAACTCAATCTTAAGCTAGACTTGTGACAAATAAACCAAGTATATGGTTTTTAAAGTCGTCTGCTGCCGATTTGCTGTATGTAGGAAAGGGGGCCTAATCCTTTCTAATATTACAACAAATCTTTGGGAGGTTACTTTGAAAGTTTAATTATTGGATAATAGTGAAAACATTGTGGCAAAAGGAAAATTTGGTAAGGTTGAACAATTTCTCCTTCTGTCACAATATTTTGAAATTTGTGGAATCATGTTGACCAATTTCTCCTTTTGCCACAATGTTTTCAAAACCCGCCTGCAGCAGAGGCAACTGTATATGGGAAATGGTCAAAATGTATTGGATATAATGAGTACACTTTGAATATACAGAATGTGCAACTCAATCTTTAGCTACACTTGTGAAAAATAAACCAAGTATAGTGTTCTAATTCCTTTCTAACATAACAACAACTCTATAGCAGGTGACTTTGAAAACAGCCAAAAATATAGAAAACCTCTATAAATGAAAGTATAATTATTGGAACATATTGTGGAAAAAGGAGAAATTGTTCATTATAAGCAATTTCTCCGTCTGTCACGATGTTTTGAAAAAGTTGTCTGCTGCATGTGACTTGTTTTATTGGTGGTTTACAATGTTTTCAATATTGTTTCAGTTATATCATAGTAACTGTTCACTTATTCATGATCCCTGGGTAAACAAACCAGTACTACAGGGTAGGCTAGAAAATGAAGTTTTTTTAAAGTAAAACATTTTCATTAGAAAATACTTACCAGTCGTTAATACCCGCCCGATATATAATCTCTACACCCTTAATTCATCCAGAAAAAGAACTCGCCTTGTGTATTCCTCATGTATATGTGATATACACGGTCGCCCGGAAGTGCACGTGATTCTAATGTCACTTTTATTTCAACGTTAAGTGTTGGGTGACGATGCGGAGATGGGAGGCGGGACTCTATAAATGACTGGTACGTATTTTCTAATAAAAATATGTTTTACTTTAAAAAACATCATTTTTATGTCAAAAATACATTACCAGTCATTTAATACCTGATGACTTTGTAGCATCGGACGGAAGGTTCGGCCAATACTTACTGTCGTTCCAGGTAGCAGCACCTTGTAGTATAATATTATTTTCTAATTTTTTTATTTTACAAAGTACTCAGAACCCAACAGTATAAGGTAAGAGAAGGGATTGAAGAATATTTCAATCAGTGTTCACTTAATTGATATGTTGGTAGTAATTTAGCGGACAACTCACTGAGACGCCACCAAAGGGCCCAGAGAGTACAAGTTCTCTTGTCTGACCAGACATAGAACGTAAATGGAAAGATGAAAAAGTTGACTGAGTTTTCCAAACTGCCACGCGAAGAATATCTCTTCAAGGGGAATATTGTTCGAAAAAGCCCAACTTGCCGAGAGAGCTCTAACTTTATGCGGGCGTATCTGCAGAAAAGAAAGATCTCAACTTGATGAATCTGTGTACGCTAATTTAATCGTAATGGATATCTAGCTAGAAATAGAAGCTGCTGATATATCTTTACACCCTATAAGAGGGAGAAATAACCTTTTTCTCCGACCCCTATTCCCCTCAACTCTTTTAAGGCAATATTTAAGAGCTCTGACAGGACAAAGGGATCTGCGATGACTTATTGTCATTGCAGAAAGACTAGGAACATTAATTGGCTCAGAAAGGACCGAAGGTAATTGGTTCTTAGCCAGAAACCCCGGTTGTCGAGGTAGAGTAAAGGAGCCTTAAGATTCATTGAATCTGATGGGCCCCGTTTCTACAGAAAGGGCGTGTAATTCGCTCCTTCGACGAGCTGTAGCGAAAGCTAACAAAAAGACGGTTTTATAAGTAAGGAACTTAAAAGACATCGATTTAAAAGGTTCGTATGGAGCTCTTGTAAGCGACCAGAGGACGCAAGACAAATCCCATTTTGGAATTAAACTCCTACAAATGGGCTTTCTAATTCGAATGATCGCATAAGTTCAGAGAGAACGGATTAGAACCAATGCTCTCTCTCCCCCGCTGAACTTAAGTGTATTCGATAACATAGAACGGTAACCTTTTACCGTACTAACGGCCAGATGTATTTTCTCAAAGAGAAAAAGAAGGAAATCGGCAATCCTAGTTACAGAGGGACACTCAGGATTGACCGACCTTGTACCACACCAATCTAAGAAGACTTTCCACTTTGAATCATAGACGATTCTAGTGGATCGTCTTCTCGACTCTGCGAGCGAGAGGCAACTTCTGAGAAAAGTTTCTCTCCCGGATAGCACGCTTGATAAATTCCAAGCATGAAGATGTAGCATTGCCAGGTTGGGATGAAGACACCGACCTGGTTGCTGAAACAGTACGTCTTCTCGAAGAGGAAGACGTATTGGATTTGCCGAGAGGCAGGCTAGGAGGTCGTTGAACCAAGACCTCTTGGGCCAAAAAGGTGCTATCAACAGTATTCTGCACTGTTGAGAGCGAAGAACCCTTTGTAGAACGATTGGAACCAGAATAAACGGGGGAAACGCATACCTGAATAGACGGTTCCAATCGAGGGTCAGTGTGTCCACTGCCCAAGCTGCAGAATCGTACATTGGTGACACATAGAGTGGCAGCCGATGATTGACTTTGGTAGCGAAAAGATCCACCAGGGGTGTCCCGATCCGCATGAACACCGTGTTTAATACACTCTGGTTCAACGTCCATTCCGTCGGAAGAATTTTGTTTGGCGGGACGGACTGTCTGCTAAGACCTTCAGATGACCGGGGATGTGTTTCACTAGAATTACTAATGACATCACCTGGCACCAAAGGAGTAACTTCCAAGTCTCTAGAAAGAGAAGATGGGAGTGCGTTCCTCCTTGCCTGCGAATGTAGGACACAACAGTAGTGTTGTCCGTCGAGGCAGCGAACTGATTGAGGGCTAGCAGGACTGCCCTCAACTCTAAGTTGTTTATGGGTAAACAACTTTCCTCCGCTGTCCACATGCCCTGGGCTGTTAAGCCCTGTGGCTCTAAATGAGCTCCCAAACCCGCAGCACTGGCATCTGTAAAAAGGTACAGATCTGGCGGTGTGAGCAAGGGCCCCCCTTGTAGATAGATTAACGGATCCAGCCACCACCCAAGGTGTGACTTGAAGAAATCCGTCGGAGCTATCTCCTGTTCCTGTGAGTCCACAGATGGACGCCACCGAGACAGAAAAAGATACTGAAGGGGTCATGCCTATGTAGGCTGCTGCACTCAGGGAACCCAGAAGTTGTTACCGTAGCCCGTTCCAGTGTGAGTCTGATCTTCCGGAAAAGAGAATAGACTCTGTCCGAAGGTCCTCGAATTACCGCTAAGTCGATGAGAAACATCATACCCACGAACCTAAACCTCTTTGAAGGAAATAAGTCCGACTTCTGCATGTTTGGTATCAGACCCAAAAGCAGAATGGTCCGCCAGGCTAGAGACAGATCGTGAATGAAGTAAACGATACGTTCTGTGGAGTAGCCAGTCGTCGAAGTATTTAAGAAGCTGGGGTCCTTTCATACGAAGAAAGGCTCCCACAGCATTGATTATCTTCGTAAATACTTGAGGGGCGGACTTGAGGCCGAAGGGAAGTGCCCTGAATTGGAAAACTTCCCCATTTACCACAAAACGAAGGTATTTCCTCGATGAGGAAGCGACCAGAATGTGGTAATAGGCGTCTGTGAGGTCTAGAGAGACCGCCCAGTTGCCTTCCTGACTCCATTTTGAGCTTCTCAACCGGAATCAATAGATTTAAAGCTGATAAATCTATAACCGGTCTCCACCGACCGTCTTTCTTCGGAACGAGGAAAAGACGACTGTAAAAGCCCCGAAATGGGGTTGAGAACCCTCTCTATGGCCGGATGACGTGACGACATGTTGATACCCTTCCTGTATCACAGATAAGATTCAACGATCCTCTGTGATACTTTCCCATTCCTCTATGAAAAACGACAGGCGGCCCCCGACAGTAATCTCCGTTCTTGGGACGATCATAGAGAGGTGCGCATCCCTAGGGCTGCGGCCTAGGGATTGTGCTGTACTTAGAAGGCTGCCGATTCATAGCCCCTTGGTAAGGGGCCTTCGGTTAGACAACTTATGACCCGTGGAAGTTGGTTGTCTCGGCGTAAACGCCTTAACTTCCCATTTATGCTTCATTGCAGGGCAAGGCTTCTTAGTTTTGCTCATAACCGCATCAGACACAGTCACCGCAGCTATCCTTCCACCAAAGAGAAGCTTAGAGTCTAAGGAGTCATTATCTGAAGGCGACGGACTTCCCTCATCTTTTTTACACAAAGAGCTAGGAGAGTGTCTAATCCTCCGACATAGTCAAACTGTCTTACAACCGGTTGATCTACATCTGACTCGGACATGGATTGATCTCGTATTTGATCAACAGTCGGGGCCCATGCCTGGTCGCGCCATGTTTACATAAGCGTTTACATAAGCGACTGGCTGGCTAGTTGTGTCATTGCCAAATGATAAGACTGCCTGGTTGTGCCATGTTTACATAATCGACAGGTAGCATAGTTGCGTCATTACCAAATGACTGACTATTGCCTGGTCGTGTCATGTTCACATGTGTGACCGGTCGGCTGGTCGCGTCATAGTTAAATGCTTCACCTCCGCCTAGTCGTGACATGGCTACATGTGTGACTGTTTGACTAGTCGTGTCATTGTAAAATGATTAGTTGTGTCATTGTAAAATGATTGACTGCCCAGTTGTGTCATATCTTATTGATTGACGGCCCGGTCGTGTCATATCTAAATGATTGACCGTTTGCCTGGTCGAGTCGTAGCTAAAAGACTGCTGACCTGTCGTGTCACCGCTAAATGACTGACTGGCCCGGTGACTGGATGACTTTCCGGCTGCCCGGTGACCTGTTGCGCCTCGGCATTTGCTATACAGCGCAAGCGGTTGACTAGAGATAGGCAGTTTGTGAAGCTGACCTATCAAAAGTCTCCAGAAAACTTTGTCCGCAGACATCATAATCCAGCACTCTGCAGTAGCCCGAAGACTGCTGAAGCTCAAAGTGTGGTGTTGGTATGACATGCTCACCCAGTTTCCCTGCGGGTGGTTCCGGCATCCCCTTCTTTCGAAGGTTGAGCCCCAACACCAGGCGTCGGATAATGCTATTCAGTGGAAGAATGCTCCAGCTCTTGAGCACATTCAACACTTTTTCAGTACGGTGTCTGGCCCGAAGGCTTTTGTTTCCCGACAGAACAACGAGCATCCAAAGCTACCATCCGCCCCTCCGTGTCTCTCACTAGACCAGCCGAAGCCAAAGGAGGTGCAGTTGGGTTAAGTGCCGAAGGAACAGCTCTGACCTTCGACCCACTCAACACGGTCGCGGAGTCTGATTGGGAGAACCCCTCGAACTCCGCTTCACTCAAAGAGATTAGAGAGACCTTCTTAGGGGCCCTCTTACTCTGCCTGCTTTTGCTAGTCTTACTTTTCCCAGCCTGTTTCCGAACGGACAGAGACCAAAAAGAGCAGTACTCGCAGGTTGAAAGCTGTGTGCACTTTGAGCAAGTAACACAGGTCGGATGCGTGTCCCATGCATCCACAGCATGACAGCACAAGCATTCCGTTCACCATTATGTGACAGACCCAATGATGTTAACTGAAATAATGGGTGGGGTAACCCACCTCGTGTCTTCTCAGTTAGCTGTCTACCACAAAAACAAACAATTACAACACTAATTTAAACAATTTAAGTTGTTATTTATGTCAATGCAGTTGAATATCTGAATGAAAACAACTTAATAAGGCAATAGGCCTTAAAAAGACAAGATTTTTTTTTTGAAAATAAATGTAATTTCGACATTAGAATCATGTGCACGCCCGCACTTCCGGGCGACCGTGTATATCACATATTCGTGAGGAATACGCATGGCAACTTCTTTTTCTGGATGAATTAAGGGTGTAGAGATTATATATCAGGTATTAAATGACTGGTAACGTATTTTTGACATAAAAATGTGCCTTACTCCACCATGACCGTCGTGCCACAACTGCGGATCAAACCCGGGATGCCCGGTTTCAAATCCCCGATGCTAACCACTTGACCACGGCAGATTCCTACCACCCATGTGACCCTTGGTTGACTGTTCTCAATGGTTTGATGCTGAAGGAGTTGCAAACTGTCGTCTGTATTAGAGAAAGGGGGGAGAGGGAGGGGGGTATTCATACCTCGAGTTGAGTTATCCCGGGTCGAAAGGTCTGGCACTGTTTGCCCCGCCAGCAGACCAGAAGCCTGCCCCACATAGAGCGTCTGGTACCACGTTCCCTGTACCATCACAGTAATAGCCAGGAGGACATGCAGTACAGTCCAATGAATTTGTGGAACCTGTCAAACCAAGTAATGAAACATCTTATTAAAACGTCACTTCAATGTGTACAATATTTATATGCCTAACTCCTTCCCACATACATTAAATCTTCAGCAGACGACTTTGAAACGATCAAGTCCAAAATATAGAATTCTTTTATAAATGATAGTATGATTATTGAAGAGTTGAAATCAATGTGGCAAATGTAGAAATTGCTCACAATGAGCATTTTGCCGCAAATATTTCAAAAGTCATCTGCTGCAGAGGCCTCAGAAAGAGTCTGTAAGTGGGAAAGGGTTAAAAATTGAAAAAGTTCTACTCTCTATAACCTACTCTTTGTCAAATCCTACATCAACTGATAAACATACAGAAAATTTGTTTTCTGTGGAATAACAATTATCCTCTTCAGGGAAAAAGATAATACTTTGGATGCATCAATTGCCGAAGACTTTTAAAAACATTGTGATAAAAGGAGAAGTTTCCAACACTGTTTCTTCTGTCCTAAACCTGTATATACCCTACACTACAACTTCTACTTTTTTTATTCTTCCAATCTTATTCTACTTATTGTGAGCTTCCCATTACAAGATGAATTTTCACCTTTTTGCATGAAGACATCAAAATGCTTTCAATTTTGGACGAGTTATAGTTACATATAAGGTTATGTGATAATAAAGTGAAAAACCTACTTACATCCGCCAACTACACATCATTGCTGTATGTGCCTGACAGGCATGGCTGTTCATGTCTAGCCCCTGTACCTGTCGGACAGAAATATCCAGCAGGACAGTTGATGGGCACAATTATTCCTATCGTGTCTGAAGTTCCGGACTCGAAAGGATCACAGTATTTACGCGATGGCCATGTCTTGAAGCTGTCTCCTTAAAGTTCATCCTGGTATGTGTCCCTGGCACAAATAGTGGGTGTGGCACTTCCTATTGGGCAATATAATCCTTGAGGGCACTGGTGTTCAGAGGGGTTTGAAGCAGACTGACCCCCGGGGCAATAATACCCTGCTGCGCAAGCACCTGTAGTTGTGGTCTGGTTGGGAGATACGCAATGATAACCTGCAAGAATAGAGAACCGGACATCAACTATCATACAACATTAACTTGGTTGGTATCCAGCATACAACAATAATAACCTGCAAGAATAGAGAACCAGACATCAACTATCATACAACATTAACTTGGTTGGTATCCAGCATACAACAATAATAACCTGCAAGAATAGAGAACCAGACATCAACTATCATACAACATTAACTTGGTTACATCTAAGAGCATTTCATGTTCAAACCTACAAACGGCAAAAACCCTACTTTTTAGTTGAAGAAAAGTGATCAAAAACCCTTTAATACAATCTGTTCCCATACACGGACACAATTTCACCTAACTGCAAGACAACACGGAAACATTTCAACCCTGTTCAATAATAATTAATACTTTCAGTTATATTCATTTTCTATATATATGTACAGATGTTTCAAAAGTCGTCAACAGCAAATTTGCTGTTTGTGGGTAAAGGTTAACCCTCTCCCTCATACGACAATTCTGCAGCAGACGACTGAACATATTTTGTCAAAAAATAGAAAATCTCTATATAATTGAATGGATAACATATGACTAAAAGTGGAAAACATTGTGGTGTGGCAAAAGGAGAAATGGCTTGTTTTGAGCAATTTCTTCTTTTGTCACTATGTTTTCAAAAAGCCGTCCAGAAAGTGTCTATATGAGGGAAAGGGTTAACAAAGCAATTGGTTTGCATTTATTATATTCATTCAATGGCTTTAAAAAACAACCTTTTATGAAAACATGATTGTACAGTACTCTTAAATTAGTTAATTGTTTAAAGGTAAACCTAGAATTACAGCCTAGCTATCTGATCCAACTCTCAAGTGCAACTTTCAAAAACAGGAATGAAGGTAAAAAGTTCCATTTTTGTTATAAACCCTTTCCCTCATATAGACGCTTTCTGACGCCTCTGCAGCAGACGGCTTTTTGAAAACATAGTGACAAAAGAAGAAATTACCTAAAACGAGCAATTTCTCCTTTTGCCACAATGTTTTCCACTTTTAGACATCCATTCAATTGTAGCGATTTTCTATTTTCTTGACAAAATATGTTCAAAGTCGTCTGCTACAGAATTGTCGTATGAGGGAAAGGGTTAAGACACAAGTATTGTATTTCGAAAAAGTTGGAGTTTAATTTTGATAAAACCTTTCCAAGCATTGTTGGAAAATGAGAACTAGCAAATTCTCCTCATTACTCAATGCCAACACAAATCTTCAACATTTCTTCATTCTCCATCTCTCATAATTGCCAAGATGTTTTCAAAGTCATCTGTTGTAAATTTGTTGTATGATGGAAAATATTAAACAGTATTTTCACCATTCTGGGATAACATATTGTATAGCTGTTGTATCAAAGTAGTCTGCTGCAAGTTTGTTGTTAGTGGGAAAGGATAGAGAAGTGACCTTCTGACAAGGTTTATTCGTATTAAAAGTAATATTATGGAAGAAAACTTAAGTGTGTTACACAGGTTTTTGAATGACATAGAAAGTAATATAAGAGGTAATACTGTTATAGCTTTATAAACCCTTTCCAGAAAAAATATGAATTTTGATGTTTCTGCAGAAGACAACTTTTGAAAAGCTTTTGTAGAAAAAACAAGAGGCCCATGAGGGCCTATGCTCTACTGGTATGGTTCTTTGGTCATTTTCAATCCAGAGCATGTATGTATGGTGAAGATTGGATAGTAAATGGAGGATCTTTTTGTTCACAAGCTCTATTATAGCAATTTTGACAATTTCAAGGGCCGTAAACCAGTCTTGCATGGGCGGATCTGGCTGGTTTGCGAAAGGAACCAAGCTCTCATCAATATTAAACTACTATCTAAGTTTGGTGAACATTGGAGAGTAAATGGAGGCTCTATTGTGTTCACAAGCTGTATTATAGCAATTTTGACAATTTCAAGGGCCATAATTCAGTCATGCAAGGGCACATCTGGCTGGTTTCCGAAAGGAACCAAGCTCTCATCAATATTTAACTAATATCTAAGTTTGGTGAAGATCAGATGATAAATGGAGCCTCTATTGTTTTCATAAGCTCTATTATAGCAATTTTGACAATTTCAAGGGCCATAATCCAGTCTTGCATGGGGCGATCTGGCTAGTTTGCGAAAGGAACCGAGCTCTTATCAATATTTAACTACTATCTAAGTTTAGTGAAGATTGAATAGTAAATGGAGGCTCTATTGTTTTCAAAAGCTGTTTTATAGCAATTTTAACAATTTCAAGGGCCATAATCCAGTCTTGCATGGCCGGATCTAGCTGGTTTGCAAAATGAACCAAGCTCTCATGGATACCTTACTACTGTGTAAGTTTGGTGAAGATCAGATAGTAAATGGAGCCTCTATTGTGTTCACAAGCTCTATTATAGCAATTTTGATAATTTCAAGGGCCATAATCCAGTCATGGATATCTAACTACTGTATAAGTTTGATTGAGATTCAATCAAAACTGAAGACTTTATCGCATTCACAAGCAATTGTTTACGGAAGCACGCACGGACGACGGACACCACACCACGGCATAAGCTCTTCTGGCCTTTGGCCAATAGAGCTAAAAACACATGGTTAACAATAAATAGGGTATATCATGCCTTTCAAGTCACACATCTTTGGCTTCCTTTAATGCATATTTTCAATTTCAATGAATTAATCTACACAATTATCATTTAACAATATTGACCTGCCCTATATATGTTATGATGATGTTCATGTTTCATCAAATTTAAACTTTGTCTTATATATACCATCTCTCCATGTGTATTCTAATAACTATTTCTGACGTAAACTAATCTGCTGCACACAACTTCTACAACAACAAACAATTACTCCTTTTCCACAATGATTGAAACTCAATTCTATTCAATAATTATACATGCACACCTAAAATTTCCATAATTTAGCCTAGATATTTCAAAGACATCTACTTCAGATGAATTGTATGTGGAAAAGGGTTAAATCTCAATTTATATCCATAGCCCTACAACAAAAAGACCCATTTCGGACCCACAATAAGGAATTCGTTTGGTAATTAACCCTTTCCCTCATGTAGATGCTTTCCGACGCCTCTGCAGTAGACGACTTTTGAAAACTTGGTGACAAAAGAAGAAATTGCTCAAAACAAACAATTTCTCCTTTTGACACCATGTTTCCAACTTTATTTAATAAGTATGATTTCATTTAGGGAGATTTTCCATATTATTGTTGAGATGTTTTCAAAGTCTTCCGCTGCATATTTGTTGTATGTGGGAAAGGGTTAAAGATATAGAGCGAAAAATACAAGTTTACTCCTCAATATCGATACCTCTAAACATACCTGTATCTTTCCTTAGTATTGCAGCCATATTATCCTCATTGAACTGTGTTTGTGTCACTTCAACCATCTTCAGTAAAACAGACAATAGGGACATTCTGTATTCAACGTTTTTGTACACGGCTGAAATACAGAATGAAATCAATAATAGAACGATCCCGAGAGCTCATCAAAAATAGAGTGTACGCCTCTCGTACCAAAGATCCCAGATTTGAATCCCGTGATGAGCGGATTTTTCCACGCAAATGGCGCCAGTACTGATTATGTCTCCTGGGAGCAGATATCGAGCATGATTAATATAAGCTGAAAGCTTGTTTCACAATCAATGATAAACAAGTAACTGGAGGATTGCAAGCAATACCATAGTCCCCTACCGGTTTGCACTTTTGAGTCTGTTTCTGTTGTCATAGCAACCCAATGTTTAGGTATATCAAGACAATAAAGTATGAAAATAAAGAAAGGGAAATAACTCAAAAATTAGGGAAGCAAGAGTTATGGTTCATGTGCACTGCACTCCCCCTTGATACGATGTATTCATGTGTTAAATTTCATAGCCATAGCTAGTATAGTTATGGAGATATGCTCCGGACAAAAATCAAGTATGAAAATAAAGAAAGGGAAATAACTCAAAAATTAGGCAAGCAAGAGTTATGGTTCATGTCCACTGCACTCCACCTTGATACGATGTATTCATGTGTGAAATTTCATAGCCATAGCTAGTATAGTTATGGAGATATGCTCCGGACAAAAATCAAGAATGAAAATAAAGAAAGGGAAATAACTCAAAAATTAGGCAAGCAAGAGTTATGGTTCATGTCCACTGCACTCCCCCTTGATATGATGTATTCATGTGTGAAATTTCATAGCCATAGCTAGTATAGTTATGGAGATATGCTCCGGACAAAAATCAAGTATGAAAATAAAGAAAGGGAAATAACTCAAAAATTAGGCAAGCAAGAGTTATGGTTCATGTCCACTGCACTCCCCCTTGATGAGATGCATCCATGTGTGAAATTTCATAACCATAGCTAGTACAGTTTTGGAGATATGCTCCGGACAAAAATCAAGTATGAAAATAAAGAAAGGGAAATAACTCAAAAATTAGGGAAGCAAGAGTTATGGTTCATATGCACTGCACTCCGCATTGATGAGATGTATCCACATATGGAATTTCATAGCCATAGCTAGTACAGTTTTGGAGATATGCTCCGGACAAAAATTTGCCTGACTGACTGACAGATGGACTGACTGACGGACTGACGGACTGACGGACGGAGTGCAAACCTAAGAGTCCCCTTCGGCACGCCGGTAGGGGACTAATAAATAGGTTTAAACTATTGAACTATAAGTAAAATGTGACCTTTACCGAAGATCCCCAAATCAATCGTTATTATGTCATGCAAGGCTGTTATAACATGTGTGAAGTATCGTCATCCTAGATTTAATGATGATTGACTTTGAGGTTTCATTTTCTCATTTAACTTACTGACCCCAGAATCTTCAGGGATCTTCCTTAACCCTTTTTCGTTCGCCGACGCATTGGTATGCATCTGCAGCAGACGACTTTTTGAAATGATTGTGACAAAAGGAGAAATTATTGCTCTTTTCAGCACTTTCTAGTTTTCCCAATGTTTTCAACTCTTTTGAATAGTTAAAACTTTCATTTATAGACATTTCCATTTTTTTCTCATTGTGCTTAATTAACCCTTTCCCTCATATAGACGCTTTCTGACGCCTCTGCAGCAGACGGCTTTTTGAAAACAGTGACAAAAGAAGAAATTGCTCAGAATGAGCAATTTCTCCTTTTGCCACAATGTTTTCCACTGTTAGTCATAGGTTATCCATTCAATTCTAGAGATTTTCTATTTTTTGACAAAATATGTTCAAAGTCGTCTGCTGCAGAATTGTCGTATGAGGGAAAGGGTTAAACTTAGTAATAACTTTTATAAAATTCCATCCAGTAGTTATGCTCTGGATAATAAAACTTTCATTTATAGACATTTTCAATTTTTTTCTCATTGTGCTTAACCCTTTCCCACCTAGAGAATTGGCTATTTTACTACCTTTTTCCATATAAGGCTATGCTATCTGATAACAAACAAGAGCACCAAATGTCACTAAATACGCCAGTCCTGTTTTTTTGAGACCAATTAAGTATAGTGGTAAATGGTTGTACATCAGCCAAACTTAGAGAGTGGACACTGTTAGTACAGTTTTGGCCATTTCAAGGGACATAATTGTGTAGTGACTAAGATAACGCTGTAACTTATCAAACCTGACCAAGATATTCTGCCCATCAACATATTGTCTAAATTTGGTGATGATCGGATAAAGGCTTCACAAGTTATTTAGCTGACAAGACCAATTTTAGGTAACTTCTATAATTAAAGGACAATAAGTCTCTATCAACTGGAGCAATATGGCTAGTTATCAAACTTGTCCAAGATATTACGCCAATACACATTCTGACCAATTTTAATGATGATTGAACAAAGGCTCCTAAAGTTATTGAGCTGACAAGACCAATTTTAGGTAATTTCTATAACTAAAGAGAGATAACTCTCGATTGACTGAAGCGATATGGCTACTTATCAACCTTGTCCGAGATATTATGCCAATACACATTCTGTTCAAAATTGGTAATGATTAGATAAAGGCTTCTAAAGTTATTGAGCTGACAAGACCAATTTTTTTTAATTTTTATAATTAAAGGGTGATAACTCTCAATTGACAAAAGCGATATGGCTAGTTATCGAACTTGTTCCGAGATATTATGCCAATACACATTCTGACCAAAATTTGTGATGATTGGACAAAGGCTTCTAAAGTTATTGAGCTGACAAGACTACCGGAACGCAAACACGATATGCGCATCTACACTTGGTGGTGATCCTTCCTATGAAGTTTCATAAAATTCCAAAAAGCGGTTGCAGAGAAATAGCCCGGAAATGAATTTAGTCATACATAGCCTGATGGTGGAGTAAAGGGCCATAACTCCGTGAAAAATAATCCAACCGGAACGCAAACACGATATGCGCATCTACACTTGGTGGTGATCCTTCCTATGAAGTTTCATCAAATTCCAAAAAGTGGTTGCAGAGAAATAGCCCGGAAATGAATTTAGTCATACATAGGGGTAAAGGGCCATAACTCCGTGAAAAATAATCCAACCGGAACGCAAACACGATATGCGCATCTACACTTGGTGGTGATCCTTCCTATGAAGTTTCATCAAATTCCAAAAAGTAGTTGCAGAGAAATAGCCCGGAAATGAATTTAGTCATACATAGGGGTAAAGGGCCATAACTCCGTGAAAAATAATCCAACCGGAACGCAAACACGATATGCGCATCTACACTTGGTGGTGATCCTTCCTATGAAGTTTCATCAAATTCCAAAAAGCGGTTGCAGAGAAATAGCCCGGAAACGAAAGTGTTACGGACGGATGGACGGACGGAAGGACGGAAGGACGGACATGGGTAAAACAGTATACCCCCCTTTCCTTCGGAACCGGGGGTATAATTAGTGGAAATTGCAGTTTCTACAAATAATTTGAAGTTGTCTATAAGGCAATGACTGTGCTTATAATAAACTGTCCACTGCAAATGTGTCAAAACATGCCTGCATGTGGGATTGGTTTTATTTTATTTTACCCCATTTTCAACATTATTTCAGTTATATCACAGCAACAGTTTACTTATTTATGATCCCGGGGTAAACAAACAAGTAATAGACTAGGAAATGTGCCTTGCCCCAAGGGCACTCCACTGTAACCACAGCGACTGGAGATCAAACCCGGGGCACCTGGTTCTGACACCAACCACTCGACAACGGTGGATTCCCCGACACCAACCACTCGACAACGGTGGATTCCCCTACACCAACCACTCGACAACGGTGGATTCTTCTGAATGTTGGAAAGTGGGGTTAACTTACAGAACTCCAACTTACAGAACTCCTCTGGATCTGTATGTATATTGTATATTGTTTTTTTATGGCGCATCGACAGCTAAGGTCATTTAGCGCGCAATTAAATTTAATTATTCATGATCCCTGGGTAAACAAACCAGTACTAGGCTAGAAAATGTGCCTTGCCCAAGGGCACTCCACCATGACCGTAGTGCCGCGACTGGGGATCGAACCCGGGACACCGGGTTTCGAAATCCCCGACGCTAACCACTCGACCACAGCGGATTCCTCCTCTGGATCTGTGTCCCAGTTGGAAAGATCTTCATTCGTCAAAAGAAAGTACTGGGATATCAGTCTGTCACAGACTTCACTCAAGGTTGGAAATGTGAAGAAATTGGTTTTTATCTTACACGCCTGCACCTTATAACTGTCTGGATCTGAAATACAACAACCAGAAGGAATTGGAAGGACTCTAAATAAGGTGTGTATTTCATGCTTTAACCCTTTCCCTCATACGACAATTCTGCAGCAGACGACTTTAAACGTATTTTGTCAAAACATAGAAAATCTCCATAATTGAATGGATAACCTATGACTAAAAGTAGAAAACATTGTGGCAAAAGGAGTAATTGCACGTTCTGTGCAGTTTCTTCTTTTGTCACTATGTTTTCAAAAAGGCGTCTGCTGCAGAGGCGTCTATATGACGGAAAGGGTTAACCCTTTCTCAACTACAACAAATTTGAAGCAGTTGACTTAGAAAGCATCTAAGCAAACTATTTCGGAAATCTCTATAAAGAAAGTATAATTACTGAATATTATTGAAAACAGTGTAGCAAAAGGAAAATTTGCTCTTCGCAACTGAGCACATGTTTAATTTCTTCTTTTACCACAATATTTTTAAAAGTTGCTCCTGCAGATGTGTCAAAATGTGTCAGTAAGTATGAAAGATATAAAACTTGATTTGACTTTCTAAAACTTCATTGTGGGTAATCAAAAGAAGTTCTTGGTAAGATGAATGCTAACCAACAACACAGGGTTTCATTGGGTAATTAGAGACATATTTAACCCTTTCCCTCATATAGACGCTTTCTGATGCCTCTGCAGCAGACGGCTTTTTGAAAACATAGTGACAAAAGAAGAAATTGCACAAAACGTGCAATTTCTCCTTTTGCCACAATGTTTTCCACTTTTTGTCATAGGTTATCCATTCAAATTATGGAGATTTTCTATCTTTTGACAAAATATGTTCAAAGTCGTCTGCTGCAGAATTGTCGTATGAGGGAAAGGGTTAAAGGATAATGACCAGCTTACACCCCCTAATTGAGGCCTCTGAATTGGGCAATGATATCCGTTACAAATGACTGATTGATATGATAAGTTATAACACGCAAAAGGAACCGAGCTCTCATCAATATTTAACTAATATCTAAGTTTGGTGAAGATCGGATAGTAAATGGAGGCTCTATTGTGTTCACAAGCTCTATGATAGTAATTTTGACAATTTCAAGGGCCATAATCCAGTATTGCATGGGCGGATCTGGCTGATTTGCAAAAGGAACCGAGCTCTCATCAATATTTAACTACTATCTAAGTTTGGGGAAGATCAGAGAGTAAATGGAGCCTCTATTGGGTTCACAAGCTCTATAATAGCAATTTTGACAACTTCAAGGGCCAAAATCCAGTCTTGCATGGGCGGATCTGGCTGGTTTGCAAAAGGAACCTAGCTCTCATAAATATTTAACTACTATCTAAGTTTGGTGAAGATCGGGTAGTAAATGGAGGCTTTATTGTGTTCACAAGCTGTATTATAGCAATTTTGACAATTTCAAGGGCCATAATCCAGTCTTGCATCGGCGGATCTGGCTGGTTTGCAAAAGAAACCGAGCTCTCATGGATACGTAACTACTGTATAAGTTTGATTGAGATACAATCAAAACTGAAGACTGTATCGCGTTCACAAGCAATTGTTTACAGATGCACGGACACACGGACGACGGACACCATAAGCTCTTCTGGCCTTTGGCCAGTAGAGCTAAACAAGAGGGCCATGATGGCCCTGGAATCGCTCACCTGATTTTTTTTTCAATTTAGCTATATAAGCCCCGCCTTCTGGCGGGCATAGTTTCCAACCAATCAACTTGGCTGGAAGGAATCTGATAGAGGGTCACCCTAGGAACATTTCTACAAAATTATTTGAAAATCGGCCTGACACTTTTTGAGGAGAAGATTTTTTAAGTTTTCACTATAGCCATAAAAGGCAAAATAGCCCCACCCCCTGGCGGCCATGTTTTTTGACCAATCAACATGGCTTGAAGAAATCTGATAGAGGGTCATCCAAGGAACATTTCTACAAAATTATTTGAAAATCAGCCTGACACTTTTGGAGGAGAAGTTTTTTTAAGTTTTCACTATAGCCATATAAGGCAAAAAAGCCCCGCCCCCCCCTGGCAGCCATGTTTTTCAACCAATCAACATGGCTTCAAGGAATCTGATAGAGGGTCACCAAAGGAACATTTCTACAAAATGATTTCAAAATCTGCCAACCAGTTTGGGAGAAGAAGAATTTTGAAGTTTTTTTTCCGTTTCGTTGATATGAAAACCAGAATTCTGCATGGATCCCAAAAATGTGTAGGAATTCTGGTGAGGTCATTGAGAGGATGCTTTCTGTGAAGTTTCATCCAACTGACCCACTGGTTACTGAGGAGAAGATGTTGAAGATTTTTTAAGTTTTCACTTTGGCCATATAAGGCAAAATAGCCCTGCCCCATAGCGGCCATGTTTTTCGACCAATCAACATGGCTTGAAGGAATCTGATAGAGGGTCACCTAAGGAACATTTCTACAAAATTATTTGAAAATCGGCCTGACACTTATGGAGGAGAAGATTTTTTAAGTTTTCACTATAGCCATAAAAGTCAAAATAGCCCCGCCCCCTGGCGGCCATGTTTTTTGTCCAATCAACATGGCTTGAAGGAATCTGATAGAGAATCACCCAAGGAACATTTCTACAGAATTATTTAAAAATCAGCCCGACACTTTCGGAGAAGGAAGATTTTTTAAGTTTTCACTATAGCCATATAAGGCAAAATAGCCCCGCCCCCTGGCGGCTATGTTTTTCGACCAATCAACATGGCTTGAAGGAATCTGATAGAGGGTTATCCAAGGAACATTTCTACAAAATTATCTGAAAATCTGCCAACCAGTTTGGGAGAAGTAGAATTTTGAAGTTTTTTCGGTTTTGTTGCCATGGAAACCAGAATTTTGCATGGATCCCAAAAATTTGAAGGAATTCTGGTGAGGTCATTGAGAGGATGCTTTCTGTGAAGTTTCATCCAAATTGACTCACTGGTTACTGAGGAGAAGAAGTTGACGCACGACGCACACCGGACGCCGGACAAAAGGCGATCACAATAACTCACCTTGAGCAAAGCTCAGGTGAGCTAATAAAAATAAGCAAAGTTTGGCAAACTTAGGTTGTGTGGCATCTCCATTTCATATCACTTTAGCCCTTCCCAACATAGTGGAAGTTTTTTAACACATTTGCAGCAGACCACTTTTGAAATCATTGTGGCAAAATGAGCAATTTCTCTTTTTGCTACATTGCTTTACCAGAATGATTTCAACATTATTCAATGATCATACTTTCATTTACATAAATGTTTCCTTTTTGCTTAGATGCTTTTGAAGAAGAAAATTATTTGAAAATCGGCCTGACACTTTCGGAGGAAAAGATTTAAGTTTTCACTATAGCCATATAAGGCAAAATAGCCCCGCCCCCCTGGCGGCCATGGCTTGAAGGAATCTCATAGAGGGTCATCCAAGGAACATTTCTACAAAATTATTTGAAAATCTGTCAACCAGTTTGGAAGAAGAAGAATTTTGAAGTTTTTTCCATTTCGTTGCGATGGAAACCAGAATTCTGCATGGATCCCAAAAATTTAAGGAATTCTGGTGAGGACATTGAGAGGATGCTTTCTGTGAAGTTTCATCCCAGTTGACCCACCGGTTACAGAGGAGAAAATGTTGACGGACGACGGACATAGGGCGATCACAATAACTCGCCCTGAGCACTTCGTGCACAGGTGAGCTAAAAACTAAACAAGAGGGCCATGATGGCCCTAGTTTGCTCACCTGAATTATACAATGTACTGCAATGCAAAACCCATCAAGACAATTATTCTGAATGCTACCTCCGCAGTGTTAACAAGATTTTCCTTCATTTGGCCCAGTGATATATATTTTTTGACCTGATATGACCCATATTCCAACATGGACTAGATATATCTAGTCCGACAAAGTTTCAATTTCCTCAAAGTTAAAATGTGGCCTCCGGAGTTTGAACAATATTTTCCTTTATTGACCTAGTTTCTGACCCATATTAGAATTGACCTAGATATAATTAAGACAAACATTCTGACTAAATTTCAAGCTGCTGAAGCAAAGAATGTGGCATCCAAAGATTTTCCTTCAATTTGGCCTAGTGACCTAGTTTTTGATCCTACTTTACCCATATTCGAACTTGGCTTAGATAAACATTCTAATCAAATGTCAAGCATCTGTAGTAAAAAACGCGTCTTCTACAGAGTTAACAAGATTTTCCTTCAATTTGGCCAAGTGACCTGGATTCTGACCCAATATGACCCATATTAGAACTTGACCTAGATATCTTTAAGACAAACATTCTGACAACATTTCAAACTGCTAAAGCAAAAATTGCGGCCTCTAGGGTGTTAACAAGATTTTTCCTTCAATTTGACCCAAGTGACCTACTTTTTGACCCGACATGATCCATGTTCGAACTTACATATCATCAAGACAAACATTCTGATAAAGTTTCAACATGCTCAAGTTGAAAATGTGGCCTCCAGAGTGTTAACAAGATTTCCCTTCAATTTGACCTAGTTACCTAGTTTTTGACCCGATATGGTCCAAGATTTGATGGAGATGAATGTTTTGATAAACTTTCATGAAGATCGGATGCAAAATGTAGCCTGTAGAGAGTTAACAAGGGAAAATGTTGACGACGCATGGACGCCACAAAATGTGATCAGCTCACCAGTTTTTTCAACAATGCATCAAATGAATGTTCCTAATTTATAAATATTAAATTCATTTCTGTGAAAAAAAGACTCCTTAAAAATATTTCAGATATTTGATTAATATTTCTCATCTGTTACTATACAATAATACCAAAGAATTTGCTGTTGCCTTTATTCTTTCAAACCCTTCCCCATATAGATGTAAGTTGGAAAACTTTACAAACTATCATTTCAGGTAGATGGTGAACAGATGTGTCACACCTACAAGAACAGGTGAATCCTCTTACCTGTACATGATGTACACTCTGAGCTTGCTGTTAAACCAGTAGAAGTCCCATATTCCCCAACAGGACATGGCTGCTGGGTGGATCCTGTTGATGCTGGTCAATAGGAAAGTGATATAATAGTGTTTGATCATCTTTACCTATCAGTTATTTTTGTGAAAGACCACTTGTCTAATGTGTATTGGTGTCCATGACTATTTTGGCAACATGGTCAGCAGATTCTCTTACAACCAATAAGCTAACATAGCCAAATTATCAGTTGAACCCAGTAAACTGTAGCTGCACAAAGCGATATCCTACAAAACTACTATATTACAACCTTCATCCTATTTTCCAGTGAACTCTCAAAAGCAATATCACAAATCCTGATTGTTCACTTGCATATGACTAAGGTGCTTTATGTGTATGTCCAACATACCATAATCTCAGTGGAGTCTGATCGAAATCTAGTTGTTCAAGAACCTTCAAACCTCCAGAAAATGTTAATGACAGAAAACTGACAATACATGTATAATTACATGTATGCAATTTTATAGTACCGTATATACTCAGTTATAAGTCGCCCTCGTCTATAAGTCGCACCCCCTACTTCGAGGCCTAAAGTCTAGGGTTTGATGATTGACCCTCTTATAAGTCGCAGTTAGATTTTTGATTTTTTTCACGTCAAAACCCTATGACAAGCAGCGAGATATAACCCAAGTCATCATGATCGAGCATCAGATTTTTTGTTTAAAACATTCATATAATGTCCAATTAGTTTTATGTAAGCATTGATTTATAGTCTAAATAGATATTGTCAATTTGTTTCCAAGGTCGTTTTCTGCAGATTTGTTGTATGCGGGAAAGGGTTAACTGAAGGGGTAGAGGGTAGATGGAGGGAAAAATCGGCGTTGCATAACTGAAATTAATTCGCATACAGTGATAATCTGCTAACTCAGATTAAATTCGTCCTTTTCCCATGATGTTTCTGAGGCAGCTGAAAACTTTTGAAAACATTGCTAATTTCCCCTTTGTTTGATAATATAGCTTTCGTTTATGGAGTTTGTTCACCCTTTTTAATAAAAATCCACGGTTCAGCGACCTCAATTCTAACAGTCAAATAATTCTAACACAACTGTCGCGTGTAAACCACACAGGTTTAAATTATCATCAAGCTAAAGGTGTTACATGTAAAATTACCCGAGGTCAAATTCTGCAGACGTGTACGTATTAGAGTGGGTAAAAACCGATAATTGCATTGTTAGCAGTTTGTATTTAATACACTTTAGCTACAGTTATTGTCTTTGTTACGACTCTCAAATACTGCAGATGTATCACAGTGGTAAAAGCCGATAATTGCATGTTTATCAGTTTTTACTTAATACACTTTAACGTCAATTATTGACCGTGTTAAATCACCCCGTGTGTAGTCTTGGGATTGTTTGTGGATTAATTATGACAATTTTGGTCCGACTTTTTTATCTCTTTAATTGGATCTGTGTTTGTTTTTTGCTTTCTAATGGTTTAATTTGGTACCATCACCCACGCAGGCCAAAATCACGGTGAAATGGGTCTTGTCGTGGCCATTATTATGGCTTCTTTTTATCACCTTCTGCAAACATGGACTTTCTAATTAAGATTTGACAGCTACGTGTGTACGTGTCTACACAATGACAAATTATCACTTTCCCGCATGCAACAATTATGTACAAGGCTACGTTGAAAATATCAAGGCAAGAAACATCGTGGATAAAGGAGAAATTGCTTATTGCAAGCAATTTTGAGTTAGCATTAACATTTCAAAATTCGGATGGGAAGCCTCAATATATGGTAATAAGGGTTAATAAGGGTTACAAATCAATGACTTTTTGTTTAAAATAAAAACAACACTTTATCCTGAAATATAAATTAAAGTTTATTACATTATTTTTTCAATCACATATAAAGTGACATACGACCTAGTAACAGTATTATGGTCTGTATATTTACGCATCTGGACTTGAGCTCCGCAATTTATATTTTCACAAAATTCAAAATGGCTTCCAATCGAGCTGAAATCGAAACAATAACTTGGAACAAATGACTTTTTAAATGTACATTCATAAGTTATATATTTTTTCTAGTGTTTGTTTTTATAAACAAATCAATTCTATAAGATATGTTTCTTTCAATCAAACTTGATTTATTCTGTTAAATCATCATTTAAGTCGCCCTTTTTATCAATGACCGGCCTGCACAGTTTTTGACGATCGGTGAATTGGAGGGTAATTTTTTCTGAATTTTTGCTTGACCCTCTTATAAGTCGCTCCCCCCACTTCACTTTCGATTTTGAAGGTAAAAAATTGCGACTTATAACCGAGTATATACGGTAACTGTCATTAGTTGTTTTTCTTTGTTTTTTCTTTTAGACTTTTGAGACATGGTTCATCATATATTTGTTGAGATCATAACTTACTTGTTAAATGAGTAATATTACATTCCTGTAATTGTCTCTGCCTTATTCTAGTCTTAAATGAGACACATCTGCAAGTTATATCATGTCGTCTGCTACAGATTTGTAGTATTTAGGAAAGATTTAATTGATAATTTCAGAGCCATCTAATTTTCTTTCTATTTGGATGTCTTTAAAAGGTTAAAGTTACAATCATGAATGTCTTAACCCTGTCCCACATACAAATATCTGCAGCAAAAGACTTAGAAAACTTCTAGACAAAAGCACAGAAAATCCCTTTAAATGAAAGAATAATAATTGAATAGAGTTGAACACATGGGGTGACTAAAGGAGAAATTGCACATATTGAGCAATTTCTTCTTTTGTCGCAATGTTTTCAACAAGAGGCCCAAGAGGGCCAGTATCGCTCCACGGCCATAAGGCAAAAGTCAAATCTCCAAATAGCCCCCTGGTGGCCATGTTTTTTACTAACCACCATGGCTTAAAGGAATCTTGTAGAGTGTCACCCAAGGAATGTTTCTGCAAAATTATTTGAAAATCAGCCTGACACTTTCGGAGGAGAGGATATTTTAAGTTTTCACTATAGCCATATAAGGCAAAATAGCCTCACCCCCTGGCGGCCATGTTTTTTTACCAATCAACATGTCTTGAAGGAATCTGATAGGGGGTCATCCAAGGAACATTTCTACAAAATTATTTGAAAATAACACTTTCGGAGAAGAAGATTTTTTAAGTTTTCACTATAGCCATATAAGGCAAAATAGCCCCGCCCCTGGCGGCCATGTTTTTCGACCAATCAACATGGCTTGAAGAAATCTGATAGAGGGGCACCCAAGGAACATTTCTACAAAATTATTTGAAAATCTGCCAACCAGTTTAGGAGAAGAAGAATTTTGAAGTTTTTTTCATTTTGTTGCCATGGAAACCAGAATTATGCATGGATCCCAACAATTTTAAGGAAATCTGGTGAGGTCATTGTGAGGATGCTTTCTGTGAAGTTTCATCCCAATTGACCTCCTGGTTACTGAGAAGAAGTTGACGGACGACACAAGACGGACGCCGGACAAAAGGCGATCACAATAACTCACCTTGAGCAAAGATCAGGTGAGCTAAAAAGAGGTTTCCCATAGTTACCTGCCCAACAAGTTCCTGTGACAGCTGTAAGGCCTGTTTGTTGCACATTAGTACCCCATTGTACATAGCATACAATCACTAGTAGCCTGAAGTCCGTTGGAGTTACTGAATGTTTGTATAGGACAGCGCTCCACATACTGAACTGCCCTGTACTCAGAATTTACCAGGCAGACATTCATTGCCAGTAGCGCCATCTGTTGGGGTGGAATTATACAATAGTACCCTGCACTGCATAAGCCCTATGCTCAATGTTACCTGAAATGGAATAAATTACAATATTTAACCCTTTCCCACATGCAGACGCTTTCCGACGCCTCTCGAATTTTGAAAATATTGTGGCAAATGGAGAAATTGTTATCTGCAACTTGCCACAATGTTTTCAACTCTGTTCAATATTTACACTTTCCTTATAAGAGATTTTTCATATCTGTGATGGTATGTTTTTAAAGTCGTCTGCTGAAGATTTGTTGTACGTGGGAAAGGGTTAACATGATAACCATGATATTCATACACATTTTTCAGCTGACCAGAATTCCAATAGAAGCCATATATATTCAATATTTAGCTGATGCTTCCATTTTCTCTCAAAAGATTTAAAAGTAGACTTTTAAAGTGTCATATCAGGTTAAACATTAACACTTCCTAACATACAACAAATATGCAGCAGATGGATTTGAAATCATCTAATAAATAATATAGTACATGTATCTCATTAAATGTATAAAAATTATTAAATCGCGTTGTAAACAATGGGGCAAAAGGAAATGTTTTCAGGTCACATGCAACATGCAACAGATGCATTAGCATTACCCTTTCCCATATACAACAAAACTGCAGCAGACAAATTGAAACTTTTTTGGCAAAAGGAGAAATTGCAAATAAGGAGCAATTTTCTTCTTATTTGCAATTTCTCCTTTTGCCAAAATCTTTTCAACTCTATTCATTTATCATTCTTCCATTTACAGAGCTTTTTCATATTTTTACCTAGATGTTTTCAAAGCCTCCTGCTGCAGATTTTTGTATGCGTTAAACAATGAAACCAGACTTTCCGATGGCTCTAAAGTATGTGCCTTGTGAACAGGGATCACAGCTTCCTTGTCTCCAGAGGGACCGATTATTTCCGGAGGGACAACCATTGTGACTTCCTTCATAACAGAAATGAGCAGGACTCGATCCATATATAGCCGGTGTTGGCCGCCCGGGCAGTAATACCCGATACTACAAAGTCCTTCTGGTTAAGAGAGCCCATAAGCCTGACAGTAATATCCCGATGTGCATGTAATACAGGCAGCAACTGATTGGCCTCCAGTGGCATCTGAAACATATAATCATTGAATAATCTCCCTTATACAGTTGAATTTTGAGATCCCTGTGGCAAAGCACTATGTAGAAATGAGAAATATGCAGTGTTCAAAATGAATAGGTTCTGTTTGTTCAACAATTATTTCAACCCTGTATCAAATTATACTTCCAATTTTCAAAATAGTACATTTCTGTCCTCGGATGATAAATTGATACATTATTTCATCAAATGATTTCAAAATGTAGGAATTCAAAAGTTTAACAATGAAAATTTATGGATTTAAGCTTTTTAATTTGTAGATGCAAATAGATACATTTGCAGCAAACAACTTCTGAAGACATGGCTTGTAATGAACCATTTCTCCTTTTGCCACAATGTCTTCAACTCTATTTGATAAAAGTAGATGTGTCAAAAAGCATTAGGGAAAGAGTTAAATCTTTTCAACATACAACAAATAGGCAGCAGACAACTTGCAAAACATTATCTCCCACAATGGTACTGGTATCTTGAATGTATAAGTTATATTATACATATATATGTATTATAATGTATATACGTAAATATTTGTAAATGATAAAATACCTGCGAGGCAATGTCCTCCTGTTTCGTTGGTCAGTTAAGTTGAACATGAAACATTGATCGTAAAGGTAACAAGCAAATTCAGAGAATTATGGTCCCCGCCAGGGTCAAGGTCACAAGATCAAAAAAATTGGTATTGATGGAAAGGGGTTGTCACAAGGAATACACATGTGAAATATGAAAGCAGTACCTATTACGGTTCAGAAGTTATGACCAAGGTTAAAGTTTTTGTGACAGCGTGACGGACTGACGAATGAGAAATAATAGTCCCCACGCTTTCGCTAAAGCGGGGGACAATAAAGGAGTTGACATAGGGTGTTTGCTGGTCACTGTTAGCCCCTCCTGAACAGTACCATCCTGCTGTACAATCTCAAGTTGGCTCTGATAGACCGTGGCTTCCACAGTATTTACCAGCTAAAATGTCAATGAGAGAAATGTCACATTATGCTTACACTTAGTCTCAACTTGTTCAACATAGTTGGTTTTAACCAATATATTTAGCAAAATCGTCCTAGAATTTAAGGATATTTTCAAGTTATCTGGATGTCTTCTTTTTAAATTTCGAGTTGAAAGGTATTCAACTATCAACCCTTTTCCACTTACAGATGCATTTGGACGCATTTACAACTGACAATTTTTGGAAATATTTACTAAATAAGCAATGTCTCCTTTTCCAACACTGTCTTTTTAAATCTGTGTTTAAATTTTATATTTCCAATTAGCCAGATGTTTTTAAAGCAGATGAAACATAAAATAGTTAACCCTTTCCCACATATAACACATATGCAGCAGACCACCTGAAAACTTGTAAAGAAAAGGTTAAATGTCTATAAAAGAAAGTTGAATACATTTGTATTTAATCACAAAAAAGAAATATCTCATTATGAAAAGTTGTGAGTTGTAAAGGGGTCAAACTGCGTCTGTATGTGGGAAAGGGCTAAAAGTTAATATCATTAAACAAAATGTATACTAGGCGAAAACTTTGTAGTAACAAGAGTGCCAGTGCCGCCACAATATACGCCGCCACAAAATATAAATATCAAGATTGATCTTTTAATTATTGCTTTTAACATGTCTGTATACAAGCTCAAAATGAAGTCTGTGGGACAAGTTAGCTTAGCTGGAAGAGACAGGGACCTGAGATCATGGTTGCCTGGGTAGTAGGTTCGATCCCTGCAGGGGCAGCCGGGTGTTTCCTTGAGCAAAACAGTTTATCCACACTTGTTCAGAGTTGAAAGTCTTACTCTGCTTACCAGCCTAGCTGACTTTGGTATTAACTAAAGAAAATAGGATACATATAAACAGAGATAGAACCCTTTAGAGGCTTCCGATATTAAAGTAGGTCAAATGGCAGTGTCGATATGTATCCTTTTTTCCTTCTGAGCATAACTCCGGATAATCCCTGCTTTATGCACTTCTACCTGTTTGGAAACTTGAGTTGCGTTCTCAAGTGAATATGCTATAGAGACCAAGTTTCGAAAGGCATAACTATTGCAAAAATTGCTGAACCGGAAAATCCCTGCTTCATGCACATCTACCCATTATAGTAATGATATTGACCAAGTTTTGAAAAGATTCAGTCAGAAACGTAGGAAGAGTTGCGTTCACAAGCCGCAATATCAATCAGCTACAGAGACTAAGTTACAAGGGACATAAATCTTGCATAAATCAATGAACCGGAAAATCGCCGCTTCATGCACATCTATATATACCCATTATAGTCATGACATTGACCAAGTTTTGAAAAGATTCGGTCAGAAACATAGGAGGAGTTGCGTTCACAAGGCTGCAATATCAATCAGCTACAGAGACTAAGTTACAAGGGACATAAATCTTGCAAATATCAATGAACCGGAAAATCGCCGCTTCATGCACATCTACACATTATAGTTATGACATTGACCAAGTTTTGAAAAGATGACGCCAATATACGACTGCCTCCGGCGGCGTATAAAAACCAATTAGCTAAGTAAGCATCTAATGGATCTGTTTCACGGAAATTGTAAAATGCTGCAGCCGCAGAAAGTGCCACCATTCAATGAAGCGTTTTTTTCTTTTTAGTGTTTTTCCTTTTTAAGAGCTATAATATATCAAATAGCAAAATGAACCAAATTACACAAAAAAACAGCCTTTCGATATTTTGAAAATAATCCTTTTTCACATACCAACATATTGGCATCAGACAATATTGAAGATTACTCCTTTTTCCACAATGTTTTCAAAAGTTTTCTGCTGCAGATGCAACAGAACTCGTCTGCGAGTGGAAAAGGGTTTATGTGATGTGTCCAACATGTTAAGTAAGCCTACCTTTAGGACAGTTGGAGCTAGTGTAGACCCGAGTCCCTCCATAACAATAGTACCCCACTGGACATGTCATACACGGAGCCAGTCTCAGCACATTTCTGTAGGTACCTGCCGGACACCATGTCGCAGTTCCCAAACCATCAGGACAGTAGAATATTAGTGGACAGGGACCTAAAGTAGAAACAAGCAAACATTGATTAGATTGATTGGTTTAAGGCTATTTTCAGCAGTATGACAATTACATTACAGCAGCTATTTCACCTAACTATATTATTCCTGACTTTTTTTTTGCACCAGTACTGTACAGGATATTCCTTCCTTTCACAGATCATTCATAAACAAAGTTATAAAAGCTAGGTGAGTAGCAAGGTAGTATCATCTCATAAAAACAAAATACTATCAAACACAAATATGACAGAAAATATCAGTGGAAAAATCAGAAATAGCTCCTTAGATGATCAATTTTACTTTTTTCATCACTATTATAGAACTATACCTTTAAATAAGTTGATTGTACATCTTTTCTGCAATTGTTTGCATAGCTGCTACATGTAATGCTGAAAATATTATATCAGGGTTAAAAATTATTCCTACCTCAAGTATTATTTCCTTTGGGCGCAGCTAGGTTTTCTCCAGAAGTGCAGTAGTACCCAGCACTTCAGTTTCCTGTAGGGACAGATAACCCAATGAAATCAGAATATTTGTCTGCATCACAGGTCAAGCATTCGGTCTCATTCTGTAAGTGTAACCCAGCTGAAAGAATCCAATCCGACCAGGGCTCCAACTCCAGACGTCTTGTATAAGTATCCTCTTATACAAACACATAGCTACAGAATTATTGTCTATCTATGGGACAGACCACTATACTACATACTCCCTCTCCATTTGAAGTTTGGTCCTCGAATCATTCAATTTACTACAACTAGTACTCTATCTCACATCACTGCATGTTATTTATATTGGGCGCCAATGTAATCCAGCTGAAAGTGTCCAACCCGAAAAGGGCTCGAACTCAGGACATCTTATCCTGTAGGCGAACACTCTACCATGTTGCAATAAAAGCTAGCTCCATAGCACGGCAGAATAAGCATCCCCTTATACAAACATATAGCTACAGAATTAGTGACTGTATCTAACTGTACTAAGTCATTAAGTGACTGTATCTAATTGTACTTAGTCATTGAGTGACTGTATCTAGTTGTACTAAGTCATTGAGTGACTTCATCTATTTGTATTAAATCATTTACTGAATGTATCTAATTGTACTAAGCCATTGAGTGACTATCTATTTGTACTAAATCATTGAGTGACTGATTCTAATTGTACCAAGTCATAGAGTGACTTCATCTATTTGTACCAAGTCATTGACTGACTTCCTCTATCTGTACTAAGTCATTGAGAGACTGTATCTAATTGTATTAATTCATTGAGTGACTTCATCTAGTTGTACTAAGTCATTGAGTGACTATCTAATTACACAATATCCATATACTATCAGTGGACTCCTTTTACAAAATTAATTTTATTTAATGTTAGTAGGTTACCTAAAATAAAGGGACACAACTATTTGTATGACTGACTTCCTCTATCTGTACTAAGTCATTGAGAGACTGTATCTAATTGTATTAATTCATTGAGTGACTTCATCTAGTTGTACTAAGTCATTGAGTGACTATCTAATTGCACAATATCCATATACTATCAGTGGACTCCTTTTACAAAATTATTTTTTATTTAATGTTAGTAGGTTACCTAATATAAAGGGACAACTATTTGTATAAAGCATGATAATCATAAACAAGGTTGGGTTATATAGAGGATCTTACATTTGTGCTTATTTGTTATTGTTTTTATGAAACGAGTCGACTGAAATAATATGAAGCGAGGCTCTGCCGAGCGTCATATTCATTTCAGTCGACGAGTTTCATAAAAACAATATCAAATAAGCACGAATGTAAGATTCTATTTATCACATAACACCATAAAAAGATTGTTTTCAATCTTTAAATCGATCTTTCTTCGTCCTCATATAAACAGTGACCGAAGTTCACCCCGAAGTTCAAATGCATACTTCCACTGTAAAATGTAGTCCCTATTAATAACCTTTTTGATTTTATACAAAATTAGCAACAAGGCACTTATAACATTTCATTTATCTAGATTTATTCTCTTTAAACAATATTTTTAATAAATGCCGAAATTCAGAACAATTGTAAACAATATGATGTCATTTAAAGTGACGTCACGTACGTGCTGTGAGTCGGCTATTTATGTAACTAGTTACATATGATATTTATGTCACTGCTTTATGTCACTCCTGGAGTGCAAGTTATGTGATAAAATAATATATTAATCAACCTAAGTACACAAAGTATACATAAGTCACATAGTTCTTTAATCTATCACTATACTATACACAATATTCAATGAGTTAAACATAGGTTTACAAAATTAATTTTATTTAATGTTAGTAGGTTACCTTAAAATAAAGGGACAACTATTTGTATAAAGCATGATAATTATAAACAAGGTTGGGTTAATAATAATATATTAATCAACCTAAGTACACAATGTATACATAAGTCACATAGTTCTTAAAGCTATCACTATACTATACACAATATTCAATGAGTTAAACCTAGGTTTAAATTCATCAAGAAATTGGAATTATTTTTAAACTACAGAGTAACTTTCAAATATCAAAAAATGAATACTGAAAACTAACATATTTTCTATTAAATTGTGGACTAACTAATAAGAACACATGTTTACATATAATAATTTGGTTTATATCTGCTCCACTTTCAACAGGGTATACCTGTAAAGCTATAAAAACAATTCTAACCAGTATTCTATAAATAAAATAAACATGAGAAAGCAATGTCGCAATTTACCTATGTTTCTGTTTAATCCGGCATTCTAGTCAAGCAGAAAGTTCTAGTTCAGTGACGTCACAAGGCGGGATATGGCAGAGCCAATGAAAATGCTTGTTCAGAATTAAACTAAGTATCTCAGGAATTGAGAGAAAATCTACTATGTGGGAAAACAAAATTTTGAACATGGATGAACCGATCCTAATCAAACTCTGATCAGACACATTGAAAGAATGCCAAATTTCTAAAAGCATCGAAATAATATACGAAACAAATCCAAACAGTCCATTTTGAATACGAGACCAAACCGAAAATTCCAAATTCTGAATATAATATTAAAGGTAAAGGGATGTGAAAAAAAAAGTTTCAAAGTTAGAGTTAGTTCTAGGCATGCAGTGCTTGAACAGTGCTTGAAAAGTGCAAACTCAAACGTCCTTAATTTAGCTCTCAAACAATCATGGGAAAATACAATAAATTAATAAAAGTCTTACAACAGAGGAATAACAACATTGAAAACACAGTACAATATTAATTAGAAAGTAAAAACATAATTGTATTCACTTATCAAAGTCTAAAGTTTATCCATTGTTCAGTTCATGATCATGTAGCTTCTCCATCGTTGGTAGGTAGTTTGTATGTCGTCTGATCTTTGCCGGCTCTTTCCGAAGATTCGTCCACGATTATGCTAACTAATCTCACATGTGGGTTCTTATTGGTGTAATTCATTTGTTGGGTGACATTTGTACCGGCTCGCTCAGTGGTTTTTGGAAATTAAACACCGAGTTATTTCAATCTCTATACAGTATATATTCCTGAATACCTCATCCTGCAATTACATTATCAGAAAAGGAGTATTGCAATAAAGTAACATCTGTTCATTTGTACAATAAATTATTCTTAAATAAACCGTATATACATCTCCAGTCTAGTTTACATTGTAACAACAATATATACAATTCATTCATCTAGCTATTAACACATATAAAATCCTTCATGATATATTTATAGACTCTTCCCAAAGTTACTCTTGCTTTCTTCAAATATATAAACAGTGGCACAATTGCAAATAAAGCTTACCAATCAAGTTTACTAAATGTTTCAATACTCTTCTTTCCCTTTCATCAACCATTCATATATATCTCATCATTTGGAAGTTATCTGTAAAACGAATAACATAATTATGTTACTTTTATGTGAAAAAAGAGTAAATAGACCAAGACATGACAAAGACACAAAAACAAGGAAAACTCTAGAAGAACAAATATAATCAATTACAGAATACCAACTGTCAAACCAATATAAATACATAACTTAAAAGAAGGAAAGAAGTTTACAAGTACATACCAATTAAACAATGAATCAACGGTTGACATACTTGAGACGATGTTATCCGACTATTGTCAAGCATCAGACTGACTGTGAAAACAACAAGAGTCCCTTATTGGGCGCCAATGTAACCCAACTGAAAGAATCCGACCAGGGCCCGAACTCAGGACTTCTTGTCCTGTAATCAAACACACTACCACGTCGCTATAAAAGCTAGCTCTATTATAAGCAAGGCAGTATAATTATCCCCTTATACAAACACATAGCTACAGAATTATTGTCTTTCTATAGGACAGACCACTATACTACTTAAGGACAAAACAATACTTAATATATCCGCAGTTGAATAGATCCACTGCAAAATAGTTCATAAGAAAAACCTGTGTTTGACTTAAAATGATTCTGTGTCTTTAGCTGATTGCAATCAATAAGTAAATTTAAATTAAACCTTTCTCAGACACAACAAATTTCAGAAAAAGACTGAAAATGTCTAGACAGAAATATGGAAAATCTATTTAAATAAAAGAATCATTATTGAATATAGCTAAAACATTGAGGCAAATGGAGAAACTTTCTGCTGCAGAGGCATCAAACCTCATCTGTTTGTTAGAAGATACATGACCCCCACACTTACTTGATTGATGCAGTAGTATTGTGGTGGACAAGCATCATACACCATTTCTCCTGTGCTGTTCATGTATTTACCTGGAACACACAAAACCCCACACACTTTAAATTTTGTTGCAATAAGCTGTCACACAATAATAGGATTTTAACCCTTTCCCTCATACAAAAAATCTGCAGCAGACGATTTTGAAAACTTACCTGAAAAAAATTGGACACTCCCTTTAAATAATAGTACAATAATTGAATAGAGTTGAAAACATGGTGACAAAAAGGAGAAAATGCTTGTTTTTACCAATTTCTTCTTTTTTCGCGATGTTTTCAAAAAGCTGTCAGAAATATGGAAAATCTATTTAAATAAAAGAATCATTATTGAATATAGCTAAAACATTGAGGCAAATGGAGAAACTTTCTGCTGCAGAGGCATCAAACCTCATCTGTTTGTTAGAAGATACATGACCCCCACACTTACTTGATTGATGCAGTAGTATTGTGGTGGACAAGCATCATACACCATTTCTCCTGTGCTGTTCATGTATTTACCTGGAACACACAAAACCCCACACACTTTAAATTTTGTTGCAATAAGCTGTCACACAATAAAAGGATTTTAACCCTTTCCCTCATACAAAAAATCTGCAGCAGACGATTTTGAAAACTTACCTGAAAAAAATTGGACACTCCCTTTAAATAATAGTACAATAATTGAATAGAGTTGAAAACATGGTGAAAAAAAGGAGAAAATGCTTGTTTTTAGCAATTTGTTCTTTTTTCGCCATGTTTTCAAAAAGCTGTCTGCTGCAGAGGCGTCAGAAGGCGTCTATGTGAGGGAAAAGGTAAAACCACCTACCTTGTTTAACCCATCTTTCCCTCATACAGACACATTTTTACGCCTCTGCAGCAGGCAACATTTAAAAATATTGTGACAAAAGGAGCATTTGCTCATAACTTGCAATTTCTCTATTCGCCACAATGTTAACAGAAGTTATTTTCAGTAGTCGGCTGCAGATTTGCTGTAAGAGGGAAGTGGTCAATTTTGTAATATTTTGAAAAGTAAATGTATAATAGTCCAGTCAGAACATACTTGAACATCAAACTAATTGCAACAGAAATGTTTTATTAAATAAAATGAAGTTTATAGAATATATAACAACATATTCAAAATCTACAAAAATCTACGCAGCCATAACGGAAATAAATGACTTTGAAGAAATAAAAATATGTGCTTATTTTGGATACTCACCGTACTTTGATCTATATACCAAGCTCTTAACTGATTTTTAATAGATCACATGCATTTAAATTGCAAAATGAATCATTAACATAGATTTTTGTTTTAAAAGATCTCCAAATCAATAACTTTTGTTTTAATAACATTAAAGCAGCGTTTTAATACTTCAAAGGTAGTATTATGCCTTTATAAATGATAACAAGAGGCCCATGAGGGCCTATGCTCTACTGGTATGGTTCTTTGGTCATTTTCAATCCAGAGCATGTATGTATGGTGAAGATCGGATAGTAAATGGAGGCTCTTTTGTGTTCACAAGCTGTATTATAGCAATTTTTACAATTTCATGGACCATAATCCAATCTTGCATGGGCGGATCTGGCTGATTTTCAAAAGGAACCAAGCTCTCATCAATATTTAACTACTATCTAAGTTTGGTGAAGATCAGATAGTAAATGGAGCCTCTATTGTGTTCACATGCTCAATTATAGCAATTTGGACAATTTCAAGGGCCATAATCCAGTCTTGCATGGGCGGATCTGGCTGGTTTACGAAAGGAACTGAGCTCTCATGGATATCTAACTACTGTATAAGTTTGGTTAAGATACAATCAAAAGTGAAGACTGTATCGTGTTAACAAGCTCTTTTATAGCAATTTTGACCATTTCAAGGGCCATAATCCAGTCATGCATGGGCGGATCTGGCTGGTTTTCGAAAGGAACCGAGCTCACATGGATATCTAACTACTGTATAAGTTTGGTTGAGATACAATCAAAAGTGAAGACTATCGTGTTAACAAGCTCTTTTATAGCAATTTTGACCATTTCAAGGGCCATAATCCAGTCATGCATGGGCGGATCTGGCTGGTTTTCGAAAGGAACCGAGCTCTCATGGATATCTAACTACTGTATAAGTTTAGTTGAGATACAATAAAAAAAGAAGAATGTATCGTGTTAACAAGCTCTTTTATAGCAATTTTGACCATTTCAAGGGCCATAATCCAGTCATGCATGGGCGGATCTGGCTGGTTTTCGAAAGGAACCGAGCTCTCATGGATATCTAACTACTGTATAAGTTTAGTTGAGATACAATCAAAAGTGAAGACTATCGTGTTAACAAGAAATTGTTTACGGACGGACGCACGGACGCACGCACGCACGCACGACGGACAAATCGCCATGACATAAGCCCTTCTGGCCTTTGGCCAGTAGAGCTAAAAATCAGAGGGGTAAGTATGACTTTCAACACTTTGATCCAAGCCTCTAGATAACCCAAGATGGATTAGTCTGCAAAACGAATTTCAACAGATAAACACAAAACAATCAATGATATGAGGTAAGTGTTTTATAATTTTTTCACATTAATTGCTGGAGTAAATATTAATATTCTTGTCAATGGTACATTGGATACTTGTAAATGTATGGTATGTAGCTAAATGCAAATTGTCATGGGTTTTCGAGGGCTCTTAGAAAATTTATAATATATGAGTATTCAATGGGTTTACATGAATACTGTTACATTTTTAACTGTTTAATTAAACATTAATGATACTTAATGGTTATCTGTTTAGTTTTATAATAGTTAACAGTTATAAGAATGTCTATAAAACACATACATATGTATGCTCATGTGCGAAGAATGAATGAATGTATATTGTTTTATGGCGCATCGACAGCTAAGGTCATTTAGCGCGCAATTAAATTTAATTATTCATGATCCCTGGGTAAACAAACCAGTACTAGGCTAGAAAATGTGCCTTGCCCAAGGGCACTCCACCATGACCGTAGTGCCGCGACTGGGGATCGAACCCGGGACACCCAGTTTCGAAATCCCCGACGCCAACCACTCGACCACAGCGGATTCCTCATGTGCGAAGAACATTCATTGGAAAATTATTAATCACAATATATATTTGTTTGTTTGTGTAGGTGTTTACTCCACTTTCAACAATTATTCCTAATACTAAACCCACAACCCAAGGAGGGAAAGCCATCCCTACCATTTATAAAGTATTTGGTATGACCCGGCCGGGGATTGAACCGGCGACCTCCTGTATGTGGGGCATACCCTCTACAATTACACCACATACGTAACCTATTGTTGCGTAATCTGCCTTGCTAGGAAGAAACTTGTGAATAATTAATATGTTGTGTATATCTGTGTGTCCATCTGTCTGTGTAGTGGGTAGAGCATTTACCTCTGGAGCGAAAGAATCGGGTTCAATTCTGAGTTAAGTCATGATTTGTAGATATATTCATATATTAACATTCTATTTCATTTCAATGAAACACCATGACAAGACTGAAATACTGCACAAGGAGGTATATTAAACAAAGAAAGATTATTTAACCCTGTCCCACATACAATAAATCTGCAGCAGATAACTTTGAATACATCTAAGCTAAAATATGGAAAGTCTATCAATCAAAGTTAGATCATTGATTATATTTGAAAAAGCGTCTATATGAGGGAAAGGGTTAATGTTAAGAGAAATGTAGACTAATATTCTATTCAAATATGATCTTAGTAAACTCAAATATTTAAAAAAATGTTTCATTGAGGTTTCAATTATTTTCAGATGGAAAACGATACCTGTATTATTTGTATGGAAGAAAATGGTTCCCAAAAAGCAAAACTTAGCAAAAAAGGATGCATTGGTGTAAATGAAGCCAGTACTGGGAGAGGAAACAGTTTGATTTCGTTTCCTGGACAATTTGTGCATGTAGAGTGTCAGAAACAGTACTGCAATATTGAATGTTTTAAAGCTGACAAAAGTTCTAAACAAGAGGGCCATGATGGCCCTGGATCGCTCACCTTAATTATACAATGTACTGCAATGCAAAACACATCAAGACAATTATTCTGAATGCAACCTCCACAGTGTTAACAATACTTTCCTTCATTTGGCCTAGTGATCTATATTTTTTACCTGATATGACCCATATTCCAACATGGACTAGATATCATCAAGACAACATTCTGACTAAGTTTCAACTTGCTCAAAGTAAAAATGCGGCCTCCGGAGTTTGAACGATATTTTCCTTTATTGACCTAGTTTCTGATCCAATATGACCCATATTTGAACTTGACCTAGATATAATTCAGACAAACATTCTGACCAAATTTCAAGCTGCTGAAGCAAACAATGCGGCATCCAAAGTGTTCACAAGATTTTCCTTCAATTTGATCTAGTGACCTAGTTTTTGATCCAGCATGACCCATATTCAAACTTGGCCTACATAATCATCAAGAAAAACATTCTGATAAAGTTTTATCATGCTGAAATTAAAAATGCAGTATCCAGAGTGTTAACATGATTACCCTTCAATTTGGTCTAGTGACCTAGTTTTAATAACCCGGCATGACCCATATCCGAACTTGGCCTAGATATCATTTATACAAACATTCTGACCAAATTTCAAATTGCTGAAGCCAAAAATGCAGCTTTTACAGAGTTAACAAGATTTTCCCTCAATTTGGCCTAGTGACCTTGTTTCTGATCCAATATGACCCATATTTGAACTTGAACTAGATATCTTTAAGACAAACATTCTGACAAAATTTCAAGCTGCTGAAGCAAAAAATGCGGCATCCAAAGTGTAAAAAAGATTTTCTTTCAATTTGGGCTAGTGACCTAGTTTTTGACCCGACATGACCCATATTCGAACTTGGCCTAGATATCATTCAGCTCAATATTCTGAACAAATTTCAAGCCGCTGAAGCAAAACATGCGGCTTCTACAGAGTTAACAAGATTTTCCCTCAATTTGGCCTGGTGACCTAGTTTCTGACCCAATATGACCCATATTTGAACTTGACCTCGATATATTTAAGACAAACATTCTGACCAAATTTCAAGCTGCTGCAGCAAAAAATGTGGCATCAAAAGTGTTAACAAGATTTTCCTTCAATTTGACCTAGTGACCTACTTTTTGACCCAACGTGACCCATGTTCGAACTTGACCTACATATCATCAAGACAAACATTCTGATAAAGTTTCAATATGCTCAAGTTGAAAATGTGGCCTCCAGAGTGTTAACAAGATTTTCCTTCAATTCGACCTAGTGACCTAGTTTTTGACCTCATATCGCCCAGTTTCAAACTTGTCCAAGATTTTATGGAGATGAACGTTCTGATAAACTTTCATGAAGATTGGATGCAAAATGTAGCCCGTAGAGTGTTAACAAGCTCAAATGTTGACGATGGACGACGCACGACAAAATGTGATCACAATAGCTCACCTTGCACTTCGTGCATAGGTGAGCTAAAAATAAAGAATCAAATGAAATTAGAGTTCTCAAATCTGGTAGTGATTCCTTTAGCTTTAAAGACAAATGTTTGTTTTGTGGACAAACAGCAAAGATACACAGAAATAAGACGAGTCATGATGTTTATGCAGTGCGAACATTAGATTTTCAAAAAAGTATAGAACAATTGTGCATCAAACGTTCGGATGATTGGGCACATGGCTCTACATTTGCCGAAATATGTGATGTTTATACAGATCATGTGTCGAAGCAATACAAAAATCCTGTGATTGTTTTAGATTGGTATGTCTGGGCCGTCAATAAAAGATATAGCACATATTAGACGTTCACATGGTATATTTTGCACAAATGTTCTTTTCAAAAAAAGTACTCTGTTTAAAGGAAAGAAAGACAAATTCCTATAAAACCCAGAAAATAAACAACAATGTATTAACATGCTTGGAACCAGATTAAGTGTCAATTGTCGTGTGTTTCATGCCAGAGATGATGCAGATGTATTGAATGTCAAAACAACCATTGACAATGCAAAGAAAAGCAAAACTGTACTGGTAGGTGAAGACACTGATCTTTTGATATTACTCTGCTATTATGCAAATTTAGAACACTTTGACATACTATTTAAATCCGGATCAAAGCAGCAGATCAGTAGTTGTTCAAGAATTTGGGACATAAAGAAAACAAAACTAGTTCTAGGACAAACAGTGTGTAAACTTCTGCCTTTTATGCATGCTTTCACAGGATGTGACTCCTCTTCTAAAATCCATGGAATTGGTAAAGGGATGGCCCTAAAATGGTTAATTACTGATAAACAGTTTCAGTTATATGCAGAGGTATTTCATAAAAGTAGTGATAAAACTGAAATACTAAGAGCTGGTGAAAACGCAATGATTGCTCTTTTAGGTGGTCATGAATCAGAAGGATTAGATTTACTGAGGTTTAGTAAGTTTGCAAGGAAAGTAACAATATGAGAAACATGTGTTCAAGTTCATTCTATTCCTCCAACATCAGCAGCAGCAAAATACCATTCTATGAGAGTGTATTACCAAGTCCAATGCTGGACAAATGACGACACTGACTTATTGCCTACTGAATGGGGTTGGTATGAAAAACAAGAGGGCCATGATGGCGCTGGAATCGCTCACCTGATTTTTTTTTTCACTTTAGCTATATAAGCCCCGCCATCTGGCGGGCATAGTTTCCAACCAATCAACTTGGCTTTAAGGAATCTGATAGAGGGTCACCCTAGGAACATTTCTACAAAATTATTTGAAAATCGGCCCGACACTTTTGAAGGAGAAGATTTTTTAAGTTTTCACTATAGCAATAAAAGGCAAAATAGCCCCGCCCCCTGGCGGCCATGTTTTTTGACCAATCAACATGGCTTGAAGGAATCTGATAGAGGGTCATCCAAGGAACATTTCTACAAAATTATTTGAAAATCGGCCCGACACTTTTGGAGGAGAAGATTTTTTAAGTTTGCACTATAGCTATATAAGGCAAAAAAGCCCCGCCCCCCCCTGGCGGCCATGATTTTCGACCAATCAACATGGCTTGAAGGAATCTGATAGAGGGTCACCCAAGGAACATTTCTACAAATTTATTTGAAAATCGGCCTGACACTTTTGGAGAAGAAGATTTTTTAAGTTTGCACTATAGCCATATAAGGAAAAATAGCTCCGCCCCCCCTGGCGGCCATGTTTTTCGACCAATCAACATGGCTTGAAGGAATCTGATAGAGGGTCACCCGAGGAACATTTCTACAAAATTATTTGAAAATCGGCCTGACACTTTCGGAGGAGAAGATTTTTTAAGTTTGCACTATAGCCATATAAGGAAAAATAGCCCCGCCCCCCCTGGCGGCCATGTTTTTCGACCAATCAACATGGCTTGAAGGAATCTGATAGAGGGTCACCCGAGGAACATTTCTACAAAATTATTTGAAAATCGGCCTGACACTTTCGGAGGAGAAGATTTTTTAAGAATTTTGAAGTTTTTTCATTTCGTTGCCATGGAAACCAGAATTATGCATGGATCCCGAAAATTTTAAGGAATTCTGGTGAGGACATTGAGAGGATGCTTTCTGTGAAGTTTCATCCCAGTTGACCCACCGGTTACAGAGGAGAAAATGTTGACGGACGACTGACGATGAACGACGGACGCCGGACATAGGGCGATCACAATAACTCACCTTGAGCACTTCGTGCACAGGTGAGCTAAAAACCAATCAACTCTTTCCATTTAAAACTGATTTAGCACCAGCACCAGAAAGCTTATTGAAAGTTATCAAATGCCACTGTAAAGAAAACTGTGACTAAAAAAAAACTCGGACTTGAGTGTTCAGTTGCCTGCGGTGAATGTCGTGGTATTCAATGTACAAATGTTTCAATTATAGATGTACCTGAAGACATACTGGTGGATGAACATATGTAATGAATGATTAAGCAAACTGTGGATAAGTGTATTTTTTTTAGAAAGTGTTCATGTCTTTAACCTTTTACTGAAAAGATGACTTTTGAAACCGCAGCTGCAAACGGCTTTTGACAAAACAATAGGAATAAGAAATTTTTCAGAGAGCAGTTTGTCTTTTTCTAATATGTTTTTCAACTGTCCATTTTAGCCAAACATATGTTCTGTATGTTGACTATTTTCCTCATTGTTTCCAAAGAAGAAATATCCTAGCAGGTAAACAGTCAATGCTGTCCATATATATTTCCAGTCATTCCTACATTGTTGAATCTATCATTGTAGTTATATTAGAGACTGTAAGTTCTTAACCCTTTCCCTCATATAGACGCTTTCTGACGCCTCTGCAGCAGACGTCTTTTTGAAAACATAGTGACAAAAGAGAAAATTGCACAAAACGTGCAATTTCTCCTTTTGCCACAATGTTTTCCACTTTTTGTCATAGGTTATCCATTCAATTATGGAGATTTTCTATTTTTTGACAAAATATGTTCAAAGTCGTCTGTTGCAGAATTGTCATATGACGGAAAGGGTTAAAGTAATAAGTATATCTCCCTGTATCTTAGTCTTGCACTATACTGTTTTCCCCCGATGTGCAGATTTAAATGCATTATCTTTGATAATATTATGAAAATGAAAGTGGAAATGGCTCCTTTTGTCAGCAATGTTTTCTTTGTTTTGTTTTTTAATACGGGAGTCAAAACATAGGCATTTCGGAGAAATTTAAACCATCCTTGAATAGCTATTGAGTATGCAAAATTATTAAAATCTGTGACAAAATGTGAAACAGGGTTGAAAAGGTATGCTTTGTAAGAGTAAAGTCCTCTTTTTCTACAATGTTTTTAATATTTGTCTTCAGGTGTGCATTAGTCAGCCTGTTTGTTGCATGTCTTTTGCACAAGCCTTTGCTCAAATTGATTGATTGCTTCTATATCTAAGTTACGTTATGGCCATGTTTAGTGTTATGTGTATGCCTGCTTGCTTGCACAAGTGGGTGGGCTAAAATATACCTCGAAGTATGCTCACAAATGTCTATAAATTGATATAAAGTTAGTAAAATCATGTTATATTCAGATTACATGTGTGTTAGATATATGTAAAAACTAAGGTACAATGTCCACTTAAATGTGTTTCTTGCATAGATACTTAGAAACATTATGTTGAAAACAGTTGGTGTTTTCTACCTTTTGGCTTATCATATAAACAAGGGAAATATACCAATTTCCCCTCTGTAGATTTTTTACCAGTGATAGTATAGGTATTAAACTATCAAAAAACAATAATATCATTTCTGTTGCAATTAGTTTGATGTTGAGCCCATTTTCCCCACTTACTGACTGGACTATAATTCTAATACAGAGTTGAATCTGGAGTTGTTAAATTGATTGATTTGAGTTTAATGTTGTTTTCAACAGTATTTAAGTTACGTCATGGCCACCTATTAACCTACACCTGAGATTCCTGGTGAAGCATACTAGTCACAACAAGATGAATTTTTGACGCAAAGCATCAAAGAGAAGCCGCAATTTTTCATTGCACATGAAGAAATAAGAACAAGATGTGTTTGTGAAACACTGATGCCCCCCAATGGCAACATCTAGGTCAAAGGTCAAGGTCGCCAGGTCAAAAATGTTGGTACTGACAGAAAGGTCATGTCACAAGGAATACACATGTGAAATATGGTAGCCGTACCTGTTATGGTTCAAAAGTGGTGGTCAAGGTTAAAGGTTTTTTGAGAATGGCAACATCTAGGTCAAAGGTCAAGGTCGCAAGGTGAACAATTTTGGTACTGACAGAAAGGTCATGTCACAAGGTATACACATGTGAAATATGGTAGCCTTACCTGTTATGGTTCAAAAGTAGTGGTCAAGGTTAAAGTTTTTTTTGAGAATGGCAACATCTAAGGTCAAAAATGTTGGTACTGACAGAAAGGTCATGTCACAAGGAATACACATGTGAAATATGGTAGCTGTACCTGTTATGGTTCAAAAGTAATGGCTAAGGTTAAAGTTTTTTTTTAGAATGGCAACATCTAGGTCAAAGGTCAAGGTCACAAGGTCAAAAATTGTGGTACTGACAGAAAGGTCATGTCACAAGGAATACAAATATGGTAGCCGTACCTGTTATGGTTCAAAAGTAGTGGTCAAGGTTAAAGTTTTTTTTCGTGCAGACAGGCCAAAAACTAGATGCCCACCGAATCGGTGATTCCGGGGGCATAAAAAGGAACATTTAAATTATTTCTCAAACTGACTACTTTTATATTACAAAGATTTAAAGTAATTTTTTTGTTAGGCAAAGATATTTAAAAGAACATTTATAGAACATTATTTAAAAGACACTATTTTGTTAACCCTTTACCACATACAACAATTCTGCAACAAATGTCTTTCAAAGCATTTACCGGTATTAAAAAATAAGGACACTCTCTATAATTGAAAGAACAATCATAATTATAATTGAATGAAGTTGAAAAAAATTCTACTTTTGCCACAATGTTTTCAAAAACAAATTTGCTGCAGAGGTGCCTGAAAGTGTCGGTATGAAATACATTTCAGTTAATCTGATCACACTTTGTTTGTAAGAACCAGAAGATTTCATTTTATTTAAGTTTTCTTGAAGTTTTCTTGAATTCACATCGCATCCGTGATAAAACATGTTGTTGGCTAGGCAAAATAGACCGAAATCGTGTTTACAGCGATATTCATGAAAGAACGTATCAACTAGATGGCGTAATGACAAACATTCTGACCAATTTTAGGATGCTGAAGCAAAAAATGCGCCTTCCACGGTGTAAACAAGATTTTCCTTCAATTCGGCCTAGTGACCAAGTTTTTAGACTTGGTCTACTTATCATCAAAAAAAATAGCATTCTGATAAATTTTTCAACATGCTCAAGCTAAAAATGCAGCCTCCAGAGTGTTAACAAGATTTCCCTTCAATTTGGCCTAGTGAACCCACTTTCTGACCCAATATTACCCATATTCTAATTTGATCTAGATATCATTAAAACAAACATTTGGTCAACATTTCAAACTGCTGAAGCAAAAATTGCGGCTTCTAGAGTGTTAACAAAATATTCTTCAATTTGACTTGGTGACCTAGTTTTTAACATCATATGGCCCAGTTTCGAACTTGTTCAAGACAAGTGATGGAGATAAATGTTCTGATAAACTTGCATAAAGATTGGATGTAAAATGTAGCCTGTAGATTGTTAAAAATGCAATTGTTGACGATGCACGCCGGACGGACGCATACAAAATGTGATCACAAGAATTTACCTTTAGCACTTCTGGCACAGGGGAGCTAAAAATATTACTAGATCATCCTAATTATTTTTTAACTTTTATAACCTTGACCATCTATCTTAAATGACATCTTTGTATGTATCAAGTAAAGTGTTGATAAAATACTGTTATTTATTACAAAAAATTTGGCAGGCGACAATTATTATAGTTAAGCATGCAAACACTAATTGGAAATATTGAAACTTCTAATGAACTGCATCGTTTTGTTGCAATTCTAACAAGATGTGTTTGTGAAACACTGATGCCCCGAATGGCAACATCTAGGTCAAAGGTCAAGGTCGCAAGGTCAAACATTTTGGTACTGACAGAAAGGTCATGTCACAAGGTATACACATGTGAAATATGGTAGCCATACCTGTTATGGTTCAAAAGTAGTGGTCAAGGTTAAAGTTTTTTTCGACAGACAGACAAAGAGACAGGCCAAAAACTAGATGCCCACCAAATCGGTGATTCCGGGGGCATAAAAAGTGTAGCCTCATGTGATCATGTATATTTGCGCAGTCGGATCAAAGTCTTGACCGTTTATGTAGACCTGATACATCTTCTGACAAAAAGAAATCTGTACAAGTGAAAAATAATTAGAATGGAATGCTCCACAGAGCACATGTGTCACCTGCACCTGCTCATTGAAAGTGTGACGAAAAAGTGTGATGGACAGACAGACAGACGGCGTACAAAAATATAGTAATCCCTAAGTGCCTACCATGCTACGCAGGGTGACACAAAAATTGTCTAAACCAAGGATAATGGTTATTCAGAGTCGGCTGCTTTTAAAACTATTTGAGACAAAACAAACGCAATATTTAACCCTTTCCCACCTGCAGAAGCAATAGCATCAGATGACTTTTGAAAACATTGTGGCCAAAAGTGAAATTGCTGATGATGAGCAATTTCTCCTTCGGCCACAATGTATTCAACTTTATTTAAAAATTTAACTATCTTTTATGGAGATTTTTCAGGTTTTTGTAACTATGTTTTCAAAGTCGTCTGCTGCAGATTTGTTGTATGTGGGAAAGGGTTAAAAGAATCATATTGATACAATAGTGCAAACTTCCACTTTTCTCTCAATGTTTTTAGAAGATTTTACAAATTGAGACAAGTTGTGTTTCGGATGAGATACATCAGAAGGAAATTGGCTAAACTACTACTGGACATAACATATAGTAACAATATTCAATAAACTGTCTACCTCATAACCATATTGACTTTTATCATACTGAAATCCAACAGCCAAAATCAACAGTTATAGTAAACAAGCTTATTCAGAACCTTGGCAAGAGTCATATTCTACTAAGTTAACAAGTTTTTCAAAAGTGATAATAAATAAACAAGAATGAGATATTCTATTTATCATATTAAGTGATTTATGATGCGTCTTACAAAAAGATGTACATGAAAATTGCCATTTTTTGCGCTAAAGGTAATATAACGTCAAATCGCTGACGCGACGTCATTTTCAGTTTTGTTTCCGGGTTGTAACAAAATCCTTAGACTGGAAACCAAACTTGAAGTGTCGTAAGATATTTAAATAATGGTAATTTATATGATAAATAGAGCCTTGGCAAGCGTCATATTCAGCTTAGTTAACAAGTTTATTAAAAGTGATAATAAATAAACATGAATGAGATATTCTATTTATCACATAAAGTGAATTATCAGGCGTACTTCGAAAAAGGAACACAACATTTACCATATTTCTACATGAAATTTACTGGTTTTCGCGCCAAACCGCCGATGTAATGCCTCGGTAACAGACGACTTTTGAAAATATTGTGACAAAAGGTGAAATTGCTCAGATGTTTTCAAAGTCGTCTGCAGCAGATTTGTTGTATGTGGGAAAGGGTTAATAGAACAAATCACATATTTAATGAAAATACATGAAACGCATATTACATAGTTTTGAACACCAGGTCAATATTGTTGAGTAATAGCTAACTACTCCTGTACTGATATCAACTTTTTTTTCTTCTTTCTACACTGGACTCCAAAAAACACACTGTCCCACCTACAGACACATCTGCAGCAGACAAATATTTTTTCCCTAGATATTTCTATAGTCATCTGCTGCAGATGTGTTTGTTTTATTGGGGTTTTACACCATTTTCAACATCATTTCAGTTATATCACGGTGACAGTTTACTTATTCATGATCCTTGGGTAAACAAACCAGTACTAGGCTAGGAAATATGTTTACACAATAAACTAATTACACAATTAAGAATATATCGTAATTAAAATAACAATACTTAAATCTACGTTTTATGCCCTAATCAGACACACACAATCGGATTATGTGGATGGCAAGGATGTATCTATCCCTTCTATTTATTATGGTCCGTATCGCATCCGCAGAGTCTAAAGGATCCGCGTCCAAATTTTGAAAAGTTTCAATATTCAGGCGCAGACGAGTAAACCGTAATGATCCGTAACATAAGCTAACTGAGGGCATTTATCTGTATTTAACCTGTATCTAAACCTATCATTCCGCGGTCCACCCCAAGTTGTGGACTGATACGGTTTCATGCGGATTGTTACCTTTAGTTATGGTTTATTACAGGTTTCGTTCTGCAGATTCTACAGACAGAAACGTTTCAATACGGATAGCTTGCTTTCTAATACTGACAGATACCTTTTTGTGGGGATGAATGCCGATAATTGTGAATAGCTAATTTCAGATACGGATAAAAACGGATTGTTACAGACTCCTGCGTTCAATTATAACTTATTATGTAAATATGAGAAATCTGCAGCAGACAAAACTGATGACTCAATTCAACGTACCATTTATATAAACACAATAATTAAAAAGTGTCCGAAATAAATCAATACAGTTGGAGTTTATTTCTTCTCAAGTTTCTGGGTTGAATACCATTTGCAGCTTTCAATCTAGGGGTTGAGAGTTTGAACCCCAGATTTAAAAGACTCGAAAGCATTGTGGAAACAGTAGTAATTGCTCACCTTTTGCCATATTGTTTTCTAAAGTCGTCTGCTGCAAATGCATAAAAATGTGTCTATATTATGGAAAGGGTTAACCCTTATGCATTTTGATACATCTACGGCAGGTAACATGTAACTTTTGATTATTTGATAAGTCTTCTGCACCAGAGACATTAATTCATTTTATCAATAATCCCTGTATAAACACTTACATGAATTCCTCTTGATGTCTGCTTCCTGGTGTCTTAACCAGTACTTTCACAAAGGGTATGGACAATTCCATATTGACCTCAACTTATAATGCTAATCTAATAGCCGCAGCCCTGATAAGGTGGTTTACAATTTATACCTTCACCAATGCATCAATTGCCAGTCCCACAACCCTGAGCACCAAGTAGGGAAGCCATTACTACCTTTTTTAAAGACTTTGGTTTGACCCCCTAGGGATTTAGGGATTTGACCTCCTAGGGATGGAACCCTGGTCTCCCATTCTCTAGGTGAGTAAACTGGTATTTGGGGAGACAAGTTTACTCCATTGTAATTATCTTCTTTATCTAAACCACATGTTTTGGATACCCAAACATGTGGCTTGAAGGTCAAACAAATATTTTGGAACATGAAATATGACCCCTATCTGGAGCTACTAAGGCCTTTTGCGCATTATGAACAACTTGACTATTTTCCCACGACATTTTCCTAATCATTTCTACTCCAATTTGCTTATCCAATCATATGAAGGGCAATCTAATAGGTTAATACCTGTATAGTTTGTAAGCCTGTAGATCCACAGTATCTTCCAGCCGGACAGCTAATACACTCTGAAAATGCATGGGCTCCACTTGTAGACAGGTAGGTGCCTACTGGGTACTGATTGGGCGTTCCTGTGCCCTGTTGGTATTAGTTACCACTCAGAATCCAACCACCTCTCCTGTGGGTATCCCCACCACTGCAGTAATAACCTGCATCCCAAGGGCCATTTGGTGTAGTAAGACCTGAAATAATTATTATTGAACTAGATATTTAGCTTTGTGACAACTTTGTGTAATCAGACCTGAAACTAGAACTGTGATTCACTGAAGATGATAAATAGCCCCTAAACAGCTCCTTGACCTACACTATGAATGTAATTTTTTTTATTGAATTCCACCCAGTGGTTTGTAAGAAATAGGCTGGACAAAATATGGCTTCCGGCCGACAGACCAACAGACAGACAGACAGACAGACTGCCCGACACAGTGACTCCTATATACCCCTCTTCTTCGAAGGGGGTATAATAATTAGTATGTAACAAGATATTTAGCTTTTGTAACCATGTTTTCAGCTATTATACTTTCATTTATAGATATTTTCCAGATGTTTTCAAAAGTGTCTGCTTCAGATATGATGTTTGTGGGCAACGGTTAAAAAAGTTTACCTGTTAAGTACCAATGGTAAGTTCCTGTTGGGACGATGAGCCTAGTTGTTAGTCATTAATGTCCCCCTGTACATGCTGTAGGTCAAAGGGAAGCAATTCATTTTACATAGGCGACCATTGTAGCATTATGGGTTATGGTTCTTTCCCTACATCTCAATGAAGACACACACCTGTATTAAATCAAAGTCCATTCTTATATCTACCATTACAGCACCAGAAACCCATGGCTAATGCTACCATTTTTTTAGCTATGACGTCAAACGATAGGTCACCCTTATCCCGCACTGAATTTCACTATAAATTTCAGAAAATACAGGATGTTCTAAAAATCACTCTGAAGGTGTCAATACAGTCAAAAGCAAACCAGGGTTTGGTTACAAATCACTCACAGGATAATATAGTTTTCAAAAAAAGAATTCAACTCTCAGCAAAATCATTATTGTCCAATGGGTGACAGTTTCAGTCTTACATATTCATCTGAAATCCCCTGGACAAAATTGTCTGCCCGGCAAGCCGATCCGATTTACCTCCCTTTGACCGTATACTGTCCTGATGTAGCCAGTCCGGTATTGTTGGAGGCAGTTCCATATAGGACATTGGGTTGGATTGGTTGTCCCTGTACCACAGTATCTGCCCTCTGGACATAGCTGACCAGTTGTTCCATCTGTAGGTTTGGCAGTAGAAGAGCCACTAATACACCAGCATGAGATGAATAAGTCGGACTATATATAAACATAATTTGTTTTGTCTCACCAGTTTTCAGTGTATGCTGCTGCATAAAGACACAAAATTACTACACACAGCTCATATATATATAGATTTGTTCTCAGTCCAAGACACTAACAATATTAATGTTGTTACAAAAATATGTTAATCCAGTCTTAACCCTCATATAAACGCTTTCTGACGCCTCTGCCGACAGCTTTTTGAAAATATATTGACAAAAGAAGAAAATGTTTTCCACTTTTAGTCATTGGTTATTCATTCAATAATAGAGATGTTCTATTATTTGAAAAAATATGTTCAAAGTCGTCTGCTGCAGAATTGTCGTATGAGGGAAAGGGTTAATTAAGAAAGTAATTGAGCGGAAACAAACTTTTGACACTTGTCTGATGGAAGACCGACCCAAACTGAATCATCACCGTTGTAATTATCAGGATTCATCTTTGTTTAACCCTTTCCCACATAAAGGTGCTTTCTGCACCTCTTCTGCAACAAAAGAAGAAATTGCTCAAAGCAAGCAATTTCTACTTTTGCCACAATGTTTTCAACTTTTTATCCTCATTTATAGGGATTTTCCATATTTTTTTCAACATATTTCCAACTTCGTCTGCTGCAGAGTTGTTGTATGTGGGAAAGGGTTAAAACTTGGTTAGAAATAAGACCACAAACCTGTTACAGCTGTGGCTCCTATAAAATCACAATATTTCCCGGCATCACATGGTGTACACTGCGAGGATGACTCATGGTTGGTTGTGTTGCTGTATGTTACTCTAGGACGGCCATACTGGGTGCCATACTCCATAGCATTGGGATTGTAGTATCCTGCGGGACACAGGTAGGGGGTATAGTCTGTCATTGGTGCATTGGAGTTGCTGCAATAATATCCTGAAAACAGATAGTGCACAATTATAATGCATGCATTAATAATCTTACTATTCCCTTCATACATAATACTTTATTTAAAGAAGGTACAAACTAACTAACATCTAACCTGAAATAACTATAATGCATCAAATGACTGTTGGAAAATATTTTAGGAAAAGGAGAAATGGTTTAAAGTGAACCATAATTATATTTTCCTTTGTTCTAAAACATTTTGGAAAATCAAATGCTTAAGTGTTCAAGTAATACAGACATACAATAGAGATACATGGGAGATAGTGGCATATCAAATAGAGATTCAAAATAGGAACCTCACCACATACTTCGCTGGTCGAGTATCCATGAAGAGGAAATCTAGAATGATTTATAGAAAGTGCAAAAAATTGTTTCATAATGATGTTAAGTTATGTTTAAGCCTTTCCCACATCTGAAAACATGGAGACAAAAGGAGAAATTAATCATTATGAGCAATTTCTCCATATGTCACAATGCTTTCATCTGTATTCAACAACTATAGTTTCATTTAAACTATCCATTATATTTGCATATATACCTTTCAGATTCGCTGCAGATTTGTTTGATATGAAAAAGGGTTACACAAAACAATTCTACATTATGGCTGTTGAGTTCAGGTGGTTGCTTAATACAAGTCAAATATAGAAGCAACTAGAACTATCACTAAAGGTGATTAATACCCCCGCCCCAACCCCTGACACATATTATATCTCACAGTATTATCTTTGACTCAGACAATTTGAATATCAGTATCAAAAAGAAATACTAAGATGATATCAAACACAAAACAGCACCTTTTATCTGGACCGACCGCCCGACAAGCTGATGCCACACAAAACGGCTCAATTTTGCCATGTTTCAAGAAAATCAGGTTGAAATTGAAGGAGGAGAATGTCGCACCAGATTAGATTTTAAGAAAAAAAAATCCTATTTCAAGGTCAGAGGTAAAGGTCACAGGGACATGAAATTTGTGTCTTGCACATCTACTACTCCTGATTAACATTTATGCCAAGTATGAAGTAAATCAGGTTGAAACTGAAGGAGGAGTACAAGAGATTAGATTTTAACAAAAAGAATTCCTATTTCAAGGTCAGAGGTGAAGGTCACAGGGACATGAAATTTGCGTCTTGCACATCTACTACTCCTGATTAACATTTATGCCAAGTATGAAGTAAATCAGGTTGAAACTGAAGGAGGAGTACAAGAGATTAGATTTTAACAAAAAAAATCCGATTTCAAGGTCAGAGGTCAAGGTCAAGGTCACAGGGACATGAAATTTGCGCCTTGCACATCTACTACTCCTGATTAACATTTATGCCAAGTATGAAGTAAATCAGGTAGAAACTAAAGGAGGAGTACAACGGAACAGATTTTGCGGACGGACCGACCAACCAACCGACATGCTGATTCCAGTATACCCCCTTCAAACTACGTTTGCGGGGGTATAAATATATACAAGAGGGCCATGATGACCCTTGAATCGCTCACCCGATTTCATTTTTTTTTTCACTTTAGCTATATAAGCCCCGCCCCCTGGCAGCCATAGTTTCCGACCAATCAACTTGGCTTGAAGGAATCTGATAGAGGGTTACCCTAGGAACATTTCTACAAAATTATTTGAAAATCGGCCAGATACTTTTGGAGGAGAAGATTTTTTAAGTTTGCACTATAGCCATATAAGGCAAAATAGCCCCGCCCCCCCCTGGCGGCCGTGTTTTTCGACCAATCAACATGGCTTGCAGGAATCTGGTAGAGGGTCATCCAAGGAACATTTCTACAAAATTATTTGAAAATCGGGCTGACACTTTTGGAGGAGAAGATTTTTTAAGTTTGCACTATAGCCATATAAGGCAAAATAGCCCCGCCCCCCCTGGCGGCCGTGTTTTTCGACCAATCAACATGGCTTGAAGGAATCTGGTAGAGGGTCATCCAAGGAACATTTCTACAAAATTATTTGAAAATCGGGCTGACACTTTTGGAGGAGAAGATTTTTTAAGTTTGCACTATAGCCATATAAGGCAAAATAGCCCCGCCCCCCCTGGCGGCCGTGTTTTTCGACCAATCAACATGGCTTGAAGGAATCTGGTAGAGGGTCATCCAAGGAACATTTCTACAAAATTATTTGAAAATCGGGCTGACACTTTTGGAGGAGAAGATTTTTTAAGTTTGCACTATAGCCATATAAGGCAAAATAGCCCCGCCCTCCCTGGCGGCCGTGTTTTTCGACCAATCAACATGGCTTGAAGGAATCTGGTAGAGGGTCATCCAAGGAACATTTCTACAAAATTATTTGAAAATCTGCCAACCAGTTTGGGAGATGAAGAATTTTGAAGTTTTTTTTCATTTCGTTGCCATGGAAACCAGAATTCTGCATGGATCCTAAAAATTTGAAGGAATTCTGGTGAGGTCATTGAGAGGATGCTTTCTGTGAAGTTTCATCCCAATTGACCCACTGGTTGTTCATAACTTATTCCTCATAAGCACATGAGTTGCTTTAACTATTTCCCACCTGACACTGTAATAGCATTGTGGACATTATGAGCATTTGCTCCTTTTGCCACATTATTTTCGATTATTCACTAATAAAACATTCGCTTGTAACAGGGATTGTTCATAATTTGTGCCTAGACGTTTCCAAAGTCGTCTGCTGCAGATTTATTGTATGCGGGAAATTGTTAAGTGAAATGGCTGGGAAATTGATAAAAACATGCATGATATTCAGAAGTGAATGATTGATCGACGTTAAACCATTTCCCACATATAGAAGCTGTCTGATGCCTCTGCAACAGACGACTTTTCAACACATTGTAACAAAAGGAAAAATTGCTGAAAACGAGCAATTACTCGTTTTGCCACAATGTTTCCAACTTTTTTCAGTAATTATACCTACAATTCTAGAGATATTCCGTATCTTTTAGTAGACATTTTTAAAGTAGTCTGCTGCAGATTTGCTGTTTGTGGGAAAGGGTTAACGCCGCTTTCAAAATTTATTTACTTATATCACAGCGTTTTCCTGGGTAAGATACCAGTTCTACTGGTCCATCTATCCTGACACCAGCCAGTCAGTCGTAATTCAAATCCCGCAACCCTGAGCGCCAAGGAGGGAAGCCATTACTACACTTTTTAAAGTTTTGATATGACCCGACTGGAGATGGAACCTGCGACATCCTGCACCCAAGGCAGACAATCTACCACTATATCTAGAAGTGAAATGGAACCCAATTAAGATCGCGCTTTATGATTTAGGAAAAATATGATGAGAAACCTTGAAATTATAACTTATTTGTATGTTTTATTCAGGTTTACGCTGTCTTCAACATAATGTAAATATAAGGTAAAATATTAATTTTGGATAGATTAGACAATATTTTGTGGAAAGGAAAAACTACTGTGCATATGTTCACCTTTTCCTACAAGGTTTTAAGCAAATTATGCATCAAAACAACATATTTCTTTGATTATACAACTTATGTAAATAACTAAGATTTAAGATTTACCATTTGAATTCAGATGAAATGCAAAAGAAGCAACTGTATAAACCATCTTTTTGCCATTCTCCAGACCGTAACATGAAATCTAAACAAGAGGCCCAAGAGGGCCAGTATCGCTCCACGGCCATAAGGCAAAAATCAAATCTCCAAACAGCCCTGCACCCTGGTGGCCATGTATTTTACCAACCACCATGGTTTAAAGGAATCGTGTAGAGTGTCACCCAAGGAACATTTCTACATAATTATTTGAAAATCGGACCGACACTTTCGGAGGAGAAGATTTTTTAAGTTTTCACTATAGCCATATAAGGCAAAATAGCCCCGCCCCCCTGTTGGCCATGTTTTTTGACCAATCAACATGGCTTGAAGGAATCTCAGAGGGTCATCCAAGAAACATTTCTACATAATTATTTGAAAATCTGCCAACCAGTTTGGGAGAAGAAGAATTTTGAAGTTTTTTTCATTTCGTTGCCATGGAATCCAGAATTCTGCATGGATCCCAAAAAATTGAAGGAAATCTGGTGAGGTCATTAAGAGGATGCTTTCTGTGAAGTTTCATCCCAATTGACCCACTGGTTACTGAGGAGAAGAAGCTGATGCACGGCGGACGCCGGACAAAAGGCGATCACAAAAACTCACCTTGAGCAAAGCTCAGGTGAGTTAAAAAACATAGTGGCCTACATGTTTAAGAAATATAAACAAGAGGCCCATGAGGGCCTATGCTCTACTGGTATGGTTCTTTGGTCATTTTCAATCCACAGCATGTATGTATGGTGAAGATCGGATAGTAAATGGAGGCTCTTTTGTGTTCACAAGCTGTATTATAGCAATTTTTACAATTTCATGGGCCATAATCCAGTCTTGGCGGATCTGGCTGGTTTTCAAAAGGAACCAAGCTCTCATCAATATTTAACTACTATCTAAGTTTGGTGAAGATCAGATAGTAAATAGAGCCTCTATTGTGTTCACATGCTCAATTATAGCAATTTGAACAATTTCAAGGGCCATAATCCAGTCTTGCATGGGCGGATCTGGCTGGTTTACGAAAGGAACCGAGCTCTCATGGATATCTAACTACTGTATAAGTTTGGTTGAGATACAATCAAAAGTGAAGACTGTATCGTGTTAACAAGCTCTTTTATAGCAATTTTGACCATTTCAAGGGCCATAATCCAGTCATGCATGGGCGGATCTGGCTGGTTTTCGAAAGGAACCGAGCTCTCATGAATATCTAACTACTGTATAAGTTTGGTTGAGATACAATCAAAAGTGAAGACTGTATCGTGTAAACAAGCTCTTTTATAGCAATTTTGACCATTTCAAGGGCCATAATCCAGTCATGCATGGGCAGATCTGGCTGGTTTTCGAAAGGAATTGAGCTCTCATGTATATCTAACTACTGTATAAGTTTGGTTGAGATACAATCAAAAGTGAAGACTGTATCGTGTTAACAAGCTCTTTTATAGCAATTTTGACCATTTCAAGGGCCATAATCCAGTCATGCATGGGCGGATCTTGCTGGTTTTCGAAAGGAACCGAGCTCTAATGGATATCTAACTACTGTATAAGTTTGGTTGAGATACAATCAAAAGTGAAGACTGTATCGTGTTAACAAGAAATTGTTTACGGACGGACGCACGCACGCACGCACGACGGACAAATCGCCACGACATAAGCCCTTCTGGCCTTTGGCCAGTAGAGCTAAAAATGTGAAAATTGAGGAATCAATATAACGTACCTATTGAATTCAGATGAAATCAAAATAATCTCTTCGCCATTCTCCAGAAAATAGTAAAATGAAAGCTGCAAGAAATGAAAAGGAGAAAAGGAAGTGACATACATGTTGAAGAATTGTTAAAATGTACAAAACAATGAATGACTAAAATTCTTAAAACCTGTCCGACATAATTCAATACTGTTGGGAGTTTATTTCTTTTCAAGTTTCTGGGTTGAATACTGTTTGCAGATTTATGTGGGATGTCAATTCAGGGGTTGTGAGTTCGAACCCAAGCTCGGCCAACATTCTTTCTGATGTTTGACAAAAGTCACTGTGACCAGCGTCATTCGTCTTCCATCAATTGGCTAATAGTCTATGTGGAAAAGCCATCGTTGGTCGACCGTTTGGTGGTCTGGTCTGTGTCAGCTCTCTCATCTGTAATTCTCATCCTGTAAATACAGTATTGGAAAAGTAGCATTACAATCACATAAATTTGTATACAATTATAGAAAACTCTGCACATGGAAAAGGGATTAAAATCATAAGCACATGATTTGTTTTATTGGAGTTTTACGCAACTTTCAACATTATTTCAGTTGTATCACTGCAACAGTTAACAATCCCTGGCTATTAAACAAAACAGTACTAGGCTAGGAAATGTACCTTGCCCATGGGTACTCCACCATGATCGTCGTGCCATGACTGGGGATCGAATACAGGACCCCGGTTTCAAATCCCCTAAGCAAACCACTCGATCACAGCGGATTCCTCATAAGCACATGAGTTACTTTAACTATTTCCCACCTGACACTGTAATAGCACTGTGTTCATTATGAGCATTTGCTCCTTTTGCCACATTATTTTCGACTATTCAATAATAAAACATTCGCTTAGGGATGTTTATAATTTAGCCTAGACGTTTCCAAAGTCGTCTGTTGCAGATTTATTGTATGGGGGAAATGTTTAAGTGAAATGGCTGGGAAATTGATAAAAACATGCTTGATATTCAGAAGTGAATGATTGATTGACGTTAAACCGTTTCCCACATACAGAAGCTGTCCGATGCCTCTGCAACAGACGACTTTTGAAAACATTGTAACAAAAGGAACAAGAGGCCCATGAGGGCCTATGCTCTACTGGCATTGATCTGGCTTGTTTCAAAAGGAACCAATATGTCATCAATATTCAAATACCATCTAAGTTTGGTGAAGATCAGATAGTAAATGGAAGCTCTATTGTGTTCACAAGCTGTATTATAGCAATTTTGACAAATTCAAGGGCCATAATCCAGCCATGCATGGGTAGATCTGGCCAAACTCTCGTGGAAATCTAACTACTGTATAAGTTTGATTGAGACACAATCAAAAATAAGGACTGTATCATGTTAACAAGCCCTATTATAGCAATTTTGACAATTTAAAGGGCCATAATTCAGTCATGCATGGGGCGGATCTGGCTTGTTTTCGAAAAGAATCAAGCTCTCATGGATATCTAACTACTGTATAAGTTTGGTTGAGATACAATAAACAAGAGGCCCATGAGGGCCTATGCTCTACTGGTATGGTTCTTTGGTCATTTTCAATCCAGAGCATGTATGTATGGTGAAGATCGGATAGTAAATGGAGGCTCTTTTGTGTTCACAAGCTGTATTATAGCAATTTTTACAATTTCATGGGCCATAATCCAGTCTTGGCGGATCTGGCTGGTTTTCAAAAGAAACCAAGCTCTCATCAATATTTAACTACTATCTAAGTTTGGTGAAGATCAGATAGTAAATAGAGCCTCTATTGTGTTCACATGCTCAATTATAGCCATTTGAACAATTTCAAGGGCCATAATCCAGTCTTGCATAGGCGGATCTGGCTGGTTTACGAAAGGAACCAAGCTCTCATGGATATCTAACTACTGTATAAGTTTGGTTAAAATACAATCAAAAGTGAAGACTATCGTGTTAACAAGCTCTTTTATAGCGATTTTGACCATTTCAAGGGCCATAATCCAGTCATGCATGGGCAGATCTGGCTGGTTTTCGAAAGGAACTGAGCTCTCATGTATATCTAACTACTGTATAAGTTTGGTTGAGATACAATCAAAAGTGAAGACTATCGTGTTAACAAGCTCTTTTATAGCAATTTTGACCATTTCAAGGGCCATAATCCAGTCAGGCATGGGCGGATCTGGCTGGTTTTCGAAAGGAACTGAGCTCTCATGGATATCTAACTACTGTATAAGTTTGCTTGAGATACAATCAAAAGTGAAGACTGTATCGTGTTAACAAGCTCTTTTATAGCAATTTTGACCATTTCAAGGGCCATAATCCAGTCATGCATGGGCGGATCTGGCTGATTTTCGAAAGGAACCGAGCTTTAATGAATATCTAACTACTGTATAAGTTTGGTTAAGATACAATCAAAAGTGAAGACTGTATCGTGTTAACAAGAAATTGTTTACGGACGGACAGCCGGACGCACGACGGACAAATCGCCACGACATAAGCCCTTCTGGCCTTTGGCCAGTAGAGCTAAAAATAAAGACTATCGTGTTAACAAGCTTTATTATAGCAATTTTGACCATTTCAAGGGCCATAATCCAGTCATGCATAAGCAGATCTGGCTGGTTTTCGAAAGGAACCGAGCTCTCATGGATATCTAACTACTGTATAAGTTTGGTTGAGATACAATCAACAGTGAAGACTGTATCGTGTTAACAAGAAATTGTTTACGGACGGACGGACAGACGGACGGACGAATTGCCACGACATAAGCCCTTCTGGCCTTTGGCCAGTAGAGCTAAAAATGGTTGAAAACGAGCAATTTCTCCTTTTGTCACAATGTTTCCAACTTTTTTTCAGTAATTATACCTATAATTCTAGAGATATTCCGTATCTTTTAGTGGACACTTTCAAGTAGTCTGCTGCAAATTTGCTGTTTGTGGGAAAGGATTAACGCCGTTTTCATATTTTGTTTAGTTATATCACGGCGTTTTCCTGGGTAAGGTACCAGTTCTACTGGTCCATCTATCCTGACACCAGCCAGTTAGTCGTAATTCAAATCCCGCAACCCCGAGCATTTAAAGTTTTGGTATGACCCGACTGGGGACCAAACCTGTGACCTCCAGCACCCAAGGCAGATGCTCTACCACTACAGTTAGAAGTGAAATGGAACCAAATTAAGAGCGTGATTTATGATTTAGGAAAAATATGAGGAACCTTGGAATTATAACTTATTTGTATGTTTTATTAAGGTAGTAGGAGCCTAATGGTCATCAATTTAAACTATGATCAGCTTGATAATTTCTTAATGTGTATCATTTTCTGGATTCAAAAACAAAATTTAAAAGAAATTTACCATCAAATAATCATTTTATTTTAATTTTAATTACCCAACCCCCCTTTCAGAATTTTCGATAAAAACGACATCACCCGAGAGACAAGAAAAATTCTTTATTTCATTTATTTTTCAACATTTTGGTAATAATCTGGTATCAAAGTAACAAAAAGTATATTCTCTTTCAGAAATAATACATTATTGATCACATCACCAACAAATATAATCAAACTGTACTGAAATAGCCATATGGTATTACAATTTTAACATACTGTTTTGACCGCGTAAAATTGGAACATCGACGTTTAGAAGCAAAAATCAACAAGTTCTAGAAATACACATGACCTGTTCTTTATTAATAATTAACTTTAACCTTTTGGGAACATTATGCCAAAAAATCAAAATGTTTTACCGTCTCATTTTTAAAAAAAAGTTTGAAATTCCCAACCACCTTTTTCAGCCATGACTGCATGTAATAAAATCTTCAAACAAGCTAATACTTATGTATAGAAATGTATTTACTTTTTAATGAAAGTACAATATAAACTTCTGTAAAAAGTGTAAGCAAATGAAAACAAAGAAGAAAAAAAAGAAAAAAAATAGTTGTGCTTCTGGAGGGATTCGAACCACTACCTTGAAACCCTCAAAAGATTTGAAGTCCTGTGCTTAACAACATAGGCTAAAGCATTAAAATTGAAGAGTTTCAAGTGGAGGTTTTCATTACGCTCCTATTACCTTAACACATTTCTGGTGTCACTCCACCCACTTATCGAACACACTTTATTGTTCAGTTCATCTTTTAATATGTTATGAGCCGTTACATGCTTAAAGCCTATGACGATGCGATTTCGAAACCGTCCTTTGTCTGTTGTCGGCAACTTCGCATTTTACAGCATGAACATCTGTCACTTAATGTTGGTCGACCAACTGTAGAGCTGTTTTCAAATTCTTCTATGTCGTCTTTGAACAGTCGATACCAATCAAACACTATTGTTCGTCTGACCTTTCTATTCGGGTACCATTCCATAAATTTAAAAGTATCTGTAGGTTTCATTACTGCATTTGCGCAAAATTTTATCACAAAACGGTGCTCCGTGCGAAATGACAGTGTTTTAATGATTGCATCTGTTGAAGGGTAGCAATCATTAACCTGTGATTCCATACTTGTTATGAAGGATATGACGTCAAAACTTTCAGGAAGTATTCAACAGATATGATTCTGACAACATGTCTGAAATCATGACATTAACGAGCAAAGTTTTGAAGATTTGAGATAGAATACAATGTTTTCAAACTGCTCCGTACCACGTAAACTGCATTATTGAATTTCAATGCAAAAAGCATTTATATCAAATAAATACATGTAAGTTTTTCTTAACATGACTATAAAACATTATATTTTAATATTTCCGAGTATTAATACGGTTTGATACAAAATGCGTATTTTATGAAAACAGTCCAGGAACTTTACGACTGACCCTCGTACATGTATTACTATTTTCCTATTTTAAGTAACAGTGAACTTGACCCCCAAAACACAATCTGATTTAAGATATTCATAATATGTTGAAGTACATTATGTTTTTATTGTTTGGGAAAAATTTGAAATCCATGTAACAAAGAAGAGGACCATCATGGTCCTATATCGCTCACCTGATTTAATCAAACTTTAAAAGTTTTCATTGTTCTTTGTCTATACATATATACGGAAAACAAGCAACACCCCCTGGTGGCCATGTTTATCATCCTATCAAAATATTTTGAAGTCTTAGTAGAGGGGCACCCAAAGAACATTCATGGCAAATGGACAAGAATATTTTTAAAGTGTTTACCTTAACAAGTCTATGTAAAACAAGTGATCCCCAGGGTGGAGCCATGTTTGACACCAGGGCTATAATAATTTAACCAATCTTGGTAGAAGTCCACTAGATGAAGTTAGATTTCAAATATTAAACTTTTAGACAAGATTTTTAAAGTTTTTCCCTATACGAGTATATGTAAAATAAGTGACCCGGGTGGGGCCATTTTTGACTCCAGGGCTATAATTTGAACAATCTTGGTAGGGGTCCACTAGATGATGCTACATACCCAATATCAAAGGCCTGTGCCTTCTACTTTTAGACAAGATGATTTTTTATTTTTTTCCCCTATACAAGTCTATGTGAAACAAGACTTTAGTGACCCCCAGGGTAGGGGTCATTTTTGACCCCATGGCTATAATTTGAACAATCATGGTAGAGGTCCACTAGATGATGCTACATACCAAATATCAAAGGCCTGGGCCCTCTACTTTTAGACAAGAAGATTTTTTAAGTTTTTACCCTATATGAGTATATGTAAAACAAGTGACCCCCCGGGATGGGGTCATTTTTTTTCCCAGGGCTATAATTTGAACAATCTTGGTAGAGGTCCACTAGAGGATGCTACATACCAAATATCAAAGGCCGGGGGCCTCTACTTTCAGAAAATATTTTTTTTTTAATTTTTCTCTATACGAGTCTATGTAAAACAATAGACCCCAGGGGAAGGGTCATTTTTTGACCCCAGGGGAGGTGTCATATTTTGACCCCAGGGCTATAATTTGAACAATCTTGGTAGAGGTCCACTAGATGATGCTACATACCAAATATTAAAGGCCTGGGCCCTCTACTCTTAGACAAGAAGATTTTTAAAAGTTTTTCCCCATATGAGTCTATGAACAAACTCCACTATTTGAACAATCTTTTCAAAGGGTGCCCCAAGGAACATTTGTGCAAAATAATTTTCAAATCGAGCCAGTACTTTTGGACAAGAAGTTTTTTAAAGTTTTAACAATGCACATATAAGGAAAACAAGCTCCGCCCTCTGGTGGCCATGTTTTTCAACGGATTGGAAATATTTGAACAATCTTGGTAAAGGATGCCTAAAGGAACATTTGTGCAAAATAATTTTCAAATCGCGCCAGTACTTTTGGACAAGAAGATTTTTAGTTTTAACAATGCACATATAAGGAAAACAAGCTCCGCCCTCTGGCGGCCATGTTTTTCAACGGATCGGAAATATTTGAACAATCTTGGTAAAGGGTGCCCCAAGGAACATTTGTACAAAATAATTTTACAAATCGGGCCAGTACTTTTGGACAAGAAGATTTTTAAAGTTTTAACAATGCACATATAAGGAAAATAAGCTCCGCTCCCTGGCGGCTATGTTTTTCAACGGATCGGAAATATTTGAACAATCTTGGTAGAAGGTCACCCCCAAGGAACATTTGTGCAAAATAATTTTCAAATCGGGCCAGTACTTTTGTACAAGAAGATTTTTTAAGTTTTGGTTAATTTCCCCTTTTTTGTTGCCGTGGCAGCAAAATTCTGCATGGAATAGAATTCTTCGAACAAGTTTGAAAGAGATCCACCCAAGGAACATTCCTGTAAAATTATTTTGAATTTGGTTAATTGGTTAATTGGTTTAGGAGGAGAAGTCGTTTGTAGGAAAATGTGAACGGACGGACGACGACGGACGGCGAGCGATCACAAAAGATCACCTTGTACTTTGTGCATAGCGGTGAGCTAATATTTTTATAAGAAATCCTTTGAGTACCTACAAATGGGATATGAGGGTCAAAAAAAGGTTTTCAAACATGAGATATGCTCTTTACCTAGAATATGGACCTACCTGTTCATGATCTGCAGTCAAACACCGAGTCGGTACCAGTCACATTGTTATAGGTACCAGCTGGATATGCATATTGATTGGGATCTTCTGTTCCTAACGGGCAGTTGTAGCCTGTGATGAAAGGATTAAAAGGTGAAGTCTCATTACCCAATACAGTCAAAATTTGATTCCCTATGCAGCAGTCTCTTTTTCCGACACATGTTTATTTTTAAATCTGTGTTTAAATTATATTTCCAATTTGCCAGATATTTTTAAAGCAGATGAAACATAAAATAGCAGGTAAATAGTTAACCCTTTCCGACATACAACACATATGCAGCAGACCACATTTAAACTTGTAAAGAAAAGGTTAAATGTCTATAAAAGAAAGTTTAATTAATTTAATCGCTCAAACTGCTAAAGGTTAATTTCATAAAATAATATATATACTAGGCGAAAACTTTGAAGTAAAATCCAATTGGCTAAGTAAGCATCTAATGGAACCGTTTCATGGAAATTGTAAAATGCTGCAGCCGCAAAAAAAGCCAGCATTCAATGCAGCATTTATCTCTTTATTCTTTATTAACCCTTTCCCTCATACGACAATTCTGCAGCAGACGACTTTGAACGTATTTTGTCAAAACATAGAAAATCTCAATAATTGAATGGATAACCTACGACAAAAAGTGGAAAACATTGTGGCAAAAGGAGAAATTGCACTATTTGAAAAATTGTTTATCGCGTTCACAAGCAATTGTTTACGGACGAACGCACGCACAACGGACATAACACCATGGCATAAGCTCTTTGGCCAGTAGAGCTAATAAAAACAGCCTTTCGACATTTTGAAATTAATCCTTTTCCACATACCAACATATTTGCAACAGACATTATTGAAGATTACTCCTTCTGCCATAATGTTTCAAAAACCGTCTGCTGCCTGTTTGTGGGAAAGGGGTTAAAATTCAAGCTTTGATCACAATTATTGGTTACAAAGTCCTTAAAGTGAAGTTTTAACCCTTTCTAACATATGATAAATCTGCAGAAAACGACCTTGGAAATGTCTGGACCGAAATATGGAAAATCCATTTAAATGAAAGAATCATTATTGAATATAGCTAAAACATTGTGGCAAAAGGAGAAACTTTCTGCTGCAGAGTCCTCAAACCTCGTCTTTATGTTAGATGATACATGACCCCCACACTTACTTGTAACAATGTAGTTGGGTTAAAAGTTCCAGCCGGACACGGTGAGTAATCCAGGCCATTGTTCCCTGGACAGTAGGACCCAGTGGGATAGGGATCAGCTCTGTCCTGATTGATGCAGTAGTATTGTGGTGAACAAGCATCATACACCGTTGCTCCTTTGCTGTTCATGTATGTACCTGGAACACACAAAAAACCTACACACTTTAAATTTTGTTGCAATTAGCTTCACACAATAATAGGATTTTAACCACTTCCCTCATACAACAAATCTGCAGCAGAAGATTTTGAAAACTAAACCGAAAAAAAGTGAATACTCCCTATAACAGAAAGTACAATAATACAGATTATGGCCCTAGCTATAATCTCACTTATTTTGGGGCTGACAAACCTATGTGTGTTGGGAGATGCTTTTAAATTGGGCTTTTGGAGTTTTGGGAATCGTTTTCTTCCTGGTTAAATCATCTGCCTGTTATGATCAAGTCTAGACTACAAAGCGGTTGCAGCCACTATTGGATTTGATTAAGCGTCTAATCACCTGTTACGCAAAGTCTCGGGCGCTTTAAAGTTTAAGAATATTCGGAACACTCAGCCTTTTTTCAATCAGCTTGAAGGAACCAATAGAATTGAGGAGTCTGTTTGTCTTGCATCATTGACGCTATCCTCTCAGGCAGAATGTGGTGAGTATTTTATCATTTTAGGCGATCCTATGTCAGTTTGGTGCATTTCAAGAAAAAATGTATTTCCAAAACGCCTAGACGTCTCATATTGAAATATTTAATTATAGGAAGAAATTACGATATGAGTCAGATGACAATTCTGCCAATATACTTGACCGTGCAATGTTTCACCGTCAAGGAACCCAATTAACCTCGATATTTTGAAAATTGAACTTAATTGAATATAAACGCTTTCTGACGACCTTAATCAATTTCAATATGAATGCTTTTCGATGACCCTAATCGATTTCAATATAAACACTTTTCGACGACCCTAATCGATTCTAATCGATTTCAATGTAAACGCTTTTCGACGCCTTTGGATTTTGAATGCTTCAAAAGTATATTTATCGTGTGAAAAGGTCCTCCAAAAGTGTATCACCATACAATTTGTTATTTACAAAGGGATCTCAGACTTTAAATCATAATGTTACTATATAAAGTTTGTAAGTAACAAGCAAATTCAGAGAATTATGGTCCCCCGCCAGGGTCAAGGTCACAAGGTCAAAAAAAATTGTATTGATGGAAAGGGGTTGTCTAAAGGAATACACATGTGAAATATGAAAGCAGTACCTATTACGGTTCAGAAGTTATGACCAAGGTTAAAGTTTTTGTGACAGCGTGACGGACGGACTGACGGACGGACGGACTGACGAATGAGAAATAATAGTCCCCGCGCTTTCGCAAAGCGGGGGACAAAAAGCGTCCAAACATGTGTAGTGTTTAAAAATTCAGTACCCAGGTTGAATGAAATGCGTCGGGAAATGATAAGCTTGAAAATACCTTATTCCTATGAAAAATATCCATATGATAATATCCGTTTCCATTTGTAATTGTAAAATGTAATTATTTCACAAGGGTTTTCCAAAATTGCCACTATGCACCATATAAAGATTGAGTCGCGACACATAAAAATAGACAATCAGTTTTGTTCCAAAATCTTAAGACAGCTGGTATCAATTTATATAATTGTAATGCCGGCGTTTGGTCATAACTGTTCTCCAAAGACTTCGACAATTGTTATGTGACAATTTACGAACAGTGATGACCCTGATCAGTCTTAACAGAAGAGCATATTGATCTAAATATTCCCAACTATTGGACGGCGGGTTTTCATTTGACACGGTATTATTATGTGTAAACCACGTGCAACCCAGATCAAATGGAAAATTACTGACGCATGCAGTAAACATGACCTTGACAACAGTGCTTCATTTCTCCCTTTCTTCATATTAAAAAGTCTGGAGCAGACGACATTTAAAACGATAAAAAATTGCTCACAATGTTATGATCCCATGCAAACACAATGAAGCAACCCTATATGAATCTATTCTTCTGCTGTAGAAATTGTCTATACGTGAGAAAGGGTTAAATAGTTTTAATTTTTTGTCAAGATGTTTTTAATTTCGTCGGCATATTTGTTGAAAGAGGAAAGGGTTTTTTGTCAAGATGTTTTTAATTTCGTTGGCATATTTGTTGAAAGAGGAAAGGGTTTACTCACACGTGCAAAGTCGGTTCTTTGTTTGACCGATCACATTTCCAGTGTATACCTGAGTTTTGACAATCAAGTAAGCTACTGGGAAATACCTCTTTCACAGATGTAGATTCATTTTGACGCAACTAAAGCTGACGAGTAAACATTGCAGCAAAATGAGAAAGCCTAAATGCATTAAATTTAATAAATAACTTTTGCCACAATGATTTGAATTAATTCAGTAATTATACTTTCCTTTTTTATAGATTTTCTTTATTTTTGTCTCGACATTTTCACAATCAATCGTTTGCGCTGTGATTTGTTGTAATGGGGAAAGGGATGAACAGCTGACATAAGTGGTTATTGTTTTCATCTACACAATACCGGCGGGTCTTTGATTGATTGATCTAGTAAATCAGAAGGGCAATAAAATGGGTCATTTACGGGTGCAGTTATGACACTTCCGCAAAACTGAAGCTGTTTTTTTTTTTTTGGCTTCACCCCGTCTGACATTCAATCAGATATTTCTGAACTGGAAGTTGTTTCCGATGATTGTTCTTCTTCCGACAACGATGTTTTCTCTATAGGAGCTTGGAATGATGAGTTTCAACAACCAAGGGTAAGTAAACAAAGAACTAAATCGTCCTTGAGAATACGAGAAAATATGCAAACATGTGTTTACATTCGACTTTTTTTGGGTTGACAATTTTCTATTGCCGATCTATTTCTTCAAAAAGGAAATGGTTAGAAATGAAAACGTAAGGACATTAGACATTCAAAATATTTATATGGGATGTTTTTACATTTATTCTCGTGGAATCAACTTTGAATCATGACAGGAAGATGGGTCATTTCTCCATTAAGTTTTACTAATTTTACTCCTGTATGTCACAGAGTTGACTTTTGAAAACTTCGTAGAAATTAAGACATATTTCCTTTACGGAGTATCTGGTTTTAAAAAATTCAACTTGAAATTGCTGTTGTTATATGCTGGAGTAATTTGACTTTTTTTTTTTTTTTTGCAATAAAAATATTTGAAAAGGTAGACATGAACAAAATAAATTCATCATTTTCAAGAAAAAATAAAAAATAAAATTGCCCTGCTTTCGTCTCCTGTTTTGCTTCAGTTCTCTTCATGCTGAAATAGTATATTTTACACCACTGTAAAGGTAATTTAATTTCCCACAATGTTTATACTGACATATAAAAGGTAGTTACAATATTTTATACAGATAGTTGGGTTTAATTAGGACAGGTGTCAAATTCTTATGATTTTCCCAATACCCTGTATGGAGATAGTGTACAGGCTTTTATCGACTATTGGTTTATCAGATAGATGCCTATATATGGAGATAATATAGGTAAATGGGCAGTTGGGCTATCCAGTAAAGGGAGCCGCAACTTCACTTAATAACTTTGCTCATAGTTTCCCTTTGTATTATTCTAGATCACGATTACTGTAAGCAAACATGTGGTATGCCAAATACAGTATGAATTGCGGCTGGTAATGTTTCGGGCCCATTTAAAAATCGTCTACTGCCAAATGAGGGTATATCCGCTAGCTCTCTTCCCTGAAGGAAAGCCAGTGAATTCAGGCTGGTACACCAGGTCATTCACTAAATGACTATATATCCTATTCTTTGGTCAGTTCAATTCACAAACTTTGATGAAGCTGTCGTTATGGTACACAATCTTGATAATGGTTGTCTACTAGTACTAGTGACATTTGAACTCTTGCCTGTATTTTCGATTTCGATGAACTTAGTTTAATGGTTGAACTTGATGGTAACTTTAATTTTGACATGGCTTTGTCATTTGATTGCCTGCAAGACAGGGGAACTATTTGCAATATTCCTTGAAAGCTGTAATTTTAGACAAGCTAAAGAAAGCAATCTTAATGGAACTGATCAACATCTAATACTTTACCTAGATGATTTATTGTTTTGGGGAAAAGGGAACTGAACATCGTGCTTCCATAATGTCTGTTTTTCTGTCACAAAATGGGTTTGCTAGGATTACTTACTGCTTGAGAATATACTTTCAAAAAATGTACTTTTAAGAAAATGTTGTTCATGATTGGTATCTTGGATAATTGGTGAAATTGGTTTGAAACTTGGGGATATACTTTCATCAAACAAGAGTACCGCAAACGGTACATAATACGCCCGTCAGGAACTTCTTTGTAAGTTTCCTCTTTGTTTTGATATATTGTTAGTTTGTAAAAAGTTAATAAAGTCGTTCAGGAATAAGTTGTTAAAGAATAATGGGAAACTATGAAAAATGCATAACTCATGCAGAAATTGACAAATATTCTAAGTCCAAAAAGGGGCATAACTCATTCAAAAATTGACGAAATCCGAGGAAATGTGAACTTGATCTGTGACACATGATTACAAAGCCATATACAAAATTTCAGGTCAATAGTTCAAAGTATGTAAGAAAAAAGTGCGGCAAACCAATATTTTAAGTCCAAAAAGGGGCATAACTCATTCAAAAATTGACGAAATTCGAGGAAATGTGAACTTGATCTGTGACACTTGATTACAAATCCATATACATAATTTCAGCTCAATACATCAAAGCATGTAGAAAAAAAAAGCGGAAAACAAATATTCTAAGTCCAAAAAGGGGCATAACTCATTCAAAATTTTTCGAAATCCCAGGAAATATGAACTTGATCTGTGACACATCACTACAAAGCCTAATACACAATTTCAGGTCAATAGCTCAAAGTATGTAAGAAAAAAGTGCGGAAAACCAATATTCTAAGTCCAAAAAGGGGCATAACTCATTCAAAAATTGACGAAAGCCAAGGAAATGTGAACTTGGTCTGTGACTCATGATTACAAAGCCATATACATAATTTCAGGTCAATAGCTCAATGTATGTAGGAAAAAGTGCGGAAAACCAATATTCTAAGTCCAAAAAGGGGCATAACTCATTTAAAAATTGACGAAATTCAAGGAAATGTGAACTTGATCTGTGACACTTGATTACAAAGCTATATAAATAATTTCAGCTGAATACATCAAAGCATGTAGAAAAAAGGTGCGGAAAACCAATAGTCTAAGTCCAAAAAGGGGCATAACTCATTCAAAAATTGACGAAATTCAAGGAAATGTGAACTTGATCTGTGACACTTGATTACAAAGCCATATACATAATTTCAGTTCAATACATCAAAGCATGTAGAAAAAAAGTTCGGAAAACAAATATTCTAAGTCCAAAAAGGGGCATAACTCATTCAAAAATTGCCGAAATCCCAGGAAATATGAACTTGATCTGTGACACATCACTACAAAGCCGTATACAAAATTTCAGCTCAATAGGTCAAAGCATGTAGGAAAAAAGTGCGGAAAACCCGAACGGACGGACGGAGGGATGGACGGACGGAGGGATGGATGGACGGAGGGACGGACGGAGGGATGGACGGACGGAGGGACGGACGGACGGAGGGACGGAGGGACATGACCATACCATAATACGGACCGTTTTTAAGAAACGGTCGTATAAAAATGTACTTTTAAGAAGCTATTCCAGCAGATAATAAGTGAAATTTAAGTATATACTTTCAGCAACAAATGTACTTTTAAGTAAATGTGGTTCATAATTGGATCTTTTAACTTTGATTGCTAGGCTATCTTGCATTTCTTTCTGCCGCAGATTGATCAATTGAATCTAAGGTTTGAAAGCCTCATCTGCATACTTGCCAGGGATTGTGGTTTCCATCACGAAAAAAGAAACCTTAAGGATCCCACTAACTCTTACAAGAAGCCCCGTCATTCTTTGTGCCATTTCGCAAAAAATGCAGGATACCATAATTGTCTCATTCTCCCTTTAGCCAAATTACACTAGTCATTTCCTACTGTTCTGAGAACTTTGCTTAAAGATGATGCAAATGGTTACCCATTTTCACGCTCTTAATTTAGTGGTGTACTAACAAAAGTTATATGCTCATTATGTTTACCTACTCCTTACATCCGTCTTAACGTAATGCTTCAGCTTGGTTCACAAGCTGCACCATTCCTTAGTTTATTTACAGATATTTGGCTCATGGGTGACTCACTGATTGCCAGAGTGGAAGGATGAGTCAATTTAAGCAGGTCACATGGTCTGGGTTTGTATGATTAAAAGGTGCCAGTGATTTTTACTGAAGCCGACTGCTTCCCAAGTTACAGTTTACCACCCATCACCAATGGTCAGTCATGATCGTAGTTCTCCTAGGTGGGAATGATCTTGTTGGTACTACACAATGGAAACTTATGAAGTACATGAAAGAAGACTTCTATTATATTGATTCTGCAATCCCCTGTTTTTATTGCTTGGTGAGAAATCTAGCCAACCCGCAAAAGGAGAAATTGCTTATGATGAGCAATATTTCTCCTTTTGTCACAATGATTTCAACTGTATTAAATAATAATTCTCTCATTTGTAGACATTTTCCACATATTAGCCAATCATATTAGCCAATCTGTTTTCAAAGTTGTCTGCGGCAGAATACAGAATTGTTGTATGTAGGAATGGGATAACTTATCATCATCATACATTCTTTCCGACGTTTGACAGGTCGCTGTGACACGTGTCATTCGTCTTTCACCAGTGGACTAGCAGTCTATGTGGAAAAGCAGCCAGTTGCTTGGAAAAGTATGTTGTAAGGAGTACTGGTGTGAAAAAAACAGGAAACATATGAGTAGGTAAACTGGCCGCAGTGATATGACTGACTAGCAGTCTATGTGGAAAAGCAGCCAGTTGCTTGGACAAGTATTTTGTATGGAGTACTGGTGTGAAAAAAACAGGAAATATATGAGTAGGTGAACTGGCCGCAGTGATATGACTGACTAGCAGTCTATGTGGAAAGGCAGCCAGTTGCTTGGTAAAGTAGGTTGTATGGAGTACTGGTGTGAAAAAACGAGGAAACATATGAGTAGGTGAACTAGTTTAACGGCGTTAAAACCAATTCAATCGATTGGTGAGAAATCATCATGGATTTCCTGGAGAGGCCTAGAATCTAATCAATTGAGCTTTGGGGGGAAAAAATAAGTGTAAACAAGATGTGTTTGTGAAACACTGATGCCCCCGAATGGCAACATCTAGGTCAAAGGTCAAGGTCGCCAGGTCAAAAAATTTGGTACTGACAGAAAGGTCATGTCACAAGGAATACACATGTGAAATATGGTAGCCGTACCTGTTATGGTTCAAAAGTAGTGGTCAAGGTTAAAGTTTTTATCGAGAATGGCAACATCTAGGTCAAAGGTCAAGGTCGCAAGGTGAACAATTTTGGTACTGACAGAAAGGTCATGTCACAAGGTATACACATGTGAAATATGGTAGCCGTACCTGTTATGGTTCAAAAGAAGTGGTCAAGGTTAAAGTTTTTTTTGAGAATGGCAACATCTAGGTGAAAGGTCAAAGTCGCAAGGTCAAAAATGTTGGTACTGACAGAAAGGTCATGTCACAAGGAATACACATGTGAAATATGGTAGCCGTACCTGTTATGGTTCAAAAGTAATGGCCAAGGTTAAAGTTTTTTTCGAGAATGGCAACATCTAGGTCAAAGGTCAAGGTCGCAAGGTCAAAAATGTTGGTACTGACAGAAAGGTCATGTCACAAGGAATACACATGTGAAATATAGTAGCCGTACCTGTTATGGTTCAAAAGTAGTGGTCAAGGTTAAAGTTTTTTTCGTGCAGACAGACAGACAGACGTGCAGACGTGCAGTGCAGACAGGCCAAAAACTAGATGCCCACCGAATCGGTGATTCCGTTGGTCATAAAAAAACAACACATTAATAGGACTTGACATCAGATTGTGAGATTTTATGGAATGGTAGATCAATTATATGGGAAATAAGTGGACTTGTGAGGCTGATAGATAGGCCGCTGAATGGGGAACCGCTGAATGGGGAACAAATTTATACTAAATTTTCTGTGGCGGATTCTAGCGGCCAGTGAGTGGGCGGCATAGTGATCTAGCATATATAATAGTCAGAATTCATTGTTATTTATACCTCCAACGTCGACCTCGAGGGTTGGACTCTGCATCAGTCAGGAACGGGGCCTCCGGTGTCAAGGACGAGGGGCTGGGAACTGTGATGGGCTAATATGCATGGCATGTCAAGGATGTGGAACCTTGCAAGGCAGCTTCGCACAGGATTCAAACAATCCTAAGTTTAATTCATGGCTTTGTCTATGGCATGCACCAGTGATAAATTATCTATATGCAGTGGATGTCCTGTATTATTATTTGTCCCTCGCGGAACCCACTTTTAGGCCCGCACCATTGATAAAATTATTTATAGGGAGAGGGATGACCGGGACAGGCAGAGGATGCCCTGTATTATAGCGCATCCCTCGCGGAACCCACTAGTGTGGACTGGAATGAAAGCAGAAAAGGTAATGCTTATATAAAACTACTAGTCATACATATTTGGTCCGTGCAACTGCATAACAACAGTCTAATGATCACTGTGCCGTCCTCCCATGATGACTGAATACCACTTGCGTCCAAATTATCTCCACAATAATAGTGTTAATAATGTGTGTTGTTATTATTTATTGTCTGGGAATAAATGTGTTGTATTTGATGATTTTACTTTTATGTTGTCATTTTGATTGCGGTGGCATCCTAAAACAAGAGCACCGCGTACGGCACAGACGCTCGACTGATAGGGAGAAAAAAAAAAAAAAATGAGCTAAACAAAAAACCTTAACCGGACGACGACGCCGCCGACGCCAGGGTCATGACAATAGCTCTCATTTTTTTCAAAAGTCGAGCTTATAATTGAATCGAGTTGAAAACATGGTGACAAAAGGGGAAAATGCTTGTTTTATGCAATTTCTTCTTTTGTCGCCATGTTTTCAAAAAGCGGTCTGCTTCAGAGGCGTCAGAAAGCGTCTATATGAGGGAAAATGGTTAAACCACCTTCCTTGTTTAACCCCTCTTCCCCTCATACAGACACAGTTTTACGCCTCTGCAGCAGCAACATTTAACAAGAGGGCCAAAATGGCCCTAAATCGATCACCTAATTGATAGTAAATTAGTAGCAAATATTTAACTGCAAATATCTGGGAAAATTTGATAAAGGAGTGTGCAAATGAAACTGCAAGGAGTGGACACTTCTCAAGAAACAGCTTATTAGTAAAGGCCATTTATATCTTGAAATCTAACAAGAACTTTAATAAGAATGGAATTATAAAGTTTTTGTCATTTTGCACCTTTCCTGATGCCGCCTTGCTGCCCTGTTTTTCAACAAAATCAATATGGCTTCAACAGTTTATTTAGAGTGTCACTTAAGGAACATTACTACCAAATTATCTTGCAATCGCACAAGCAGATTATGAAGGAAAAGGATTTTAAAATTTGGGTATTTTTCTCACTTTCTGATGCCGCAGCAACCAAAGTTCTCAAAGGAAATTAAATCTTTGAACAATTTTGAAAGAGGACCACCAAAGGAACATTCCTGTGATGTTTTGTGGAAATTGGTCCATTGGAATGGTAGGTCAGTTGGTTGTCATTTGTAGCTAAGGTTCAATTTACCCCTTTTGTGATGACGCCTGGTTGATATGATCGTGTAACCAATCAAAACGGCTTAAACAAATTAAATAGAGGATCATTACAGTAAGATTCGTATTATATTTTCTTAAAATCAGACAAACACTTTCATAAAAATGGAATTTTCAAATTTTGTAATTTTGCCCCTTTTTTGATGCCGCCTGACTGCCATGTTTTTCGACCAATCAGTATGGCTTGAACAATTTTTATAGAGGGTCACCCAAGGAACATTTCTATCAAATTATATTTGAATCTGACGGGCAGATTCGGAGGAGAAGATTTTTAAAGTTTGGACATTTTGTCCCCTTTCTGATGCCGCAGCAACCAAAGTTCTCAATGGAATTTTATTCTTTGAACAAATTTGAAAAAGGACCACCAAAGGAACATTCCTGTGATGTTTTGTGGAAATTGGTCTATTGGAATGGTAGGAGTTGGTTGTCATTTGTAGCTAAAAGTTCAATTTACCCCTTTTGTGATGACGCCTGGTTGCTATGATTGTGTAACCCATCAAAACGGCTTAAACAAATTAAATAGAGGATCATTAAAGTAAGATTCGTATTATACTTTCTTAAAATCAGACAAGCACTTTCATAAAAATGGAATTTCCAAATTTGGTCATTTTGCCCCTTTTCTGATGCCGCCTGACTGCCATGTTTTTCGACCAATCAGTATGGCTTGAACAATTTTTATAGAGGGTCACCCAAGGAACATTTCTACCAAATTATATTTGAATCTGACAGGCAGATTCGGAGGAGAAGATTTTTAAAGTTCGGACATTTTGCGCCCTTTCTGATGCCGCAGCAACCAAAGTTCTCAATGGAATTTAAATCTTTGAACAACTTTGAAAGAGGCCAACCAGAGGAACAGTCCTGTGATGTTTCACGGAAATTGTCCTTGGAGTTTGGGAGGAGATGATGTTTAAAGCTAAAAGTTAACGCCGGACGGACGGACGACGGACGACGGACGACGGACAAAAAGTGATCAGAATAGCTCACCTTGAGCCTTCGGCTCTAGGTGATCTAAAAATATTGTGACAAAATGAGCATTTGCTCATAATTTGCAATTTCTCACAATGTTCACAGAATATTTTCAAATTTCGGCCAGGATATTTTCAGTCGTCTGCTATATAAAGAGGCATTAGAAAGTGTCTGCATGTGAAACAAGAGGGCCATGAGGCCCTGGAATCGCTCACCTGAGAATGGGCTATTTAAGACATAACTCTCATGCTCAAGCCAAACATGTGGCTTCCAGAGTGTTAACAAGATTTCCCTTAAATTTGGTCTAGTGACCTAGTTTTTGACATGACATGACCCATATTCGACCTTGGCCTAGATATCATCAGGACAAACTTTCTGATAAAGTTTCAACATGCTCAAGTTTAAAATGCGGCTTCAAGAGTGTTAACGAGATTTTCCTTAAATTTGGCCTAGTGACCTAGTTTTTGACCGGACATGACCCATATTTGAACTTGGCCTAGATATCAAAAGACAAACTTTCTAATAGGGTTTCAACATGCTCAAGTTTAAAATGTGGCTTCCAGAGTGTTAACAAGATTTTCCTTCAATTTGGCCTAGTGACCTACTTTTTGACCGGACATGACCCATATTCGAACTTGGCCTAGATATCATCAAGACAAACTTTCCGACAAAGTTTCAACATTGTCAAGTTTAAAATGTGACTTCCAGAGTGTTAACAAGATTTTCCTTCAATTTGGCCTAGTGACCTAGTTTTTGACCCGACATGACCTATATTCGAACTTGGCCTAGATATCACTATGACAAACTTTCTGACAAAGTTTCAACATGCTCAAGCCAAAAATGCGGCTTCATGAGTGTTAACAAGATTTTCCTTAAATTTGACCTAGTGACCTAGATTTTGACCCCACATGACCCAGTTTCGAACTTGGCCTAGAGTTGATCGAGATATATGTTCTGATAAACTTTTATAAAGATTGGATGCAAAATGTTGCCTCTAGTGAATTAACAAGCAAATGTTGACAACGGACGACGAACGACGGACGACGGACAAAAGGCGATCACAATAACTCACCTTGAGCACTACGTGCTCTGGTGAGCTAAAAAGGTTAACACTTTTTCACATATAGACGCTTTTTGAAAACATTGTGACAAAAGCAAACATTGCTCAAAACGAGCAATTACTTTTATCACAATGTTTTTTTTCAGTAATTGTTCTTTCGTTTATAGAGCTTTTTCATACTCTTGTCAAGATGTTTTCAAAGTAGTCTGCTACAAATTTGTCTGCATGTGAGAAAGGGTGAAATTGCAGAAACCTACCATCAGCCGAGGTAACGGTGCATTACTTCCAGTCAGACAATAATGGCCTGTAGGACACTGGTCCCCTGTAACACTGTCAGTGGGTGTGCTCATACTCGCATTGGCTGAACAGAAGTAACCAGCCTGGCAATCACCTTTAAGATAAAAGGAAACCTTTTCAATCTACATGGCATGTAAACTGTACAATATAATAAATGACAAGAGGGCCATGATGGCCCTGGATCGCTCACATGATTTATTTTTTGTGATTGGTTATGTCGGAAATATTTGAACAATCTTGGTAAAGGTTGCCCCAAGGAACATTTGTGCAAAATAATTTTCAAATCGAGCCATTACTTTTGGACAAGAAGATCTTTAAAGTTTTAACAATGCACATATAAGGAAAACAAGCTCCAACCCCTGGTGGCCATGTTTTTCAACGGATGGGTAATATTTGAAAAATCTTGGTAAAGGGTGCCCCAAGGAACATTTGTGCAAAATAATTTTCAAATCGAGCCAGTACTTTTGGACAAGAAGATTTTTTAAGATTTGGCAATTTTCCCCTTTTCTGATGCCGCAGCAACCAAAGTTCTACTTGGTATTAAATTCTTTGAACAACTTTGAAAGAGGACCACTCCTGTGAAGTCATTTTGAAATCTGTCCATTGGTTTAGTAGAAGTCATTTGTAGGAAATTGTTAACAGACGGACAGACGACGACTCGCCGGATGGCGAGTGATCACAAAAGCTCACCTTGCACTTCATCCTTAGGTGAGCTAATAAAAAAACATATATATACTTTCATATTTCAACAATTCATCCGATGAAAATGTTGTACTTAATACCACAAATTAAAAAATATACCCTTACAGACATTGCAATTGCTCACCACAAGCACTATGAGCACAGGTGAGCTAAAACCTCAAGACAAATCCATTTCAAATGAACTTGTGTTTAAGTTTGAACGTTTTTCTTTGGGTTTATCACCCATTTCAAGAGTAATTTACGAAAGAATAAAGACTACAGTTTGTGATTGTATAAATATTTAAAACAGTTAAACTACAAAACCTGTATAAAACTTCTTTTTTTAATCCACTGGATTTTTTTTTCCAATTATAAATTGAATATTTTTAAAAAACAAAAATGTCAAACCATAGTTGGGGATATTCCAGTAAAACATATGTCCCACCCCAGGAAAGCACTTTCAAAATGTCTGCAAGACACCATTCTCCATAAAACAGTTCACACACATTGGTGAAATGCATTTTAGATCCAATTATTAAACGAATTAAGAACATCTAGAAACAAGATGTGTTTGTGAAACACTGATGCCCCCCAATGGCAACATCTAGGTCAAAGGTCAAGGTCGCCAGGTCAAAAATGTTGGTACTGACAGAAAGGTCATGTCACAAGGAATACACATGTGAAATATGGTAGCCGTACCTGTTATGGTTCAAAAGTAGTGGTCAAGGTTAAAGTTTTTTTCGAGAATGGCAACATCTAGGTCAAAGGTCAAGGTCGCAAGGTGAAACATTTTGGTACTGACAGAAAGGTCATGTCACAAGGTATACACATGTGAAATATGGTAGCCTTACCTGTTATGGTTCAAAAGTAGTGGGGAAGGTTAAAAAAAAATTGAGAATGGCAACATCTAGGTCAAAGGTCAAGGTCAAAAATGTTGGTACTGACAGAAAGGTCATGTCACAAGGAATACACATGTGAAATATGGTAGCCGTATCTGTTATGGTTCAAAAGTAATGGCCAAGGTTTTTTTTTTTTTCGAGAATGGCAACATCTAGGTCAAAGGTCAAGGTCGCAAGGTCAAAAATGTTGGTACTGACAGAAAGGTCATGTCACAAGGAAATATGGTAGCCGTACCCGTTATGGTTCAAAAGTAATGGCCAAGGTTAAAGTTTTTTTCGAGAATGGCAACATCTAGGTCAAAGGTGGTCAAGGTCGCAAGGTCAAAAATGTTGGTACCTTAAGAAAGGTCATGTCACAAGGAATACACATGTGAAATATGGTAGCCGTACCTGTTATGGTTCAAAAGGAATGGCCAAGGTAAAAGTTTTTTTCAAGAATGGCAACATCTAGGTCAAGGTTGCAAGGTCAAACATTTTGGTACTGATAGAAAGGTATGTCACAAGGAATACACATGTGAAATATGGTAGCCGTACCTGTTATGGTTCAAAAGTAGTGGTCAAGGTTAAAGTTGTTTTCGTGCAGACAGGCCAAAAACTACATCTAGGTCAAAGGTCAAGGTCCCAAGGTCAAAAATGTTGGTACTGACAGAAAGGTCATGTCACAAGGAATACACATGTGAAATATGGTAGCCGTACCTGTTATGGTTCAAAAGTAATGGCCAAGGTTAAAGTTTTTTTCGAGAATGGCAACATGTAGGTCAAAGGTCAAGGTCGCAAGGTCAAACATTTTGGTACTGACAGAAAGGTAATGTCACAAGGAATACACATGTGAAATATGGTAGCCGTACCTGTTATGGTTCAAAAGTAGTGGTCAAGGTTAAAGTTTTTTTCGTGCAGACAGGCCAAAAACTACATCTAGGTCAAAGGTCAAGGTCGCAAGGTCAAAAATGTTGGTACTGACAGAAAGGTCATGTCACAAGGAATACACATGTGAAATATGGTAGCCGTACCTGTTATGGTTCAAAAGTAATGGCCAAGGTTAAAGTTTTTTTCGAGAATGGCAACATGTAGGTCAAAGGTCAAGGTCGCAAGGTCAAACATTTTGGTACTGACAGAAAGGTCATGTCACAAGGAATACACATGTGAAATATGGTAGCCGTACCTGTTATGGTTCAAAAGTTGTGGTCAAGGTTAACAGACAGACCAACAGACAGACAGGCCAAAAACTATATGCCCCCCGAATCGGAGATTCCGCAGATTCCGCGGGGGCATAAAAACAGTAATATAATATATTTATCCATTTTCAGGCACAGAATGACTCTATCAGCAGCAGAAAAGCAAAGGCGATATTGCCAAAAGAGGGACATAGACACAACAAGAAGGAATGAATATTTGCAGAAAGAACAAGAAAATGTGTCCATGGAACACGGATGCCCCGGTTGTTAACTATATTTTAAAACAAAACTTTTATCTAAATAAAAAAACAGACGAACAGACAGACGAACAGACGGACGAACAGTTGGTCCAACCTCAAATTGATACAATTTTTTAAACAATGATATGTTGATTGTCATTTGTGTGAAGTTTCATAATGATAGGACATCAGGTTCACTAAAATCTAACTTGACCAAAAACTTTAACCTGAGAATGGAATGGACGAACAGACAGACGAACAGACGGACGAACAGTTGGTCCAACCTCAAATTGATACAATTTTTTAAACAATGATATGTTGATTGTCATTTGTGTGAAGTTTCATAATGATAGGACATCAGGTTCACTAAAATCTAACTTGACCAAAAACTTTAACCTGAGAATGGAATGGACGAACAGACAGACGAACAGACGGACGAACAGTTGGTCCAACCTCAAATTGATACAATTTTTTAAACAATGATATGTTGATTGTCATTTGTGTGAAGTTTCATAATGATAGGACATCAGGTTCACTAAAATCTAACTTGACCAAAAACTTTAATCTGAGAATGGAATGGACGAACAGACAGACGAACAGACGAACGGACGGACGAACAGTTGGTCCAACCTCAAATTGATACAATTTTTTAAACAATGATATGTTGATTGTCATTTGTGTGAAGTTTCATAATGATAGGACATCAGGTTCACTAAAATCTAACTTGACCAAAAACTTTAACCTGAGAATGGAATGGACGAACAGACAGACGTACAGACGAACGGACGGACGAACAGTTGGTCCAACCTCAAATTGATACAATTTTTTAAACAATGATATGTTGATTGTCATTTGTGTGAAGTTTCATAATGATAGGACATCAGGTTCACTAAAATCTAACTTGACCAAAAACTTTAACCTGAGAATAAAATGGACGAACAGACAGACGAACAGACGGACGAACAGTTGGTCCAACCTCAAATTGATACAATTTTTTAAACAATGATATGTTGATTGTCATTTGTGTGAAGTTTCATAATGATAGTACATCAACTTCACTAAAATCTAACTTGACCAAAAACTTTAACCTGAGAATGGAATGGACGAACAGACAGACGAACAGACGGACGAACAGTTGGTCCAACCTCAAATTGATACAATTTTTAAAAAAAAAATTATATGTTGATTGTCATTTGTGTGAAGTTTCATAATGATAGTACATCAACTTCACTAAAATCTAACTTGACCAAAAACTTTAACCTGAGCGGGACGGACGAACGGACGGACGAACGGACGGACGAACGGACGGACTAACAGACCGGAAAACTATATGCCCCTCATACTATCGTATGCCGGGGCATAAAAACAGAGATACCTCAATGATTTAGCAGTTGGCAAAAGAAATGCATCACAGACATGAATGTTAGAGATCAAAGACGCACAAGATGAAGATGGAAAAAGAACAAAAAGGAGTACCAAAAAACGTCAAAAAGAACACAATAGGATTGAACAATGTCTGCCAACACCAGATTCCTCTCCAGCTCATACACTACCTCAGGATGCAAATCAACGAGGCCAAAACATGTCAAGGCAAAATAAAAGAAACATAGCAAAATGTTACAAAGATAATTCAAACCTAAGAGACCACTTAGGAGCAAAAAACAACCGACTTAGAAAACGACTTAGTCGACTTCTGTTAAAGAAAGATAACAATAAGCAAGATACACCCAGAACAAAGACGATAAAACTTCTCAGGAATTTGGGAAAAGTAAACACAAGTTCAAAATCTGAAAGAGTCAAAAGAACACTCTTTCATCATTTCACCCTGACAGAAGAGCTGCGAAACAAATACAGAAAGGGCAGTTACTCTGTTAAGTCCACCCTGACCGAAATATTGAGAGGCAAACTGATGAGAAAGTATAAACTTTTGCGTTCAATGAGGAGGCACTTTGGATAATATAGTGGTAGTCTGACATCAAGATTAGAAGAAAACATTCAGTCCTTTTATGAAAGGCATGACAACAGTAGACTGACCTCGGGTATAAAGAAAACATTAACCAGAAATAAGAAAAAAAGACAAAAAATAGTGCTACTCTCTACAGTGGAACGTCTACACAACAAATTTCTAATGGAAAACATAGACGTGAAGATTAGCTTTTCGACCTTCAGTAGACGTGTAGACCATTTTGGGTTGTACCCCCGAGAGAATCTGACGGAGATACTTGCATATGCAAGCAGCATGAAAACATACAGTTTATTGTGAAACGCATTACATAAAACAAGAGGGCCAAGATGGCCCTAAATCGATCACCTAATTGATAGTAAATTAGTAGCAAATATTTAACTGCAAATATCTGGAAAATTTTATCAGGGAGTGCAAATGAAACTGAAAGGAGTGGACACTTCTCAAGAAACAGCTTATCAGTAAAGGCCATTTATATCTTGAAATCTAACAAGAACTTTAATAAGAATGGAATTATAAAGTTTTTGTCATTTTGCACCTTTCCTGATGCCGCCTTGCTGCGCTGTTTTTCAACCATATCAATATGGCTTCAACAGTTTATTTAGAGGGTCACTTAAGAAACATTTCTACCAAATTATCTTGCAATCGCACAAGTAGATTATGGAGGAAAAGGATTTTAAAATTTGGGTATTTTTTCTCACTCTGATGCCGCAGCATCCAAAGTTCTCAATGGAATTTAAATCTTTGAACAATTTTGAAAGAGGACCACCAAAGGAACATTCTTGTGATGTTTTGTGGAAATTGGTCTATTGGAATGGTGGTAGGAGTTGGATGTCACTTGTAGCTAAAAGTTCAATTTACCCTTTTTGTGATGACACCTGGTTGATATGATTGCGTAACCAATCAAAACGGCTTAAACAAATTAAATAGAGGATCATTACACTTTCATAAAAATGGAATTTTCAAATTTTGTCATTTTGCCCCTTTTCTGATGCCACCTGACTGCCATGTTTTTCGACCAATCAGTATGGCTTGAACAATTTTTATAGAGGGTCACCCAAGGAACATTTCTACCAAATTATATTTGAATCTGACAGGCAGATTCGGAGGAGAAGATTTTTAAAGTTTGGACATTTTGTCACCTTTCTGATGCCGCAGCAACCAAAGTTCTCATTTGAATTTTAATCTTTGAACAATTTTGAAAGAGGACCACAAAAGGATCATTCCTGTGATGTTTTGTAGTAATTGGTCTATTGGAATGGCAGGTGTTGGTTGTCATTTGTAGCTAAAAGTTCAATTTACCCCTTTTGTGATGACGCCTGGTTGCTATGATTGTGTAACCAATCAAAACGGCTTTAACAAATTAAATAGAGGATCATTAAAGTAAAATTCGTTTTATATTTTCTTAAAATCAGACAAACACTTTCATAAAAATGGAATTTTCAAATTTTGTCATTTTGCCCCTTTTCTGATGCCGCCTGACTGCCATGTTTTTCGACCAATCAGTATGGCTTGAACAATTTTCATAGAGGGTCACCCAAGGAACATTTCTACCAAATTATATTTGAATCTGACAGGCAGATTCGGAGGAGAAGATTTTTAAAGTTTGGACATTTTGTCCCCTTTCTGATGCCGCAGCAACCAAAGTTCTCAATGGAATTTTATTCTTTGAACAAATTTGAAAGAGGACCACCGAAGGAACATTCCTGTGATGTTTTGTGGAAATTGGTCTATTGGAATGGTAGGAGTTGGTTGTCATTTGTAGCTAAAAGTTCAATTTACCCCTTTTGTGATGACGCCTGGTTGCTATGATTGTGTTACCCATCAAAACGGCTTAAACAAATTAAATAGAGGATCATTAAAGTAAGATTCGTATTATATTTTCTTAAAATCAGTCAAGCACTTTCATAAAAATGGAATTTTCAAATTTTGTCATTTTGCCCCTTTTCTGATGCCGCCTGACTGCCATGTTTTTTGACCAATCAGTATGGCTTGAACAATTTTTATAGAGGGTCACCCAAGGAACATTTCTACCAAATTATATTTGAATCTGACAGGCAGATTCGGAGGAGAAGATTTTTAAAGTTCGGACATTTTGCCCCCTTTTTGATGCCGCAGCAACCAAAGTTCTCAATGGAATTTAAATCTTTGAACAACTTTGAAAGAGGCCAACCAGAGGAACAGTCCTGTGATGTTTCACGGATATTGTCCTTGGAGTTTGGAAGGAGATGATGTTTAAAGCTAAAAGTTAACGCCGGACGGACGGACGGACGGACGACGGACAAAAAGTGATCAGAATAGCTCACCTTGAGCCTTCGGCTCTAGGTGATCTAAAAAGAGTCGTTGACACTTCCGTCCTCTTGGACTTAGTAAGCACACATTCATGTGATACTAGTAACATGAACTGAATGTACGGGTCATGCTCAAAATGTAAAGAAATAAAGATCTAACTTGAAGACGCCGACAAAAAGGAGGAGATAAGATGGTTTAAATGGCAAACAATCAAAGAGAAGAGAATGATAAAAATGTCGAGAAAGAGGTCCGCCTCACTGTTAAAGTAGAAGAAAGGGGTCATGTTACTGAAGGAATGTCTAAATTGAAACAACATGTCTTCAATATCGGGAATCCGTCAGAACATTAGACAAATGAAAGATAATTTGGCAGAAAACGAGGCTTTAATCCATATTGACTTCTCAGAAAATTGTGTATGCAAGATGGCTCGAGAGATACAAAGTGTCTACTTTGGTGATTCTAAGCGAGAAAATACACTGCATACAGGTGTTTACTATACATCTGAAAAAATGCAAACCTTTTGTGCTGTATTGAATTATTTGGAACATGGGCCTTCCGGAATTTGGGCTTATCTCCACCCAATCCTAGAGAAAATAATTAATAAAAAAAAGCGTATAGTAATTTACACTTCTACAGTGATGGGCCATCGTCCCAATACAAACAGAAGTCAAACCTTTTTCTTTTATCGGAAAAGGTAGAAAAGAGCAGTATTAATTAAGATTGGGACATGGTCGTTTCACGAGAGTGGACATGGAAAGGGTGTCCCTGACGGTGTGGATGGATCGTTGAAAAGAATGGCAAACAACCTTGTTCTTCATGGTCATGATATAAAAAACAAGATGTGTTTGTGAAACACTGATGCCCCCCAATGGCAACATCTAGGTCAAAGGTCAAGGTCGCCAGGTCAAAAATGTTGGTACTGACAGAAAGGTCATGTCACAAGGAATACACATGTGAAATATGGTAGCCGAACCTGTTATGGTTCAAAAGTAGTGGTCAAGGTTAAAGTTTTTTTCGAAAATGGCAACATCTAGGTCAAAGGTCAAGGTCGCAAGGTGAAAATTGTTGGTACTGACAGAAAGGTCATGTTACAAGATATACACATGAAATATGGTAGCCGTACCTGTTATGGTTCAAAAATAGTGGTCAAGGTTAAAGGTTTTTTTCGAGAATGGCAACATCTAGGTCAAAGGTCAAGGTCGCAAGGTAAAAATTTTGGTAGTGACAGAAAGGTCATGTCACAAGGTATACACATGTGAAATATGGTAGCCGTACCTGTTATGGTTCAAAAGTAGTCGTCAAGGTTAAAGTTTTTATCGAGAATGGCAACATCTAGGTCAAAGGTCAAGGTCGCAAGGTGAAAAATTTTGGTACTGACAGAAAGGTCATGTCACAAGGAATACACATGTGAAATATGGTAGCCGTATCTGTTATGGTTCAAAAGTAATGGCCAAGGTTAAAGGTTTTTTCGAGAATGGCAACATCTAGGTCAAAGGTCAAGGTCGCAAGGTCAAAAATGTTGGTACTGACAGAAAGGTCATGTCACAAGGAATACACATGTGAAATATGGTAGCCGTACCTGTTATGGTTCAAAAGTAATGGCCAAGGTTAAAGTTTTTTTCGAGAATGGCAACATCTAGGTCAAAGGTCAAGGTCGCAAGGTCAAACATTTTGGTACTGACAGAAAGGTAATGTCACAAGGAATACACATGTGAAATATGGTAGCCGTACCTGTTATGGTTCAAAAGTAGTGGTCAAGGTTAAAGTTTTTTTCATGCAGACAGGCCAAAAACTATATCTAGGTCAAAGGTCAAGGTCGCAAGGTCAAAAATGTTGGTACTGACAGAAAGATCATGTCACAAGGAATACACATGTGAAATATGGTAGCCGTACCTGTTATGGTTCAAAAGAAGTGGTCAAGGTTAAAGTTTTTTTTGTGCAGACAGACAGACGTGCAGACAGACGTGCAGACAGACGTGCAGACAGGCCAAAAACTATATGCCCCCCGAATCGGAGATTCCGGGGGGGCATAAAAATTGTTGGTTCAAAATTGCAGGAATTAGCGGATTGTTCTAATTACAAAGAAGTTCAACACAATTGTGCTAGTATTCACAAGGAAATAAGGGAATACGATATAGATGACACTTTTATGGCATCAAGTATGGATACAGGACTTAAAGTTGATGAAGACGCCATGGATTTGTTTCTAAACGATGTACCTCAAGATCAGATTATATATCCGGTGTATGTGACATGTGGTGGAAATTGTTCGCCATATACAGGAAGTATATATGCATTTGGCAATGATCAATATGGCAATGAAGTTCGGATACGCATCATAGTGGAGGCTGCACTGAACAAGAATATATACCTTACTCATGACTACTTAGTGCAATGTACTTCGGCTACGTCAAATCATCCTAAAGCTTTCGCATTCTATTCCAATAAATACACACCTCCAAGCAGGTTAGACATGGAAGACATACAAACGATTTATGAACAAGTAATTCTGAAGTTAACAAGGGACAAAACATATATGGGTATATGGCAGCTTTTTTCGCCTGCAAGTGTTCTAGGTAGATGTGTGTTTTCAGTATACCCTCAGAGAGGGAACACGGTAGTCCGTAAATATCTTCACCGGCTTGTAGAACCAAGGAAACGGAGATCAGTGATTACAAGCTACATAATGCGGTCCTCAAAACGTAAATACCTTACGACAAACAATTGGATCCCAAACCACTTTGTGGCAGTGTTGCCCATATCTGTAGACAATGCCATATCTGTCAAAATCCAGAGATGGAAATTGATGAGAGAAAAAGGAAAACAAGTTAATGTCATATTGCAAGCAATACAAAAGTCCCCTACCGGATGAGGACAGCATGTGAATTTGTTGACAAAAACAGCAATGCACTGCATACATTTTGAATACAGTCCTATCAAACATTTCTCATTTCGACCTTTGATCTGTAAGTGTGACATGGACCTTCTAGTTACAGGCATGTGTCTTGTGCGCCACATGTCACGTCATCATGGTGAACATGTGTGACCAGTAACTTGGGAATTCTGTGATGCATGGTTTCTCATTTCGAACTTTAACCTCTAAGTCTGACCTTGACCTTTAAGGTACAGGCCTGTGTCTTGTGTGCCACATGTCACCTCATCATGGTGAACATGTGTGCCCAGTAACTTGGTAATCCTATGATGCATGGTTGAGATGCGGGTCGGACAAGGTACAGTCCTATCAAACAGTTCTCATTTTGACCTTTGACCTCTAAGTGTGACCTTGACATTTAAGGTAGAGTCATGGGTCTTGTGCGCGACTCGCCACCTTATGACGGAGAACATGTGTGCTTGGTAACTGGGGAATCCTATGATTTTGGTTGAGATGCGGGCCGGACAAGGTACAGTCCTATCAAACAGTATTCATTTTGACCTCTAAGTGTGACCTTGACATTTGAGGTACAGGCCTCGGTCTATGCCTCATCATAGTGAACGCTTGTGCCAAGTTGCATGGAAGTCCTATGATGCATGGTCGAGATGCGGGTCGGACAAGGTAGTCCTATCAAACAGTACTCATTTTGACCTTTGACCTCTAAGTGTGACATTAACATTTGAGGTAAACATGTGTGCCAAGTAGCTTGGGAATCCTATGATGCATGGTTGAGATGTAAGCCAGACAAGGTACAGTCCTATCAAACTATTAATTTTGACCTTTGACCTCGAAGTCTGATCTTGACATTTGAGGTAAAGGCCTGGGTCTTAAGCGCGACACGCCGCCGCCTCATGGTGAACGTTTGTGCCAAGCTTTCTTTGAAATCCTATGATGCATGATTTAAATGTGGGCCGGACAAGGTACAGTCCTATCAAATAGTACTCATTTTGACATTTGACCTCTAAGTGTGACCTTGACATTTGAGGTACAGGCCTGGGTCTTGTGCGCGACACGCATCTTCATCATGGTGAACGTTTGTGCCAAGTTTCTTTGAAATCCTATGATGCATGGTTAAGATGCGGGCCGGACAAGATTATGTGGGACTGACAGATGGAGGGACGGACAGACAGACGCCTCGCCATAATACGTCCCATTTTTCAAAACGGGCGTAAAAATGAAATGGCTTTGAAATTGATAGAAACATGTATGGTATTCTGAAGTGAAATGGAACCCCAATTAGTAGTGCATACTTAAGAATGATTAAAATGTGCAAAACAATAAATGACAAAAATACTTACCACACGAATGACATCAATTGTTCCGTTCATCTAGTTAATCCATCGTTGGTCGATCATTTGTTAGTCTTGTCTGCTCCGGCTCTCTCATTTGATATTTAGAAGTAAAATGGAATGAATGAAAGTATAGTGTTAAATGGCGCATCGACGGCTATGTCATTTAGCACACATTCACATTATAAATGAGAAGTACATGTAGTATGATTTAAAATTGAATATGTTTAATAGAACTATATAATGAGAAATGATGGAAGTGGAAACAAAATACAGGTAACAAGCAATTTCGCTGAATTGATATCCCCTGCCAATGATGGCTTGTTTGTGAATGAAGGCCTTTATGTTGAATGTGCAATTGACCTGCAAAATTATTTCAACTTATTCACACAAGAACAAGGGTTATGAACAGAAATTGAGACAGATAAACATATTCTTCCTGAAAGAATAAAAATAACGACACTGGTTTTATAAACAACTTTATTAAACTAAGAGTTTGAATTAAAGACATTTTTTCATAATTAAATCCCAAAGGAAAATGTGAAAACAAGTTTTTGCTACTTTAACCAGCGGTGACACAAGTGCAATAGCTCCCTTTATTCTCTTTATTCAATTTTTTTCCTTAAATCAACGGCAATAACTCTAAAAAGAAAATTGACCAATCCAAAAAAACAATGGACGGGCATATATCATCCCAGTATGTTGGTTCATATTTATTTCAAGATTCATGAAATTCTACAAGCTAGTTAGTGAGAAATGGCTGCGGACGTGGATTTTTCAATATATCAAGGACAATAACTCTAAGGAAAATTGACCAATCCAAAAAAACAATGGACGGGCATCATCCCAGTATGTTGGTTCATATTTATTTCAACTGTTATGAAATTCTACCAGCTAGTTACTGAGAAATGTGTGCGGACGGACGTGACGGACGCACACACACACACGGTATATATATATATATATATGTAGACAGATAATAAGAGGCCCATGAGGGCCTATGCTCTACTGGTATGGTTCTTTGGTCATTTTCAATCCAGAGCATGTATGTATGGTGAAGATCGGATAGTAAATGGAGGCTCTATTATGTTCACAAGCTGTATTATAGTAATTTTGACAATTTCAAGGGCCATAATCCGGTCTTGCATGGGCACATTTGGCTGGTTTTTCCAAAGGAACTGAGCTCTCATCAATATTTAACTACTATCTAAGTTTGGTGAAGATCAGATAGTAAATGGAGCCTCTATTGTGTTCACAAGCTCTATTATAGCAATTTTGACAATTTCAAGGACCATAATCCAGTTTAGCATGGGCGGATCTAGCTGGTTTGTGAAAGGAACCAAGCCCCCATGGATATCTAACTACTCTATAAGTTTGATTGAGATACAATCAAAACTGAAGACTTTATCGCGTTCACAAGCAAATGTTTATGGAAGCACATACAGACACACAGACGACGGACACAACGCCATGGCCAGTAGAGCTAAAAAGTATCATCACAGCTTATAGTAAAGTGCAATCTCCTTTAAGAAAGAAATTATAGCATTTATTGGGACAATGTCGAATAGTGTTTTAAGACTAGCGACAATGTAATAATTAGCATGAATTTGTGCAAAGTCAGTGTAATCAATTTAAATGTGCTGAATGGTATAGCTTGCAGAGCTTTTGACAGAATGAAGCTTGTTAAAACTATCAGCATCCCATTTGGTTTGCCAAGAAAATTGGATATAGTTAACAAGAGCACCGCCTGCGTATGCCTGATGCTCGTCTGATATACTTTTACGGTTTATATATTTTATATAAAAAATCTTCAAATTCGGAATGAATATTTACATATTGTAATGACCGCACACAACTGCTATTTTTCAAGTATTGAAACAAGATTTAACATGTGGAAATAAATCCAAGTTCATATACATGATAAGGAAGATCAGACGGCTCTCACAATCAGTCAAGATCATAAGCGGAGTCTTATGTATGGACAGGGGCAGTTAAATGAAATGGTTACGTTAAGTCAACTATAAAGATATTGAATATCTGCTTTCCTATTCTTAGAAACAGTGACCTTGACACCCAAAACAAAATCTGAATGAAGATATTCATAATATGTTGAAGTACATCATGTTTTTATTGCTACAAGAAATTTGAATCAATGTAACAACAAATGAACAAACTATGTCCAATTCTAAAAATCGACCAAAATACATAAAAAAAATTATGTTTTTTACCCCCAAAAAACAGGCCCGCTTTGTATATTAACCATACAATGTGAAGAAGGGTATAAGAGGAACAAGTTTTCCAAGTTTCAATGTAATAGGTTTGATAGTATACATGTAAGTGACCTAAATGCAAAACTTAACCAACAATGTCCAATTCTCAAAATCAACCAAAATCCATCAAAATTTATGTTTTTTATCCCAAAAACCAGGCATACTCAGCAACTTTATCATATAATAGGATTGATAGTTTCCGTGTAAGTGACCTAAATGCAAAATTTAACCAGCACCGCCAATTCTCAAAATTAACCAAAATACATCAAAATTGATGTTTTTAACCCCAAATAACAGGCCACACTCAGCCTCTATAGCATACAATGTGATGAAGGGTATTAGATGAACAATGGCAAGTTTCTGCCTTCTAGAAGAAAGGGAAGGTTCATTAGCTTCAGCATAAAGACTTAACTGGAGAGGTTCTAAAAGCTTTAAGAGCAAGGCGAAGACCTTGATTATGTATGGGATAAGCAACTGAATGTAAGATTTGCGAGAAAACCATAAACAATAGAGCTATAATCAAGTTTAAAACGAATAAGGGAGCATTACAAACATAAAAGTACTTTCCTATCAGCTCCCCAGTCAGAATGGGCTACAACATTGCGAATGTTTAACGCTTTTTGACATTTTTATTTAAAGCCTAAATATGTTGAAGGGATGAAAGTTTTGGGTCAAAAATTACACTAAGAAACTTGAACTTCAATGCGAGAATTATTCATATGAAGATCTGGGTCTGGATGGAACCACGTTTATTACAGAAGTGCATGCATTTGGTTTTGGTCTTGGAAAATTTAAAATCATTTTCGTCAGACCATGTTTGAAGTTTATTTAAGCCTTGTTGTAGTTGACGTTCTATAATGTTCATATATCTTGAACGAAAACAAATAACAAAATCATCCACATAAAGGGAGCATTCAAGACCTGGGTTATTAGCATTAACAATTGAATTGATTTTCACACTAAATAATGTGACCGATAAAATGCAACCTTGAGGAACACCCATCTCCTGCTCACAAGCACCTGATAGGGTGTTACCAACACAAACATGAAAGCGGTGTTCATCCAAAACTGCAGCAATAAAGAGAGGTAGACGGCCTCCAAGACCAAAGTCATGGAGATACTTTATATACGGTATTTTAAAGTACCGTATTTTCCAAGTTGTGTCATAAGCACTTTCAAGATCAAAGAATAAAGAGACAACATGTTGCTTATTAATAAAGCCTTCTCTAATAAAAAAGATTCAAAAACAACGAAAACTGCTTTTAACATTGGCAATAAGATTGTTCGATTCTAGGAACCATACAAGTCGGTCATTAACCATTCTTTCCAATGTTTTGAAGATAAAGCAATGGGATGATAGTTGCTATGATTAGGTTTCATTGCCCGGTTTTAGGATAGGTATAACAATAACCTCTCGCCAAGACAAAGGAAATTCACCAGACTGCCATACATCAGTAAAAATATCCAATAAACAAGAGGGCCAAGATGGCCCTAAATCGATCACCTAATTGATAGTAAATTAGTAGCAAATATTTAACTGCAAATATCTGGAAAATTTTATCAGGGAGTGCAAATGAAACTGAAAGGAGTGGACACTTCTCAAGAAACAGCTTATCAGTAAAGGCCATTTATATCTTGAAATCTAACAAGAACTTTAATAAGAATGGAATTATAAAGTTTTTGTCATTTTGCACCTTTCCTGATGCCACCTTGCTGCCCGGTTTTTCAACGAAATCAATATGGCTTCAACAGTTTATTTAGAGGGTCACTTAAGAAACATTTCTACCAAATTATCTTGCAATCGCACAAGTAGATTATGGAGGAAAAGGATTTTAAAATTTGGGTATTTTTCTCACTTTCTGATGCCGCAGCAACCAAAGTTCTCATTGGAATTTAAATCTTTAAACAATTTTGAAAGAGGACCACCAAAGGAACATTCCTGTGATGTTTTGTGGTAATTGGTCTATTGGAATGGTAGGAGATGGTTGTCATTTGTAGCTAAAAGTTCAATTTACCCCTTTTGTGATGACGCCTGGTTGCTATGATTGTGTAACCAATCAAAACGGCTTAAACAAATTAAATATAGGATCATTACAGTAAGATTCATATTATATTTTCTTAAAATCAGACAAGCATTTGCATAAAAATGGAATTTTCAAATTTTGTCATTTTGCCCCTTTTTTGATGCCGCCTGACTGCCATGTTTTTCGACCAATCAGTATGGCTTGAACAATTTTTATAGAGGGTCACCCAATGAACATTTCTACCAAATTATATTTGAATCTGACAGGCAGATTCGGAGGAGAAGATTTTTAAGGTTTGGACCTTTTGCCCCCTTTCTGATGCCGCAGCAACCAAAGTTCTCAATGGAATTTAAATCTTTGTACAACTTTGAAAGAGGCCAACCAGAGGAACAGTCCTGTGATCTAAACAAGAGGGCCATGATGGCCCTATATCGCTCACCTGATTTAATAGAACTTCAATAGTTTTCAAAGTTTTTACTCTTTTTAGGCCAATACTTTTGGACAAGAAGATTTTTAAAGTTTTAACAATGCACATATAAGGAAAACAAGCTCCGCCCCCCTGGCGGCCATGCTTTTCAACGGATCGGAAATATTTGAACAATCTTGGTAAAGGGTGCACTAAGGAACATTTGTGCAAAATAACTTTCAAATTGGGCCAGTACTTTTGGACAAGAAGATTTTTAAAGTTTTAACAATGCACATACAGTCAAACTTGTGTGAGCGGTCACATGCGATCAGCGGTCACCGGCGTTAAACGGTCACTTTAAATCCCTCCCAACCAATAATACTCTATAAACTGCCTTGATCAGCGGTCCCCTTTGAAACGCGGCCAGCGGCCACACTAATTGGTCGAGATTAACTGTAATCTTACTGTGTTCAACGGTCAATCAACACACGACTTGGATTCGCAAGGTGTTAAATTATCGGTGTTTAATACATACAGGTAATAAAGCATACTGTGACAATCACATTATCGGGTTTTTTCATACGCGTAGGCTGTTTACATGTTAGATCTAGGGTACCAAAAAGAGCTGACGTGTGCCGAATGATAATTGCATGATTCATCAACAAGAAATTGCGATTTTTTTCTTCTGTTTATGATGTCGGGCAATATCGATAAATTGAAAAAAGATTTTTATGAGCATTTTAGACCGAAAGACAGTACATTTATATGTTAATATGAAAATTAATGTCCACTTTCAAGCCCCAAGTCAAATTATATTCCCATTTCCATTTTAAATCTAAAGATTATCGAGTACAATTTTGTTAAAGAAGTAGAAATAAATAAATATTTGATAGTCAAGTTAGTTGTAAATGTCGGTTTAAACTAAAGAATAGATAGCACAATGAAATATTTGATAGAAAAAAGCTACAAATCTTCAAAACAATGTTTAAATACAAGTTTATAAAGACAATTTACTTTTTGTAATGTAATCACTATTCCTAACAGTTACATGTAATTATATTATGTGAACAGACAAAACTTGAACAAATCAGACCAAGTCATGATATTTGTGATCAGCAGCCACCTGTCTTAAGCAGCCAGTTTTATCATGTCCCTTGGGTGGCTGCTGATCGCAAGTTTGACTGTATAAGGAAAACAAGCTCTGCCCCCCCCCCTGACGGCCATGTTTTTCAACGGATCAAAAATATTTGAACAATCTTGGTAAAGGGTACACCAAGGAACATTTGTGCAAAATTATTTTCAAATCGGCACAGTACTTTTGGACAAGAAGATTTTACAAAGTTTTAACAATGCACATATAAGGAAAACAGGCTCCGCCCCCTGGCGGCCATGTTTTTCAACGGATTGGAAATATTTGAACAATCTTGGTAAAGAGTGTCCCAAGGAACATTTGTGCAAAATAATTTTACAAATCGGGCCAGTACTTTTGGACAGGAAGATTTTTAAAGTTTTAACAATGCACATGTAAGAAAAATAAGCTCCGCCCCCTGGCAGCCATGTTTTTCAACGGATTGGAAATATTTGAACAATCTTGGTAGAGGGTACCTCAAGGAACATTTGTGCAAAATAATTTTCAAATCGGGCCAGTACATTTGGACAAGAAGATTTTTTAAGATTTGGCAATTTTTCCCTTTTCTGATGCCGCAGCAACCAAAGTTCTACTTGGAATTAATTTCTTTGAACAACTTTGAAAGAGGACTACCTAAGGACCATTCCTGTGAAGTTATTTTGAAATCTGTTCATTTGTTTAGTAGGAGAAGTCATTTGTAGGAAATTGTTAACAGACGCCAACGACGACGACGACGGACGCCAGATGGTGAGTGATCACAAAAGCTCACCTTGCACTTCGTGCTAAGATGAGCTAAAAACAGAAAGAGAAGTAAAGGGTTGACAAAATATGTTTTAACCCTTACAATGCTGAATTTTTCTTTCCAATACCTATCCCATCTACTGAATATTTTTCTTAAAATTCTCTTATAGAAGGGTATGTTCATATATGCATGATTTATATGGTTAATTCTTGAATAAAAGTGTACAAACTCTATCAGTTTTTGTTCGATATATATTAACCATCATTTTGAGTCAGATTTTTTTTTCCAAATTGTTGATATATTTACTGTGACAGGTGAGAAAGAACAGGTGAGAAAATAAAATTACAAAAAAAAATATTGTTTACCGAAATTAGCTACAATCAATAACACAAATGTTTACACTAAAACAATAACATAACCAGAAGTCACCTTAGAAAGGGTAAGTTTATGAAATGTTTATGCAAATTCAATCATAAGGATCATTATTTCAAAAAACATGCATGCACAAATATTTTCGTTGTCCGCCATTTTGAAAATCGGGATGATTCGCAAGAATAAATCAAGTATACATCGCTTGGAAAATCTCGATCATTATCAAACTGGTAAGAATGAAACTAAGAAAACTATCCTACGTACAAATTCACCATAACCGATTCATGGGATTATTTAAATTCCTCTCTGTCAAAAATCTATCAGGGTCACAAGTTAAAAATTCTTTACCATATGTACAATATATTAAAATTCATATTACCTCCGGGTATAATCATATATATCAATGTTTTGAAATAAACATTGTTTAGTTTTTAATATCTGGTTGTATCATAGATAAGTTTTTATATTACAAGCCTCCCCATTGGATGAGATTTCAATCCGTTTTTATGTCCTAGCTCGAAGAGTCGAGAGAAACCAATTAGGATGTAAGCAATGTAGTGACGCGTAAAATCTCGTCCAACCGGGAGCCTCGTAATGTTTTATACAGGTGGAAGGAAAGGGTGACATTCCTGCAAAGGGAGACAAAGTTTAACACTGTCACCATCTACAGCAAAGACACCCTTCACTCCCACTACCATAAGGATATGCCTGTTTGTTAAAACCCTCCTGATTGGTCCAAATTTCAATCCGTTTACCGACCCAAGCTCGGCCAAAAATCATCTAAAAAATTATCAATTTGATGTAGGCCGAGAGTCAGAAATTAGCTTTATTGATCTAATTTTCTGCATCCAACCAGGAGGGCTTTCCTTTTGGTTAACCCTCTCCCCCCCCATGTCACTCCTACTTTTCCTTCCATGTTCTCAGAATTAATTTATTATACCCTAACATAGGGAGAGTTTCTAGATTGCTGCAAAGTGATCTTGTGTGGAAAAGGGTCAATCGTAAAAAGTTTTATTATTTAAAAGTTCATAAATAAATTACTAAATGTCACCATAATAATATATTGATTCTTAGACAACATCGGGAAGTGATTCGAAGAGCTCTCATTAAATTAAAAGGTTTAAAATGTAAACAAGAGGGCCAAGATGGCCCTAAATCGATCACCTAATTGATAGTAAATTAGTAGCAAATATTTAACTGCAAATATCTTGGAAAATTTTATCAGGGAATGCAAATGAAACTGCAAAGGAGTGGACACTTCTCAAGAAACAGCTTATCAGTAAAGGCCATTTATATCTTGAAATCTAACAAGAACTTTAATAAGAATGGAATTATAAAGTTTTTGTCATTTTGCACCTTTCCTGATGCCGCCTTGCTGCCCTGTTTTTCAACGAAATCAATATGGCTTCAACAGTTTATTTAGAGGGTCACTTAAGGAACATTTCTACCAAATTATCTTGCAATCGCACAAGTAGATTATGGAGGAAAAGGATTTTAAAATTTGGGTATTTTTCTCACTTTCTGATGCCGCAGCAACCAAAGTTATCAATGGAATTTAAATCTTTGAACAATTTTGAAAGAGGACCACCAAAGGAACATTCTTGTGATGTTTTGTGGAAATTGGTCTATTGGAATGGTAGGAGTTGGTTGTCATTTGTAGCTAAAAGTTCAATTTACCCTTTTTGTGACGACGCCTGGTTGATATGATTGTGTAACCAATCAAAACGGCTTAAACAAATTAAATAGAGGATCATTACAGTAAGATTCGTATTATATTTTCTTAAAATCAGACAAACACTTTCATAAAAAATGGAATTTTCAAATTTTGTCATTTTGCCCCTTTTCTGATGCCGCCTGACTGCCATGTTTTTCGACCAATCAGTATGGCTTGAACACATTTTATAGAGGGTCACCCAAGGAACATTTCTACCAAATTATATTTGAATCTGACAGGCAGATTCGGAGGAGAAGATTTTTAAAGTTTGGACATTAAATCGATCACCTGATTGATAGTGTATGGTGAGTGTAAGGAACGACAACTCTGCGAAGGAGATTGCCCTTGCATAATACTCTGCCAAGTGTTACCTCCCTTAGACCATCAATCTAATAACCATATGTCATTTGAAGCAAAAAGTTAATTTTACTCCTTTTCTGATGCTGCTTGGTTGCTATGCCTTTCAACAAATCAATATGGCTTGACAAAGTATGTAGATGATCAATGAAAGAACATTTCTACAAAACTATCTTTAAATCAGACAAGCACTTTTATAAGGATACTTTATTAAAGTATTGTCATTTTGCCCCTTTTTTGATGCCGCCTGACTGCCATGTTTTTCGACCAATCAGTATGGCTTGAACAATTTTTATAGAGGGTCACCCAAGGAACATTTCTACCAAATTATATTTGAATCTGACAGGCAGATTCGGAGGAGAAGATTTTCAAAGTTTGGACATTTTGTCCCCTTTCTGATGCCGCAGCAACCAAAGTTCTCAATGGAATTTAAATCTTTGAACAACTTTGAAAGAGGCCAACCAGAGGAACAGTCCTGTGATGTTTCACGAAAATTGTCCTTGGAGTTTGGGAGGAGTTGATGTTTAAAGCTAAAAGTTAACACCGGACGGACGACGGACGACGGACGACGGACGACGGACAAAAAGTGATCAGAATAGCTCACCTTCAGCCTTCGGCTAAGGTGATCTAAAAAGCATATATACAAAAATAGGAAATGAAAAGGTCTGTGCTGTACTTAAGAGGAGGTTCAGAGAAGATGTATATAACATTGACCTCTCTGATTTCCTTTCCCCACCTAATGGTATAAAGACCTTCATTATTATAATTTTTAAACATTGAAAAAGAAAAAAGAAACACAAAAGTGCGACAGGTTTACCCTTGCCAGAAGGCATAAAAAGCATAGTTTCCCTCTGACAATTGTAAACCACTATTAAAACAATGGGGAGATTGACGTCAAAATGCGGTTAAAACAAATTTTGGAGCATTGACTATTAAAAAATAAAAAGTTATCTCCCTTGTTCGTCCTCCATTTGTAGTGTATGTTGGACACGCGTGTTTTTCATGGAACAATTACATAGTTGGATTAAACCACGAGACATATAAAGTGTTTATACATTAATCAGCCAAAGAGTGGTTATTTAATTGACTTTGGCTTTATGTGAAATCACTGTAAATCAGGATTCGTAAAAACAAAAAATGGATTTCCGCTGACGTCATACATTCTATTGGGGCATAACACAGAACATACATAAGAATCAAATGAGATGAGAGAGCTCTCCGAACACTTAATTGTATGGGCTATCTGTACTGGGCGCAAAGAGTTTTTCCGGTGCAGTAACTTGCTTTAAATTATGTCAATAGGCGAAAAATATCAAGTATAGCTTTTTGATGCCTCTGCAGAAGATGGCTTTTTGAAAACATAGTGACAAAAGAAAAATTGCTCAAAACCAGCAATTTCTCCTTTAGCCACTGTTTTCCACATTCAGTCATATGGATATTTTCTATTTTTTGACAAAATATGTTTTAAAGTCATCTGCTGCGTGCTTGTCAAAATGCGTCTGCAAGTTGAAGAGTCAACAGACATATATTGGTTACAAATAGCTGTTATGTCAAATTATAATTGTCCAACTAATGGCCTATAAAATGCACAAAATGGTTCTATCTCCCTAATTTTCTGTCTTTTACGGTTTTCACTTCTATGTGCATTTTCTATAATGAGACGCATTTTGTGCATTCTTGGGAAATATCTTAGAAAGACTTTAATTGATATCAGCTATTTATAAAGATTATACAGCTGTTTAACTACTGAAGAAACTCTGTGACAGCTCTGTAGCTAACATCTCTTTGCTATAATTTGTTACACTGGAAGGTATTTGTAAAGTCGAAAATTGTGGCGAAAGACTTTTGACCCAAGAGTATATGTCTATTAATCTTAGTGTGCATTTATTCCAATATTCACACTTTTCAACTACTCCTGTTTATTTAAAACTTTCCTAGTTCCTTCAAGAACCAGTAAGTTTCTTATTTTGGCTTGCCTTGATCTGTCATTAGTTCCCCTGAATAGATCATCATTTTTGGCTTGCCGGGGTGTTTCTGCCTCTGTATAGAACGACAACCTTTCTGGCTTGCCTTGACCCGTCATTGATGGAAGGTATAATCACCATGTATTTATTTATTGGGGCTTTGCGCCTCTTTCAACATTATTTCAGTTGTATAAGGGCAACTGTTCACTTATTCGTGATCCCTGGGTAAACAAACCAGTACAAGGCTAGAAAATGTGCCTTGCCCAAGGGCACTCTACCATGACCAAGGTGCCGCGACTCGGAATCAAAACCTGGGACACCCGGTTTCGAAATATACTAGAGTAATAGAAAATTGGAATTTCATAATGTAAAACTTAATTCTAGAGTCAGGCATCAAAATTTTGCCTAGCATGCAATTATACAATTGTTCACCCGAAGAACATAGTGTACTACACTAATGAGTGAAGACTTTCACCACAATTAACTTAGAACTACTTTGTCTGGTATTGGGGTTCTTTTTTTTTTGCCTTTTTTATTTTGGTCTTTTTTGTTGGGTCTTTTTTTTTTGCCTCTTTTTTTGGGGGTCTTTTTTTTGGCCTCTTTTCGTTGGGTCTTTTTTTTTTGCCTCTTTTTTTTTTCCCCTTTCAACCTTACACTATTTTGTGGTAGTAATTCATTAAGTAGTTTGTGTTAGTACTTGACTCCATGCACGCTAAAATGGCAGATTTCGTCAACCGTTTATGGTGAACAATGCAATCAGTTTGGATCCAGATCACGCCCCATATAACATGGAGTTGACTTGTGATCCAAAAAGTTCGAAGATCAGATTCTTTCTAGACAATAGAAAATATTTTTCAAAAGTGCTGCAGATGACACTAATTTAGCGTGCAGAGATTCAAGAATATAAATATTATGAAATTATATAATAATTATATTGAATTATACTATAAATGATTAGCTATGTGCTGTTGTTTTTCCTATATATTAAATGACTATACTACCCGGAGGTTTAAAAAAGGTTTCCTAAAAACAATATCTCTCCTGTCAAAAATTTATCAGGGCCACAAGTTAAAAATTCTTTAACTATGTACAATATATTAAAATTCATATTACCTCAGAGTATAATCATATATATCAATGTTTTGAAATAAACATTGTTTAGTTTTTAAAATCTGGTTGTATCATAGATAAGTTTTCATTTTACAAGCCTCCCCATTGGACGAGTTTTCACTCCGTTTTTATTTCCTAGCTCAAAGAGTCGAGAGAAACCAATAAGGATGTAAGCAATGTAGTGACGCGTAAAATCTCGTCCAACCGGGAGCCTCGTAATGTTTTATACAGGTGGAAGGAAAGTGTGAAATTCCTGCAAAGGGAGACAAAGTTTAACTCTTGTCACCCTCTACAGCAAAGACACCCTTCACTCCAACTACCATAAGGATATGCCTGTTTGTTAAAACCCTCCTGATTGGTCCAAATTTCAATCCGCTTACCGACCCAAGCTCGGCCAAAAATCATCTAAAAATAATCGATTTGATGTAGGCAGAGTCGGAAATTAGCTTTATAGATCTAATTTTCTGCATCCAACCAGGAGGGCTTTCCTTTTTGGTTAACCTTCTCCCCCACAAGTCACTCCTACTTTTCCTTCCATATTCTCAGAATTAATTTATTATACCCTAACATAGGGAGAGTTTCTAGATTGCTGCAGAGTGATCTTGTGTGGAAAAGGGTCAAGCGTAAAAAGTTTTATTATTTAAAAGTTCATACATAAATTACTAAATGTCACCATAATAATATATTGATTTTTAGACGACATCAGGAAGTGAATCGAAGACCTCTCATTAAAATTAAAAGGTTTAAAATATAAAAGCATATATACAAAAATAGGAAATGAAAAGGTCTGTGCTGTACTTAAAAAGGAAGTTCAGAGAAGATGTATATAACATTGACCTCTCCGATTTCCTTTCCCCACCTAATGGTGTAAAAACCTTCATTATTATAATGTTTAAATAGCGACAAAGAAAAAAATAAACAGTCTAAGAAAAATTCATTTAAAAAAATCCTTGATTGAAACAAATCAGATTTGTAACAATTTGCACAGCACAACCTTTTCATCATAGTTATGGGTTTACCCTTGCCAGAAGGCATAAAAAGCATAGTTTCCCTCTGACAATTGTAAACCATTATTAAAACAATGGGGAGATTGACGTCAAAATGCGGTTAAAATAAATTTTACTGTAAATCATGATTCGTAAAAACAAAAAATGGATTTCCGCTGACGTCATACATTCTATTGGGGTATAACACAGAACATACATAAGAATCAAATGAGATGAGAGAGCTCTCCGAACATTTAATTGAATGGGCTATCTGTACTGGGCGCAAAGAGTTCTTCCGGTGCAGTAACTTGCTTTAAATTATGTCAATAGGCGAAAAATATCAAGTATAGCTTTTTGATGCCTCTGCAGAAGAAGGCTTTTTGAAAACATAGTGACAAAAGAAAAATTGCTCAAAACCAGCAATTTCTCCTTTAGCCACTGTTTTCCACATTCAGTCATATGGATATTTTCTATTTTTTGACAAAATATGTTTTAAAGTCATCTGCTGCGTGCTTGTCAAAATGCGTCTGCAAGTTGAAAAGAGTCAACAGACATATATTGGTTACAAATATCTGTTATATCAAATTATAATTGTCCAACTAATGGCCTATAAAATGCACAAAATGGTTCTATCTCCCTAATTTTCTGTCTTTTACGGTTTTCACTTCTATGTGCATTTTCTAATGAGACGCATTTTGTGCATTCTTGGGGAATATCTTAGAAAGACTTTAATTGATATCAGCTATTTATAAAGATTGTACAGCTGTTTAACTACTGAAGAAACTCTGTGACAGCTCTGTAGCTAACATCTCTTTGCTATAATTTGTTACACTGGAAGGTATTTGTAAAGTCGAAAATTGTGGCGAAAGACTTTTGACCCAAGAGTATATGTCTATTAATCTTAGTGTGCATTTATTCCAATATTCACACTTTTCAACTACTCCTGTTTATTTAAAACTTTCCTAGTTCCTTCAAGAACCAGTAAGTTTCTTATTTTGGCTTGCCTTGATCTGTCATTAGTTCCCCTGAATAGATCATCATTTTTGGCTTGCCGGGGTGTTTCTGCCTCTGTATAGAACGACAACCTTTCTGGCTTGCCTTGCCCCGTCATTGATGGAAGGTATAATCACCATGTATTTATTTATTGGGGCTTTGCGCCTCTTTCAACATTATTTCAGTTGTATAAGGGCAACTGTTCACTTATTCGTGATCCCTGGGTAAACAAACCAGTACAAGGCTAGAAAATGTGCCTTGCCCAAGGGCACTCTACCATGACCAAGGTGCCGCGACTCGGAATCAAAACCTGGGACACCCGGTTTCGAAATATACTAGAGTAATAGAAAATTGGAATTTCATAATGTAAAACTTAATTCTAGAGTCAGGCATCAAAATTTTGCCTAGCATGCAATTATACAATTTGTCACCTGAAGAACATAGTGTACTACACTAATGAGTGAAGACTTTCACCACAATTAACTTAGAACTACTTTGTCTGGTATTGGGGTTCTTTTTTTTTTGCCTTTTTTATTTTGGTCTTTTTTGTTGGGTCTTTTTTTTTTGCCTCTTTTTTGGGGGGTCTTTTTTTTTGCCTCTTTTCGTTGGGTCTTTTTTTTTTTGCCTCTTTTTTTTTTTCCCCTTTCAACCTTACACTATTTTGTGGTAGTAATTCATTAAGTAGTTTGTGTTAGTACTTGACTCCATGCACGCTAAAATGGCAGATTTCGTCAACCGTTTATGGTGAACAATGCAATCAGTTTGGATCCAGATCACGCCCCATATAACATGGAGTTGACTTGTGATCCAAAAAGTTTGAAGATCAGATTCTTTCTAGACAATAGAAAATATTTTTCAAAAGTGCTGCAGATGACACTAGTTTAGCGTGCAGAGATTCAAGAATAGAAATATTTATGAAATTATATAATAATTATATTGAATTATACTATAAATGATTAGCTATGTGCTGTTGTTTTTCCTATATATATTAAATGACTATACTACCCGGAGGTTTAAAAAAGGTTTCCTAAAAACAATATCTCTCCTGTCAAAAATTTATCAGGGCCACAAGTTAAAAATTCTTTAACTATGTACAATATATTAAAATTCATATTACCTCAGAGTATAATCATATATATCAATGTTTTGAAATAAACATTGTTTAGTTTTTAAAATCTGGTTGTATCATAGATAAGTTTTCATTTAACAAGCCTCCCCATTGGACGAGTTTTCACTCCGTTTTTATTTCCTAGCTCAAAGAGTCGAGAGAAACCAATAAGGATGTAAGCAATGTAGTAACACGTAAAATCTCGTCCAACCGGGAGCCTCGTAATGTTTTATACAGGTGGAAGGAAAGTGTGAAATTCCTGCAAAGGGAGACAAAGTTTAACTCTTGTCACCCTCTACAGCAAAGACACCCTTCACTCCAACTACCATAAGGATATGCCTGTTTGTTAAAACCCTCCTGATTGGTCCAAATTTCAATCCGCTTACCGACCCAAGCTCGGCCAAAAATCATCTAAAAATAATCGATTTGATGTAGGCAGAGTCGGAAATTAGCTTTATAGATCTAATTTTCTGCATCCAACCAGGAGGGCTTTCCTTTTTGGTTAACCTTCTCCCCAACAAGTCACTCCTACTTTTCCTTCCATATTCTCAGAATTAATTTATTATACCCTAACATAGGGAGAGTTTCTAGATTGCTGCAGAGTGATCTTGTGTGGAAAAGGGTCAAGCGTAAAAAGTTTTATTATTTAAAAGTTCATACATAAATTACTAAATGTCACCATAATAATATATTGATTTTTAGACGACATCGGGAAGTGAATCGAAGACCTCTCATTAAAATTAAAAGGTTTAAAATATAAAAGCATATATACAAAAATAGGAAATGAAAAGGTCTGTGCTGTACTTAAAAAGGAAGTTCAGAGAAGATGTATATAACATTGACCTCTCCGATTTCCTTTCCCCACCTAATGGTGTAAAAACCTTCATTATTATAATGTTTAAATAGCGACAAAGAAAAAAATAAACAGTCTAAGAAAAATTCATTTAAAAAAATCCTTGATTGAAACAAATCAGATTTGTAACAATTTGCACAGCACAACCTTTTCATCATAGTTATGGGTTTACCCTTGCCAGAAGGCATAAAAAGCATAGTTTCCCTCTGACAATTGTAAACCATTATTAAAACAATGGGGAGATTGACGTCAAAATGCGGTTAAAATAAATTTTACTGTAAATCATGATTCGTAAAAACAAAAAATGGATTTCCGCTGACGTCATACATTCTATTGGGGCATAACACAGAACATACATAAGAATCAAATGAGATGAGAGAGCTCTCCGAACATTTAATTGAATGGGCTATCTGTACTGGGCGCAAAGAGTTCTTCCGGTGCAGTAACTTGCTTTAAATTATGTCAATAGGCGAAAAATATCAAGTATAGCTTTTTGATGCCTCTGCAGAAGAAGGCTTTTTGAAAACATAGTGACAAAAGAAAAATTGCTCAAAACCAGCAATTTCTCCTTTAGCCACTGTTTTCCACATTCAGTCATATGGATATTTTCTATTTTTTGACACGTACAAAATATTCGAAATATACAAGAATAAATAGAAAATTGGATAATGTAAAACTTAATTCCAGAGTCAGGCATCAAAATTTTGCCTAGCATGCAATTATACAATTTGTCACCTGAAGAACATAGTGTACTACACTAATGAGTGAAGACTTTCACCACAATTAACTTAGAACTACTTTGTCTGGTATTGGGGTTCTTTTTTTTTTGCCTTTTTTATTTTATTTTTTTTGGTCTTTTTTGTTGGGTCTTTTTTTTTTGCCTCTTTTTGTTGGGTCTTTTTTTTTTGCCTCTTTTCGTTGGGTCTTTTTTTTTTGCCTCTTTTTTCCCCCCCCCCTTTCAACCTTACACTATTTTGTGGTAGTAATTCATTAAGTAGTTTGTGTTAGTACTTGACTCCATGCATGCTGAAATGGCAGATTTCGTCAACCGTTTATGGTGAACAATGCAATCAGTTTGGATCCAGATCACGCCCCATATAACATGGAGTTGACTTGTGATCCAAAAAGTTCGAAGATCAGATTCTTTCTAGACAATAGAAAATATTTTTCAAACGTGCTGCAGATGACACTAGTTTAGCGTACAGAGATTCAAGAATAGAAATATTTATGAAATTATATAATAATTATATCTATGTAATAAAATTATACAAAAATGCACCATTTATTAAATTATACTATAAATGATTAGCTATGTACTGTTGTTTTTCCTATATATATTAAATGACTATACTACCCGAAGGTTTAAAAAAGGTTTTCTAAAAACAATTTCTCTCCTGTCAAAAATTTATCAGGGCCACAAGTTAAACATTCTTTACCTATGTACAATATATTAAAATTCATATTACCTACGGGTATAATCATATTTATCAATGTTTTGAAATAAACATTGTTTAGTTTTTAAAATCTGGTTGTATCATAGATAAGTTTTTATATTACAAGCCTCCCTATTGAACAAGATTTCAATCCGTTTTTATGTCCTAGCTCGAAGAGTCGAGAGAAACCAATTAGGATGAAAGCCATGTAGTGACGCGTAAAATCTCGTCCAACCAAGAGCCCCGTAATATTTTATACAGGTGGAAGGAAAGGGCGACATTCATGCAAAAGGCGACAAAGTATAACTTGTGTCACCCTCTACAGCAAAGACACCCTTCACTCCCACTACCATAAGGATATGCCTGTTCGTTAAAACCCTCCTGATTGGTCCAAATTTCAATCCATTTACCGACCCAAGCTCGGCCAAAAATGATCTAAAATATTATCGTTTTGATGTAGGCCGAGAGTCGGAAATTAGCTTTATAGATCGAATCTTCAGCATCCAACCAGGAGGGCTTTCATTTTGGTTAACCCTCTCCCCCACAAGTCACTCCTACTTTTCCTTCAACATTCTCAGAATTAATTTATTATACCCTAACATAGGGAGAGTTTCTAGATTGCTGCAGAGTGATCTTGTGTGAAAAAGGGTCAAGCGTAAAAAGTTTTATTATATAAAAGTTCATACATAAATAACTAAATGTCACCATAATAATATATTGATTTTTAGACGACATCGGGAAGTGAATCAAAGAGCTCTCATTAAATTAAAAGGTTTAAAATGTAAAAAAAGCATATATACAAAAATACAAAATGAAAAGGTCTGTGCTGTATTTAAAAGGATATATATAACATTGACCTCTCTGATTTACTTTCCCCACCTAATAGTGTAAAAACCTTCATTATTATAATTTTTAACATTGACAAAGAAAAAATAAACACAAAAGTGCGACAGTCTAAGAAAAATTCATTTAAAAAATCCTTGATTGAAACGAATCAGATTTGTAACAATTTGCACAACCTTTTAATCATAGTTATGGGTTTACCCTTGCCAGAAGGCATAAAAAGCATAGTTGTAAACCACTATTAAAACAATGGGGAGATTGACGTCATAATGCGGTTAAAATAAATTTGGGAGTATTGACTACTAAAAATAAAAAGTTATCTCCCTTGTTCGTCCTCCATTTGTAGTGTATGTTGGCTACGTGTGTTTTTCATGGATTTTAAATTGAATTTTAACTGTTCCATCGGAACAATTATATGTAGTTGGATTAAACCACGATACATATAAGGTATTTATACATTAATCAACCTAAGAGTAGTTATTTTATTGACTTCGTAAAAACAAAAAATGGATTTCCGCTGACGTCATACATTCTATTGGGGCATAACACAGAACATACATAAGAATCAAATGAGATGAGAGAGCTCTCCGAACACTTAATTGTATGGGCTATCTGTACTGGGCACAAAGAGGGAGGAAAATCCAACAAAAACAATCATGTGATGTGAGAGTATTTTCTATTGGATGTCAGAAATAGAAGAGTCTGGTTTTTCCCCCTCGCTAAAAATATACCCCTCACTGATTGGACTATGAATGACCTGGGAAATAATGATCACCCTTGGTAGAAAGACTTTTCTAAGCAATGTATACTTGATTTATTCTTTCAAATCATCCCGATTTGAAAAATGGCGGACGGTGAAAATATTTGAGCATGCATGTTTTTTTGAAGTAACGATCCTAATGATTGAAATTGCATGAACATTTCATAAACTTACCCATTCTAAGGTGACTTCTGGTTATGTTATTGTTTTAGTGTAAACATTTGTGTTATTGATTGTAGGTAATTTCGGTAAACAATATTTTTTTTTGTAATTTTATTTTCTCACCTGTTCTTTCTCACCTGTCACAGTAAATATATCAACAATTTGAAAAAAAATCTGATTCAAAATGATGGTAAATAATATTATATCGAACAAAAAACTTAAAAAGTTTGTACATTTTTATTCAAGTATTACCATATAAATCATGCATATATATGAACATACCCTTCTACAAGAGAATTTTAAGAAAAATATTCAGTAGATGGGATAGGTATTGAAAAAAACAATTCAGCACTGTAAGGATTTTAACCCTTTCCTTCATACATAAGCTTTAATCAGGGCAGACCGGACAATAGAGAATGAATTTTTGCAGTTATGGCATTGATGTTATGAAGGTCCATCGCTCATAAGTGCGATTAGCACTTTGATTATAATTGTCTTCAGAAATTTCAAGCCAGAAGGATTCCGAGTATAAACATATCACTTGTTTGAAGACTTAACTGGTTAACAATAGGGTAAAATACAATAAAGAATTTCCTATAGATCTTTAAAATAATATTTCAGAAAAGCATATTAGGGCATTCCCTAACAAGAGGACCATGATGGTCCTATATCGCTCACCTGATTTAATCAAACTTAAAAAGTTTTCATTGTTCTTTGTCTATACATATATACGGAAAACAAGCAACACCCCCTGGTGGCCATTTTTATCATCCTATCAAAATATTTTGAAGTCTTAGTAGAGGGGCACCCAAAGAACATTCATGGCAAATGGACAAGAATATTTTTAAAGTGTTTACCTTAACAAGTCTATGTAAAACAAGTGATCCCCAGGGTGGAGCCATGTTTGACACCAGGGCTATAATAATTTGACCAATCATGGTAGAAGTCAACTGATGAAGTTAGATTTCAAATATTAAACTTTTAGACAAGATTTTTAAAGTTTTTCCCTATACGAGTATATGTAAAACAAGTGACCCGGGTGGGGCCATTTTTGACCCCAGGGCTATAATTTGAACAATCTTGGTAGGAGTCCACTAGATGACGCTACATACCAAATATCAAAGGCCTGGGCCTTCTACTTTTAGACAAGATGATTTTTTAATTGTTTTCCCTTTATGAGTCTATGTAAAACAAGTGACCCCCAGGGGCGGGTAATTTTGACCCAAGGGCTATAATTTGAACAATCTCTTGGTAGAGGTCCACTAGATGATGCTAAATACCCAATATCAAAGGCCTGGGCCTTCTACTTTTAGACAAGAAGATTTTTAAGTTTTTCCCTTATATGAGTATATGTAAAACAAGTGACCCCCAGGATGGGGTCATTTTTTACCCCAGGGCTATAATTTGAACAATCTTGGTAGAGGTCCACTAGACGATGCTACATACCAAATATCAAAGGCCAGGGGCCTCTACTTTCAGAAAAGATTTTTTTTAAAGTTTTTCCCCTATATGAGTCTATGTTAAACAAGTGACCCGGGGAGGGGTCATTTTTGACCCCAGGGCTATAATTTGAACAATCTTGGTAGGGGTCTACTAGATGATGCTACATACCAAATCTCAAAGGCCTGGGGCCTCTACTTTTAGACAAGAAGATTTTTTAAGTTTTTTCTCTATATAAATCTATGTAAAACAATAGACCCCAGGGGAGGGGTCATTTTTACCCCAGGGCTATAGTTTGAACAATCTTGGTAAAGGTCCACTAGATGATGCTACATACCCATTATCAAAGGCCTGGGCCCTCTACTTTTAGACAAGAAGATTTTTAAAGTTTTTCCCCTATATGTGTCTATGTAAAACAAGTGACCCCCGGGGAGGGGTCATTTTTTACCCCAGGGTTATAATTTGAATAATCTTGGTAGAGGTTCACTAGATTATGCTATATACCAAATATCAAAGGCATGGGCCTTCTACTTTTAGACAAGAAGATTTTTAAAGTTTTCCCCTATATGAGTCTATGTTAAACAAGTGACCCCCGGGGAGGGGTCATTTTTGACCCCAGGGCTATAATTTGAACAATCTTGGTAGAGGTTCACTAGATGATGCTACATACCAAATATCAAAGGTATGGGCCTTCTACTTTCAGACAAGAAGATTTTTTAAGTTTTGGTTAATTTCCCCTTTTTTGTTGGCGTGGCAGCCAAAGTTCTGCATGGAATAGAATTCTTTGAACAAGTTTGAAAGAGATCCACCCAAGGAACATTCCTGTAAAATTATTTTGAATTTGGTTAATTGGTGTTAACAGACGACGACGATGACGACAGCCGACGAGTGATCACAAAAGATCACCTTGCACTTTGTGCATTGGTGAGCTAAAAATGGTTACAAGTATTTAGGGCGAACCCCAATCTATCAGTCTACTTGGTTCTAGCAATTGCAATGTAGAGATGACCCAGTTAACACCAGCCAAATTTCACCTGATAATGTGGATGAATTGTATGGGAATATGATTCTCTATTGAATAACAGGAATTGGCCATGATCAATCAGGCACATAATATATTTAAGTAATTTGTGAAGACAAGAGTTTTATCTCTGATGTCATAAAGGATGCTGATTCTCATGACGATAGACATTTTTACAACTTGTAGAGGGCTAAACAAGCACTGACGAGTGTGTGAATGCATGAAATTAGACTACTACAAACTCAACTTGTGAAATGTCAAGCTGACATAGTTTCCTAAAAGCAAAATAAGTGTGAACTAGTAAACTTTTTACAAGAAGATTTGAAAATATTTCATCCAAAATTAGCAAAGTCCAAGATGAACCAAATAATCAAAGAGTGTATTGAGGCAGCATTCAAAGATTTTAAGGTGATAAATCATATTGCGTGGCAAGTGTAAAAGTACCATAGAACTTTTTTCTAAATATGTTTAGCAGAATAAAAATTGATAAATTGGAATCTTGATGAACAATCTTGATAAACATGAACATGAAAAGGTTAACAGGAAACACCCAATGGGAATAACGACAGGTTGAACAGTCCAATGAGCCTGCCTAAGGAAACATTGAATACCTGTTAAGGGTAAATGAAAGAATTTCAAACCTTTCCCATAACGATGGGGAGTTCATTTATCGACCAGTTCAGCATGTGATTGACCCTGTGACATGTACAATACACATCAATCATGCTGGGAGCATACCAATAGTATTTCTCGTCATATCTCAAACAACATAGGACCTGATAAATGGCTATGATTTTATCATCAAAATAGGCACAAGGAGCATTAATTGCGTGAAAAGTAGTATTTGTAATGTTATGGCCAGAACACTGTTGAGTAAAGGAATAAATTATAGAAGAAAGAAAAGCACATATCTGTGGTGCCATGTTGATATTGGCCGGATATCTATACTGGGAGGTGTCAAATTGGAATCTCCAATGTGAAGCTTGGTCAATAACGGAAATTATGAATATTGAAAAGCTGCAGTATATAAGAGGTCTGAGACCCGCTCTCTGGGACAGAAGACATAAGCCAGTGTGAGAACTACATTGTGTAGGTGCTGCCAAGATCAGACTCTTTGGGCGAGAATGAGGGCGAGAATGAGGGCGAGAATGAGGGCCAAGAGTAGACAGATAGATCCGGTTGGATCCTCTCTGCCAGGACCATAGGGGAAGATATGGTAGTAGCAATGGTGTCGCAACTTAAATGACTAATACAAATTGATATTGATAGATGTGCAATATGTCATCATGTGTGAGAAGTAAATATTAAATATTGTGTAAGTCACACCGACTTGTTGAACTTCATTAATTAATAAGTTTTACAAAGCAACGCGAAGTACTTTAAGACATACGATACATATGTTGCCAATGATAAGGATGATTTGTACACTGATGAGAATAAGGATGATGATGACTTTAGTGAGTTTGTTGAAGTTTAGGTTGATTTAAGTCCTCAGTTGAGATTCCAAAGTTGCATCACATATACAGTAAATATCACAAGAGCTGTCTGCAAGACAGCATGCTATTATACTATTTGGCCATTTCATACTAAAGTCAACAGTTTTGACTGAGATAGTGGCTTGACGGTATAGTACTATAAATGAAGTTGGATTAAATAAAGTCGTTTAAATAGCATATACTGTTTGTGAATGGATCGCTCACCTTAATTATACAATGTACTGCAATGCAAAACAAATCAAGACAATTATTCTGAATGCAACCTCCACAGTGTTAACAAGATTTTCCTTCATTTGGCCTAGTGATCTATATCTTTTTACCTGATATGACCCATATTCAAACATGGACTAGATATCATCAAGACAACATTCTGACAAATTTTCAACTTGCTCAAAGTAAAAATGTGGCCTCCGGATTTTGAACAATATTATACAATTATGGACTTTTCAGCTGTTATACATGATGTGATATGCACCAAAAAAATCATTATTGACCGAGGCGATAGCCGAGGTCAATAATGATTTTTTGGTACATATCAACATCATGTATAACAGCTGAAAAGCCCATAACTGTTTTATTGTATAACCCTCAATTTATCATATATTCGTTTTGATATTGATCAACTTAAAAGAAAACAGAGGACCACTCAAGGAACATTTATGTTGTATGTTGTATTTCTGTCTCATGATAACAGTACGTTTTTGACATGATAACAGTCTAAAACGCGATTCTAAAAGTGGTAATGCACGTGCATGACGTCATTTAAAAAAAATTACGTCACCGGAATGACCACTCGGAAGTTTACGTGGTCATTCGGAACGCGCCTCGGAAAATTCCGTAGCGTACGGATAAAGGCGAAGGATATTAATAGGCGGCTCGTGGGATTCCTCGGTCTTCCCCTGTTACTATTTATACAAGAGGGCCATGATGGCCCTGGATCGCTCACCTTAATTATACAATGTACTGCAATGCAAAACACATCAAGACAATTATTCTGAATGCAACCTCTACAGTGTTAACAATCTTTTCCTTCATTTGGTCTAGTGATCTATATTTTTTTACCTGATATGACCCATATTCCAACATGGACTAGATATCATCAAGACAACATTCTGACAAAGTTTCAACTTGCTCAAAACATTCTGACCAAATTCCAAGCTGCTGAAGCAAAAAATATGGCATCCAAAGTGTTCACAAGATTGTCCTTCAATTTGGTCTAGTGACCTAGTTTTTGACTCAGCATGACCCATATTCAAACTTGGCCTACATATTATCAAGAAAAACATTCTAATTAAGTTTCATCATGCTGAAATTAAAAATGCAGTATCCAGAGTGTTAACAAGATTACCTTTCAATTTGGCTTAGTGACCTAGTTTCTAACTCGGCATGACCCATATCCGAACTTGGCCTAGATATCATTTAGACAAACATTCTGACCAAATTTCAAGCTGCTGAAGCAAAGAATGTGGCATCCAAAGTGTTCACAAGATTTTCCTTCAATTTGACCTAGTGACCTAGTTTTTGACCCGGCATGACCCATATTCGAACTTGGCCTAGATATCATTCAGCTCAACATTCTGAACAAATTTCAAGCCGCTGAAGCAAAACATGTTGCTTCTACAGAGTTAACAAGATTTTCCCTCAATTTGGCCTAATGACCTAGTTTCTGATCCAATATGACCCATATTTGAACTTGACCTAGATATCTTTAAGACAAACATTCTGACAAAATTTCAAGCTGCTAAAGCAAAACATGGATCATCCAAAGTGATAACTAGATTTTCCTTCAATTTGGCCTAGTTACCTAGTTTTTGACCCGGCATAACCCATATTCGAACTTGACCTAGATATTTTTAAGACAAACATTCTGACAAAATTTCAAACTGCTGAAGCAAAAATTGCGGCCTCTGGAGTGTTAACAAGATTTTCCTTCAATTTGACCTAGTGACCTTCTTTTTGACCTGACGTGACCCATGTTCGAACTTGACCTACATATCATCAAGACAAACATTCTGATAAAGTTTCAACATGCTAAAGTTGAAAATGTGGCCTCAAGAGGGTTAACAAGATTTCCCTTCAATTCGACCTAGTGACCTAGTTTTTGACCTCATATGGCCCAGTTTCGAACTTGTCCAAGATTTTATGGAGATGAACGTTCTGATAAACTTTCATGAAGATTGGATGCAAAATGTAGCCCATAGAGTGTTAACAAGCTCAAATGTTGACGATGGACGACGGACGACTGACGACGGACGACGCACGACGGACGGACGCCGGACAAAATGTGATCACAATAGCTCACCTTGCACTTCGTGCATAGGTGAGCTAAAAACTGGGCAATATCAGAAAAAAACGGTCAATATCGCTAGATATTTTTTCTAAAAAATTACTTTTTAGCCAATGAAAAGGCGTCTATTTATAGGTTATATAATAATTTCCGTTATTGACCTTGTTTCTGACCCAATATGACCCATATTCGAAATTGACTTAAGAGAATATTTTCAAGAAATTCTTTTGATGTAAAATAAATGGTTCAAAATGAGTTATAGCTCCTATTCCAAATATTTTCAAGATGCATCATGTGCCCCGTAATTTGATTATTATTATATTGTAATTTAGTTTGATGATTTAAAAAAGCTCATCCTCACTACATAGTTTAAAAAAGATTTATGTTGAAATATTTATAAAATATGTTTATTGTAATACAAACAAGAGCACCAAATGTCACAAAATACACCCGTCCTATTTATAAAGTGAAAATTGGTTGTACATCAGGCAAATTTAGAGAGAGGACACTGTTGATATAGTTTTGGCCATTTCGAGGGATATAAGTGTGGAGTGACTAAGATAACGTGGTTAGTTATCGAACCTGACCAAAATATTCTGCCCATCAACATATTGTCTAAATTGATGATGATCAAATACAATGACTCAAGTGATATGGCTGATTATAGCAATTGTCCGAGATATTATGCCCGTACACATTCTGACTAAATTTGGTGATGATTGGATAAAAGTTTCGAAGTTATTGAAGGGACAAGACCAATAATTTCTATGATTAAAGGTCAATAACTCTCCAGTGAATGAAGCGATATGGCTGGTAATCGAACGCGTCAGAGATATTTTGCCAATACACATTCTGACAAAATTTTGTGGTGACAGGACAAAGGCTTTCAAAGTTATTGATCAGACAAGACTAGTGACTCAAGCAATATGGCTGGTTGTAGAACTTGTTCAAGAAACTATGCCCATACACATTCTGACTAAATTTTGTGATGATTAGATAATGGCTTCTAAAGTTATTGATCGGATAAAGTCATTGATCGGACAATACCTATTTGAGGTAATTTCTATAATTAAAGGGCAATAACTCTCGATTGACAACAGCGATATGGCTGGTTATAGAACTTGTCCGAGATATTATGCCAATACACATTTTGACTAAATTTGGTGGTGATAATTAATTGGACCAAGGGTTTCCAAAGTTATTTAGCTGACAAGACCAATTTTAGGTAAATTCTATAATTAAAGGGTGATAACTCTCGATTGACTTAAGCTATATGGCTAGTTATCGAGATATTATGCCAATACACATTCTGACTAAATTTGGTGATGATGGGACAAAGGCTTCTGAAGTTATTTAGCTGACAACATACTGGACGATGCCCACCCACTGGCCCGCACGTACGCCGCAGGTAAAACTAGAATACAATCTGTTTTTTCAAAACGGGTGTATAGAGACTGTAAATTTACGTGTAAAAAAATATGTTCTGCTCTGTTCTGTAGTAGACAACGTTTGAAAGCATTACTTTTAAAGCAAAGATTTGCCATCATGTCAGAGCAATCATTTCATTTTCAAAAATGTTTTAAAAATCATGGGTATGTCTATCTAGGCATGTGTACGGGTCAGGTCTAGTATAACTTTAGCCAAACCTGTCCACTTGTACAGATATATCTGATCACGTGAAGAAAATCCTTTCTGAAAATCATGGAACAAAAATATAGGTGTATACATACAAAAACGGTTCAGTGTGAATTTTATTATTTTTGATTACCATCAACTAAGTCCATAAACGTCACACACACCACTATACTCATATTTATATTCTGAATTTCAACTCCACACATGGTATGTTAAACTGGAAACAGTCAATTTGTTTGACATGAACAAGATTATCTATTCAATTAACTTTGACAATCATGTAATCTGATAGATAATGTCAATCGGAATACATCGGTGTGAATGCTTCATGGATGACTAGTGTTGGGCCGATGATCGATTATAATCGAAAGTTGATCGGTTACGCATCACATTGGCGATAATCAATTGCATTTTACCACAATCGATAATCAATCGGTTCACCTTTTTTGACGAATTTATGCTCGATTAATATTCGCTTCCACAAGGGAGATTACTCTCACAGTCATGTTTGAAAACTCATGTTTGGTGGGCTAGCATGTAAATATACAACTTGAGATTGAAAAAAAGTGTTGGTTTTTTTGGCAATAAAATGATACAACCTATTAAAGACAAGACATTAAGCCGGTATTTTTTTTTTATCAAACATAAATAATAAGAAGCATTGCAAACAATATAATCGATGTCTAACCGAATGAGGCAAAGCGATTGTAACCGATAATCAATTATAAAATGGAACCGATGGCCCAACACTATCAGGATGACAGAATTACCCAGAGTAAATTATGTCAGAAATATTTCAAGCATGTTTTATCTTTATGTAGACAAAACAATGTTTACCGTACAAACAGAACAGTAAATAAGAGAATTGTATGTTCTGTGCGTGACCAATCTTTTTCTAGCAAGTACTATATTGGAGTACAAGTAACTAATGTACACAGTTGTATGGTTGATTAATTGATCGATTGCATTTTGTTTTACGCCGTTTTTAACAATTTTTCAGTTATATGGTGTTTCCTGTGTAAGTTACCAGTACTACTCGCTCATTTATTCCAACGCAAGCCAGTCAGTGTAATACTTACCCGGCAACCTCGAGCGCCAAGATTACCATTTCTAAATGATATGGTATGCGGTCAAACCCATGGCCTCCTGCACCCGAGGTGGACACTCTACCACTACACCACCAAGTTAATTCCAGTTGTATGGACATAAAATGGTGGAAAAAGGAGGAATTGCTAATGTAATAAGCAATATCTCATTTGCTACAATATTTTAAAGTCGCCACAGGCTGTTGCCAATGTATCACCATGTGCCTTTCAACTGCTTCCTAAAGTTGGAATGGATGAAGTCTAAAATTGTGTTGGCACATGATGAACTGTGTACAGTGTTGGCACTTACCCCACATCTCCTACTGTTCCCTCGGGCATTTCCAAGTGTTTCAACACCGTGTAGTTTTTGACAGGACTGCTACATTCATGTACAGGTCTAAAAATAAAAAGAACAAGTAACTGTAGGATTGCAAGCAATACCATAATCCCCTACCGGTTTGCACGTTTTGACTTATTAATATTCTAAGTCCAAAAAGGGCATAACTCATTAAAAAATTGACGAAATCCCATGAAACGCGAACTTGATCTGTGACACATGATTACAAAGCCATATACAAAATTTCAGCTCAATATCTCAATGCATGTAGAAAAAAAGTGCGGAAAACGAATATTCTAAGTCCAAAAAGGGGCATAACTCATTAAAAAATTGACGAAATCCCAGGAAACGCGAACTTGATCTGTGACACATGATTACAAAGGCATATACAAAATTTCAGCTCAATACCTCAAAGCATGTAGAAACAAGAGGCCCAAGAGGGCCAGTATCGCTCCACGGCCATAAGGCAAAAATAAAATCTCCAAACAGCCCTGCCCCGTGGTGGCTATTTTTTTTACCAACCACCATGGCTTAAAGGAATCTTGTAGAGTGTCACCAAAGGAATGTTTCTGCAAAATTATTTGAAAATATGCCTGACACTTTCGGAGGAGAAAATTTTTTAAGTTTTCACTATGGTCATATAAGTCAAAATAGCCCCGCCCTCTGGCGGCCATGTTTTTCGACCAATCAACATGGCTTGAAGGAATCTGATAGAGGGTCACCCAATGAACATTTCTACAAATTTATTTGAAAATCGGCTGAACACTTTCGGAGAAGAAGATGTTTTAAGTTTTCACTATAGCTATATAACGCAAAAAAGCCCCGCCCCCTGGCGGCCATGTTTTTCGCCCAATCAACATTTCTTGAAGGAATTATTTTTACCAACCACCATGGCTTAAAGGAATCTTGTAGAGTGTCACCAAAGGAATGTTTCTGCAAAATTATTTGAAAATATGCCTGACACTTTCGGAGGAGAAGATTTTTTAAGTTTTCACTATGGTCATATAAGTCAAAATAGCCCCGCCCTCTGGCGGCCATGTTTTTCGACCAATCAACATGGCTTGAAGGAATCTGATAGAGGGTCACCCAATGAACATTTCTACAAAATTATTTGAAAATCGGCTGAACACTTTCGGAGAAGAAGATGTTTTAAGTTTTCACTATAGCTATATAACGCAAAAAAGCCCCGCCCCCTGGCGGCCATGTTTTTCGCCCAATCAACATTTCTTGAAGGAATCTAATTAAGGTTCACACAAGGAACATTTCTACAAAATTATTTGAAAATCGGCCTGAAACTTTTGGAGGAGAAGATTTTTTAAGTTTGCTCTTTAGCCATATAGGCAAAATAGCCCCGCCCTGTGACGGCCATGTTTTTTTACCAATCAACATGGCTTGAAGGAATCTGATAGAGGGTCACCCAAGGAACATTTCTACATAATTATTTGAAAATCTGCTGAACACTTTTTGAGAAGAAGATTATTTAAGTTTTCACTATAGCTATATAAGGCAAAAAAGCCCCGCCCCCTGGCGGCCATGTTTTTCGCCCAATCAAAATTTCTTGAAGGAATCTAATAAAGGGTCACCCAAGGAACATTTCTACAAAATTATTTGAAAATCGGCCTGACACTTTTGGAGAAGAAGATTTTTTAAGTTCTCACTATTTTTTTCTTCCGGTTGCCATGGGAACCAGAATTTTGAATGGATCAAAAAAATTTGAAGGAATTTAGTAGAGGACATTGAGAGGATGCTTCCCATGAAGTTTCAACCAAATTGGCTAAGTGGTTAGGGAGAAGAAGTTGTTTAAAGGAAAAAGTTAACGCACGCACGCACGCACGCACGACGGACAATTCGCCATGACATAAGCTCGACTGGCTTTCAGCCAGTGGAGCTAAAAAAGTGAGGAAAACTGATTTGCCGGACTGACTGACTGACTGACAGATGGACTGACTGACGGACTGATGGACGGAGTGCAAACCTAAGAGTCCCCTTCGGCACGCCGGTAGGGGACTAATAAGTTAATGTCATAGGGCAAGCAATACATAAGTCCCCTATTGGACGAGGACAGAACATTGTGTATTGTATGTGCATTTTGGACAAAAACAGGAATGAATTGCATACATTTTGGGTACAGTCCTACAGTTCAGAAAATCATGAAATTGACAATCTGAACGGTAAGTGATCGGAGCATGATTGTGATTTGAACGAGAGCGGAATGGAATTTTGTACTCTGAATGAAACATTGAAAATGAATGAAAAAAAAAATTCACATGAAAGCTTCACTTCACTTACTGATTGGTTGCAACAAATTTATTGATATTTTTAACGAAATATATTTATTTATTTATTTCGGGCTTATTTTACATTATTTCTTTACATTAAATCTTGATTATCATGGCAATTAAAGATGAATATGGTATAAAGAATGTAACAAGAGTGCCAGTGCCGCCACAATATACGCCAACAAAAAATATAAAGATCAAGATTGGTCCTTTTAATTATTGCTTTTAACATGTCTGTATACATAAGCTCAAAATGAAGTCTGTGAGACCAGTTAGCTTAGCTGGAAGAGACAGGGACCTGAGATCATGGTTGCCTGGGTATTAGGTTCGATCCCTGCAGGGGCAGCCGGGTGTTTCCTTGAGCAAAACAGTTTATCCACACTTGTTCAGAGTTGAAAGTCTTACTCTGCTTACCAGCCTAGCTGACTTTGGTATTAACTAAAGAAAATAGGATACATATAAACAGAGATAGAACCCTATAGAGGCTTCCGATATTAAAGTAGGTCAAATGGCAGTGTCGATATGTATCCTTTTTTCCTTCTGAGCATAACTCTTGCAAAAATCACTCTACCGGATAATCCCTGCTTTATGCACTTCTACCTGTTTGGAAACTTGAGTTGCGTTCTCAAGTGAATATGCTATAGATACCAAGTTTCGAAAGGCATAAATAACTATTGCACAAATTGCTGAACCGGAAAATCACTGAACATCTACCCATTATAGTAATGATATTGACCAAGTTTTGCAAAGATTCAGTCAACGTAGGAAGAGTTGCGTTCACAAGCCGCAATATCAATCAGCTACAGAGACTAAGTTACAAGGGACATAAATCCTGCAAATATCAATGAACCGGAAAATCGCCGCTTCATGCACATCTACACATTATAGTTATGACATTGACCACGTTTTGAAAAGATACGGTCAGAAACGTAGGAGGAGTTGCGTTCACAAGAAATGAACGTACGGACGGACAGACGGAGAAGATGACGCCAATATACGACCGCCTCCGGCGGCGTATAAAAATCAAAACATGTATGTTCATTTAAAGGCAGAAGAGTATTTTACATGTGTATTCGATAGAGCATTGTTAATCGAGTCAGCAGAAGGCGTTCGGCGCTGATGAAAGCAATTGAAAACGTCAATCATAACAACAATTTCAACAAGACATGGAAATTCCATGAAACCAGGTTTTCTATAATGGAAGGTATTTGATTAAGAATTAACAGATCTGTCAAATCTTTCTGTTAATAGTTAATCAAAGCTAGTAATTCAAGTAACAGGGAATATTTCTATTGATGAATAATCATAAGGGAAACCTTGAAGCTAATCTAGAAGCTACGGATAAATTATTTATATACAACACATTGTCTTAGAAGCTATAGATAAAATATTTATATGCAACACATTGTATTGATATAATGCATATCTATGCTATATTCTTTTAAATTGCCAAGTTATTTAATATGGAGCATATTTGTGCGAAGTTATTTGAAAATATCTATATGCATGGTAAAGTTATGGTCTGAACAAAAAAAGTTCAAGTAAAGTATATTTGCTGTCACTGTGACCTTGACCTGGAAGCTAAACACATAAATTGTGCATATGACACAGCATCTTGATATGGTGTATATCTGTTCCAAGCTATTTGAAAATATCTCTGGATGAAAAAAAGTTATTGTCCGGACAAGAAAAGTTCAACTGATGTCTATTTGTTGTCACTGTGACCTTGACCTTGAAGCTACAGACAAAAGTTTTGCATGTGACACATCATATTGATATAATTCATATTTGTGCCAAGTTATTTGAAAATATCTCTACGCATGACAAAGTTATGGTCCGGACAAGAAAAGTTCAATTAAAGTCTATTTCTTATCACTGTGACCTTGACCTTGAATCTACAGATTTCTTTTTGCATTTGGCACATCGTCTTGATATGGTGCATGTTTGTGCCAAGTTATTTGAAAATATCTCTATGCATGGCAAAGATATGGTCCGGACAAGGAAAGTTGACGCCCGCCCGCACGCCCAACTGCCCGCCCACCGACTTCGCCAAACTAATAACCAGATTTTTCCTTCAGAAAACCTGGTTAAAAAGCGAACAAGATCTGCCTACAGGATAAAAAATACAATTTCTTCCTTCATTTATCTTCTTTTTTTTTTTTTTTCGAAATTCTTGGTTATAAAGCCTGAATGCCTATAAATTGTGCACATATCAAATTTGTTTTAAAAAGTTCACTCGACAAAAAAAAATTACAGTACAGTCCGGGAAATACCGAGTTACGCTCATTTCAACAAACTATGACACAAAACATGAGACGTTTCGTCGATATTATATACTATTTTTTATAAAGTATTGCTGAAATATATATAAACAAGAGGGCCATGATGGCCCTGGATCGCTCACCTTAATTATACAATGTACTGCAATGCAAAACACATCAAGACAATTATTCTGAATGCAACCTCCACAGTGCTAACAATATTTTCCTTCATTTGGCCTAGTGATCTATATTTTTTTACCTGATATGACCCATATTCCAACATGGACTAGATATCATCAAGACAATCTTGTGACAAATTTTCAAATTGCTAAATTTTCCTTTATTGACCTTGTTTCTGACCCAATATGACCCATATTCAAACTTGACCTAGATATAATTCAGACAAACATTCTGACCAAATTTCAAGCTGCTGAAAAAAATGCGGCATCCAAAGTGTTAACAAGATTTTCCTTCAATTTGGCCTAGTGACCTAGTTTTTGATCCTAGTGACCTAGTTTTTGACCCTACATGATCCATATTCGAACTTGGCTTAGATATCATTTAGATAAACATTCTCATTAAATGTCAAGCTGCTGTAGCAAAAAATGCGGCCTCTAGGGTGTTAACAAGATTTTCCTTGAATTTGACCTAGTGACCTATTTTTTGACCCAACATGACCCTTGATCAAACTGGACTTACATATCATCAAGAAAAACATTCTGATAAAGTTTCATCATGCTCAAGTTAACAAGAGGGCCATGATGGCCCTGGATCACTCACCTGATTTTTTTTTTCAATTTAACTATATAAGCCCCGCCCCCTGGCGGCCATAGTTTCCGACCAATCAACTTGGCTTGAAGGAATCTGATAGAGGATCACCCTAGGAACATTTCTACAAAATTATTTGAAAATCAGCCTGACACTTTTGGAGGAGAAGATTTTTTAAGTTTTCACTGTGGTTTGAAGGAATCTGATAGACGGTCATCCAAGAAACATTTCTACAAAATTATTTGAAAATGTTCACTATAGCCATATAAGGCAAAATAGCCCTGTCCACTGGTGGCCATGTTTTTTGACTAATCAACATGGCTTGAAGGAATCTGAAAGTGGGTCACTTAAGGAACATTTTTACACAATTATTTGAAAATCGGCATGACACTTTCGGAGAAGATTTTTTAAGTTTTCACTATAGCCATATAATGCAAAATAGCCCTGCCCAGTGGGCCAGTGGCGGCCATGTTTTTCGACCAATCAACATGGCTTGAAGGAATCTGAAAGTGGGTCACTTAAGGAACATTTCTACAAAATTATTTGAAAATCTGCCTGACACTTTCGGAGAAGAAGATTTTTTAATTTTTCACTATAGCCATATAAGGCAAAATAGCCCCGCCCCCCTGGTGGCCATGTTTTGCGACCAATCAACTTGGCTTGAAAGAATCTGATAGAGGGTCATCCAAGGAACATTTCTACAAAATTATTTGAAAATCTGCCAACCAGTTTGGGAGAAGAAGATTTTTTAAGTTTTCACTCTAGCCATATAAGGCAAAATAGCCCTGCCCACTTGCGGCCATGTTTTTCGACCAATCAACATGGCTTGAAGGAATCTGATACAGGATCATCCAAGGAACATTTCTACAAAATTATTTGAAAATAGGCCCGACACTTTCTGAGGCGAAGACTTTTTAAGTTTTCACTATAGCCATATAAGGCAAAATAGCCCCGCCCCCCCCTGGCGGCCATGTTTTTTGACCAATCAACATGGCTTGAAGGAATCTGATAGAGGGTCATCCAAGGAACAATTCTACAAAATTATTTAAAAATCTGCCAACCAGTTTGGGAGAAGAAGAATTTTGAAGTTTTTTTCATTTCGTTGCCATGGAAACCAGAATTCTGCATGGATCCCAAAAATTTGACGGAAATCCGGTGTGGTCATTGAGAGGATGCTTTCTGTGAAGTTTCATCCCAATTGACCCACTGGTTACTGAGGAGAAGAAGTTGACTGACGACGGACGACGCACGCCGGACAACGCACGCCGGACAAAAGGCGATCACAATAAATCGCCTTGAGCAAATGCAGTATGAAGAGTGTTACCAAGATTACCCTTCAATTTGGTCTAGTGACCTAGTTTTTAACCCAGCATGACCCATATTCGAACTTGGCCTAGATATCATTTGGACAAATATACTGACCAAATTTCAAGCTATTGAAGCAAAAAATGCGGCATCCAAAGTTTTAACAAGATTTTCCTTCAATTTGGCCTAGTGACCTAGTTTTTGACCCCGCATGACCCATATTCGAAATTAGCCTAGATATCATTTAGCTCAACATTCTGACCAAAATTTCAAGCAGCTGAAGCAAAACATGCGGCTTCTACAGAGTTAACAAGATTTTGCCTCAATTTGGCCTAGTGACCTAGTTTCTGACCCAATATGACCCATATTTAAACTTGACAAAGATATCTTTAAGACAAACATTCTGACAAAATTTCAACATGCTAAAGTTAAAAATGTGGCTTCTACAGTGTTAACAAGATTACCCTTCAATTTGGCCTAGTGACCTAGTTTCTGACCCAATATGACCCATATTTGAACTTGACCTAGATATTTTTTAAGACAAACATTCTGACAAAATTTCAAACTGCTGAAGCAAAAATTGCGGCCTCTGGAGTGTAAACAAGATTTTCCTTCAATTTGACCTAGTGACCTCGTTTTTGACCTCATATGGCCCAGTTTCTGACTTGTCCAAGATTTGATAGAGATGAATGTTCTGATACACTTTCATGAAGATTGGATGCAAAATGTAGCCTGTAGAGTGTTAACAAGCTGAAATGTTGACGACGCACGACGTCGTGCATAGGTGAGCTAAAAATGGAATTTCCAAATTTTGTCATTTTGCCCTTTTTCTGATGCCTCCTGACTGCCATGTTTTTCAACCAAACAGTATGCATTGAACAATCTTAGTAGAGGCTCACCTAAGGAACATTTCTACCAAACTATATTGGAATCTGACATGCAGATTCAAAGAAGAAGATTTTTAAAGCTTGGACATTTTGCCCCCTTTCTGATGCCGCAGCAACCCTGGCGGCCATGTTTTTCAACAGATCAGACATATTTGAACAGTCAAGTACTTTTGGACAAGAAGATTTTTAAAGATTTTACAATGCACATATTAGGAAAACAAGCTCCGCCTCCTGGCGGCCATGTTTTTCAACGGATCAGAAATATTTTAACAATCTTGGTAAAGGGTGCCCCAAGGAACATTTGTGCAAGATAATTTTCAAATCGGGCCAGTACTTTTGGACAAGAAGACTTTTAAAGTTTTAACAATGTACATATAAGGAAAACAAGCTGCGCCTCCTGACGGCCATGTTTTTTCGACGGATCGGAAATATTTGAATAATCTGTAAAGGGTGCCCCAATGAACATTTGTGGAAAATAATTTTCAAATCGTGCCAGTACTTTTGGACAAGAAGATTTTTAAAGTTTTAACAATGTACATATAAGGAAAACAAGCTGCGCCCCCTGGCGGCCATGTTTTTCAACGCATCAGAAATATTTGAACAATCTTGGTAAAGGGTGCCCCAAGGAACATTTGTGCAAAATAATTTTCAAATTGGGCTAATACTTTTGGACAAGAAGATTTTTAAAGTTTTAACAATGCACATATAAGGAAAACAAGATCCGCCCCCTGGCGGCCATGTTTTTCAACGGATCGAAAATATTTGAACAATCTTGGTAAAGGGTGCCCCAAGGAACATTTGTGCAAAATAATTTTCAAATCGGGCCAGTACTTTTGGACAAGAAGATTTTTAAAATTTTAACAATGCACATATGAGGAAAACAGGCTCCGCCCCCTGGCGGCCATGTTTTTCAACGGATCAGAAATATTTTAACAATCTTGGTAAAGGGTGCCCCAATGTTCATTTGTGGAAAATAATTTTCAAATCGGGCCAGTACTTTTGGACAAGAAGATTTTTAAAGTTTTAACAATGCACATATAAGGAAAATAAGCTCCGCCCCTTGGCGGCCATGTTTTTCAACGGATCGGAAATATTTGAACAATCTTGGTAGAGGGTACCCCAAGGAACATTTGTGCAAAATAATTTTCAAATCGGGTCAGTACTTTTGGACAAGAAGATTTTTTAAGATTTGGCAATTTTCCCCTTTTCTGTTGCCGCAGCAAGTTTTTGATGGAATTTAAATATTTGAACAATTTTGAAAGAGGTCCACCAAAGGAACATTCCTGTGAAGTTGAAATTGGTCAAGTGGTTAAGGAGGAGATGATCTAAATGTCTAAATGTTAACGACAGACGACGGACAACGCCAGACGGACAAAAGGTGATCAGAATAGCTCACCTTGAGCCTTTGGCTCTAGGTGATCTAAACAAGAGGGCCATGATGGCCCTGGATCGCTCAAATTCTAAAGTTGCATCACATATACAGTAAATATCACAAGAGCTGTCTGCAAGACAGCATGCTATTATACTATTTGGCCATTTCATACTAAAGTCAACAGTTATGACTGAGATAGTGGCTTGACGGTATAGTACTATAAATGAAGTTGGATAAGTCGTTTAAATAGCATATACTGTTTGTGAAACAAGAGGGCCATGATGGCCCTGGATCGCTCACCTTAATTATACAATGTACTGCAATGCAAAACAAATCAAGACAATTATTCTGAATGCATCCATCCTCCAGTGTTAACAATATTTTCCTTCATTTGGCCTATTGATCTATATTTTTTTACCTGATATGACCCATATTCCAACATGGACTAGATATCATCAAGACAACATTCTGACAAATTTTCAACTTGCTGAAAGGTTTTGTAGAGATTCACTCAAAGAACATTTCTGCCATATTATCTGACAAACAGATTATGGAGATGGAGGTTTTTAAAGTTTGGGTATTTTTCTCAATTTCTGATGCGGCAGCAACAAAAGTTCTAAACAGAATGTAAGTCTTCAAACAATTCTGAAAGAGGACCATTAAAGGAACATTCCTGTGAAGTTACGTTGAAATTGGTCAAGTGGAATGGTAGCAGTTGTCATTTGTAGCTAAAAGTTCAATTTAACCCTTTTGTGATGACGCGAGGTTGCTATGATTTTGTAACCAATCAATACGGCTTGAACAAATTAAGTAGAGGATCACTTAAGTAAGATTCCTATCGAATTTTATTAATATCAGACAAGGATTTTAAAAACAAAAAGGAATTTCCAAATTTTGTCCCTTTTCTGATTCCTTCTGACTGCCATGATTTTCAACCAATCAGTATGCCTTGAACACTCTTTGTAGAGGATCACCCAAGGAACATTTCTACCGAACTATATATTGGAATCTGACATGCAGATTCAGAGAAGAAGATTTTTAAAGTTTGGACATTTTGCCCCCTTTCTGATGCCGCAGCAACCAAAGTTCTCAATGGAATTAAATCTTTGAACAATTTTGAAAGAGGGCCATCAATGGAACATTCCTGTGAAGTTTAGATGAAATTAATCCTGTGGTTTAGGAGGAGATGATGTTTAAAGCTAAAAGTTAATGACGGGCGACGGACAAAGGACAAAAAGTGATCAGAATAGTTCAGGTGATCTAAAAATTATTTGTAACAATTCTTTTTATGGACAATCTTTAAATGGTTAACATATACCAATCAGTAATCTAATCAGACATGGATTATTGGTATAATTCATTTTTCTTCGGTTCCTAATTGTGGTAAAAACTAACACTCTAGAAATTGCAGAACATAACCCCAGATCAGAGTTGGCAATTAAACCTATCCTATCTGCAGCAGAGGACTTTGAAAACAACTTGCCAAATTCAGCATTAATGAATTTATCATTACTGTAGAGTTGAAAATGGACTGGCAACATTCCTTATGGTTATTTTTCAATGTTACAATTGGGGAGAACTCTAATAGACAAAATATTCAAGCATCTGATTATCGTCCTTAGGACCCGACCATGTTTCAGACACCAGTTGAAATGTAGCCATTGAATGAGATAATATTAGTCAGTTAATTAATAGATAACATTCAACATATAATAATAAACAGAGCTGTGTGCCAGGCTAAGTTGAAAACTTTATGGTAACAAGAGTTGTCGGAGGACAATATAGCTCGCCTATCAGGGCCATCATCTATAAGGGCCTACTTCAGAACAGTTATAGCATTAGGTAAAGTCACACAGTATCACCTATTGCAAGATAAAAACACCTTTTCAATACTTGCATGCAAATGTTAACCAAGTCCATACAGGCCCTTTTGAGCCTTTTAAATCTGTAAATTTATTTATATACGATAAGCAACAGCATACACAGTGTCTAAGAAAAGGCCTTTCACGCAAAGGTTTGACCAAAATGCTAAGTCCAAAAACGAGCACAATTCAGTCAAAATCCATTTCAGAGTTATGGAACTTGACATACAAGGTCATCTAATGACCCTGAATAAATGTGCGAAGTTTCAAAGCAACAGCAACAGCATACACAGTGTCTGAGAAAAGGCCTTGCATGCAAAGGTTTGTCCAAAAAGGGGCGCCATTCAGTCAAAATCCATTCCAGAGTTAAGGGAATTTACATACAGGGTCAAATAATGACCCTAAATAAGTGTGTGAAGTTTCAAAGCAACAGCTTACACAGTGTTTGAGAAAAGGCCTTGCAAGCAAAGGTTTAACCAAAATTCTAAATCCAAAAAGGGGCACAATTCAGTAAAATTCCATTCCAGAGTTATGGGACTTGACATACAAGGTCATCTAATGACCCTGAATAAGTGTGCGAAGTTTTAAAGCAACAGCATACGCAGGTGTCTGAGAAAAGGCCTTGCACACAATAATTCGACGTCCAAAAAGAGGCACAATTCGGTCAAAATCCATTCCAGAGTTATGGGACTTGACATAAAGGGTCATATAATGACCCTAAATAACTGTGTGAAGTTTCAAAGCAACAGCTTATACAGTGTCTGTATAAGCTGTTGCTGAAAAAAGGCCTTGCACGCAAAGGTTTGACCAAAACTATAACCGTGTACAGACGGACCGACAGACATGTGCAAAGCAATATACCCCTCTTCTTCGAAGATGGCATAATAATTGAATAGAGTTGACAACATTGTGACAAAATGAGAATTATAAGTAATTTCTCCATTTATAACACTGTTTTTAAAAGTTGACGGCTGCATATGCATCAGAATGTGTCTACAAGTAGGAAAGGGTTAAAAGGAAAGCATTCTATAAATAGCAATATAACAGTTGCTTCAATTGGGCTTTTTTTTTTTTTTTAAATGTACCGTTTTGTTTACAGGGTGACAAAGTCTCCTATGCCCTATTAATACTGTATGACACTACCATAATTACTATGCTAACAAGCTAGTGTAAGTTATGTGTGAACAGTGTAAATCTTGATCAGACTGTGTAGATGCACTGTCTAATCTAAATATTTAATACTGTTCTCAAAAGCCGACTTGTACATTTTGTCATGCACAGGCTCATGTATAAAACATGTAGGATAAAATGTGTGGCACTCAGAAACATCATATATTTTGAAAAGTTAATGAATAGATTATGGAATTTCAATCTGCCTAAACTGAACACAAATAGAAGGTGAGGAAGCATGGAGTTAATGGTTAAAGCTTTTACATGTATCGTGATAAAATTAATAATTTCTGACTTTGTACTAAACTAGAGTTATAGCATGTTTTATAGGACATGTGAAACAAGTTTAGATCCAGCACATATGTGTATTCTGATCAGATCATGATCTGTATTGGTGGCTAATATATATATATTTATTTTTTTCAAGTGAACAATAAAGATCCTTATTCGGATGAATGGACTAGTTGCAGTAATTCAAAGCCAGATGAGCCTACACACCTGTGTATGACATACATAGTATGCTCATGATCTGCATTGTTCACTTTGTGCACAGAAATAATCTGATAAATCTTTCAGCCAAAATTTCAGATACTGAGCAGGCCTCGACATTACCTTTTGAACCTACTTGCCTACCGTATATCCGCGGCCATAAGTCAAATTTTTGAGACTCAAATTTTGGTGTTGAAGCAGGGACTCGACTTATGACTGAATGACAATCTCTCCTAAGGTTATATTTTACACGCGACAAACAGTAGAGAAACTGCTTTTTATGTGTGATGCATCCTTTCCTTACATTTTTTTTATCTAGTTTAAAAGCCGTAAACAAAGGAAAAATGAATACCATACCCTTTAAAATCCTTTTTAATTCAAAGTTAATTTGTCCAATTTAAAGAAAATGTAGTAATTTCTCCTTTTGTCAGCTCTATCAAATGAAGTCTGCTGCAGATGCGTATAAATGCATGTGAAAATGGGTAAGAGTGAAATCTATATAGACCTTAATTTCCGCAAACCATTTTCCCCAACAAATGAGCCACGTCATAAAAAAAGAGTATGTGCAGTTTAATCACACAAGTATAATTTACTAAGCTAATAGTATCGTAAATTTAACATTAATTTATATGGGTGTATTTCATTTGTCGCGGCTCAATCTCAGCTGGTAAATTAGTGACGTCATTTATTTGAGCCCTGTGTTTTTCGCACGACAAACAGTTATAGGGCTAACGCAAGTCGGTTGTAACTACAGCCTGTTCCAGTGGAAATTACAACCGTTATCATATAACCATAGAGTCCAAACTTCTTTCCATAGACCTTTAAAACCCTTGTCTTCACCTCTCTGTGAATTACACACACTTTTAATAAACTTCGTCAATGCATGGTAGAAACACTGACATCGATAAAACCCTTTGTTCGAGTTTCGCGCTTTTAGTTTTTATAGATTAAAACAAATATTAAGAAATTTGGACTAGTTAGTTTGTTTGGATTTATAAAATCAGATTTGTGCATTATTATCTTAATGTATCATTATCCAGTTTTACATCGAGAACCATGTTTTTTTGGTTTTTTTGCCGAAATTTTTAAAAAGTCGACCCCCAACTTATGGCTGGGAATAACTTCAAAACCACCGAAATTGGGGTCAAAATGGACCCTCGACTTATGGCCGCGGATATACGGTAGTCGGAAACGTACTTTGAAAAACTCGCCCGAATATATGCATTATGGGCAAAGCTACAACAACCACGAATATACTATGGATGGTAGAGTTCTGAAGTCAGCTGACGAAGAGTGTGATCTAGGGGTAACATTCCAAAAAGACATGAAGTTTAGTAAACACATTGCTATGAAAATTAACAAGGCAAACAGCACTTTATCTCTTCTTCGTAGATCATTTAAATTTATAGACAAATATGCATTTATTAAGCTGTACACGGCTCTAATTCGTCCACATGTGGAGTTCGCAAATGTAATCTGGTATCCACACCTGCGAAAAGATATTGAAAGTGTTGAAAGACTTCAAATGAGAGCCACAAAACTAAACCCTGGGATCAAAGACTTGCCATATGAGGAACGTCTTCGGAAACTCCAGTTGCCATCACTAGCACACCGTAGATTAAGAGGAAATGCAATACAAACTTTTAAAATAATAAAGAGTATAGACGACTGTAACAAAGAAAAATTCTTCAAATTGGCAACTTTATCGAACACACAAGGACACTCCTATAAGCTAGAAAAACCTAGATGTGTGACAAACTTTGCTTTGAATAAATTTTCAAACCGTGTGATCAACTTATGGACTTTATTGCCACAATTTGTTGTAGATGCAAAAACAGTTGAAGATTTTAAAATACTACTGGACCGGCACTTCCCAAAAATGTCAAATATAAGTTTTAATTGCCATATTTATGACAGTATTATCAACATATATACATATATATCTTACTGCATAGAATCAATTGCTTCTAGTAAATTTAAGTTTCTACTGCCATAGACATTTATTGTCTCTATACATATATATAGACAATTGACAGTGTGATACTAAAAATTAATTATTCTAACAATATTGAGGGCCAACCCTTACGGAAATTTCTTATATGTGACATATATGAGAAAGTTATATGGCACATATATGTCCCTTATACTTGATTTCATATATGTCCCGTATATGGATTTTAGATGTAAATGAGATGTAAGTGCCTTATAAAGCACATACATGTTCTAATATATATGTCACATATATGTCCCTTATAAGGGACATATATTGGTCTTATAAGAGACATATATGTCAACCACATATATGTCCCTTATAAGGGACATATATTTGTCTTATAAGAGACATATATGTCAACCACATATATGTCCCTTATAAGTCCCATATATGTCCCTTGTACAGATAAATTGCACACATTCAGATCTGTGATGACATTGTTGAAAAAGGAGGGATTGTGTGAAGCAAGCAATTTCTCCTTTTGCAGCAATGTTTTAAAGATATTCAACTATTGGACAAATTATTGAAAAATATTTCACGCACAACAAATGGATAAATTGTCACTGAAAAATTCGCAAAAAAAGAAGGGGTAAGTAACATAATATTTTAATCAAATTTAACAGAAACATTTTCAATATCAAATAAAAACAACAATACAGCAAACAATGTCTTGTCCTTCTTCCCTTGCTTGTCCATGATCTCTTGATTTGTCCATTATGCAAGTGATTGCCAACAAAAGTGTACGTAACAGACTAACGGCTAGCATCTGAAATTTAAGAACATTTTGCTTTTAATCAAAATATCATTTGTTACCCTTTCCATTTGCAGATAACATTTGAAAACAGCCATTTCTCTTTTTTTCACAATGATTCATAATTAAACTCCATTCAAATTTCATTTTTCCAAAGACGTTTTCAGCAATTTGCTGCAGATTTATTTTGTGTGGGAAAGGGTTAACTGGAAAATAAAAATCAAATAAGTCCTTCTGTTACAGTGTAAAAATATAAAAATGTATCCTGCATTATCCGAAAATGGATATATCCGAGTACTACGCTAGTTTCGTAGTTATTCAAGTGAGCTCTCGCTTTTCTGTTTAGAAAAAAAACAGTAATCCCGTAAAAATATCGGATATTAAGAACAAAAAAACGTAAGATTATATAGGCTAGCATAGGTATTTTTCAACAAACACGCATCGAGGTGTTTAAAGTTAATCCAAAACAGTTTTTGTATTGTTGACATAAATGCAAATGGCGGCCATCAGCGAACTCGTGGCTGATACGGACTAGAATTGCTATATTGTCTTCAATTTTAGGCCGATTAAAAAATATATATATATCAAAATAAAGCTCGGATTATAAGGTTTAATTTGATTATGATCATAAATACACAAACCTGGTAGTTATGATGATATCACCGAAGCTGCACAGCAAAGTTTATAGTGTTGTAACCGGATGTTAAAATCGTAACCGTTTGAAATGGTAACGGTTTGAAATCGGTGTCAATATGCCCGTTATAAACACACATTCGTAAGCGTTACAATTTAATCAACTGAAATATCACCATCTTAACATTTGTAGCAAGTAAAACTAAAAAATTACTAAAGATATAAAGATAATACAGATAGTTTAGACTGTAAGTTTAAAACATTGTTCTGTTGCAAATGGATAACATATAGTCAATGTAAGCTTGCCTTTTGGCAAACTGATTCTTTGGTTTAGGTTAAGAAATCACAATTTCTGTGACTTTTTAAAAAGTCATTATTCAAAATAGAATCTACATAGACATTTCAGTTGGTCATTGTATCTCTATAAGTTTAAATTAACTTAAATTAGCATGTAGTCAAGATATTGCCAAGATTGTAAATTAAAATATATATTTTTTTTATATTTTTTGTGTTATTTGTTTTATTTTCTAAAAGACAATCATTTTGATACCCATATTGCAATATAAAAATATAATTTATGTGGAGTTTCATATTTTGTAAAAAAAGTTGATAAGTGTGGACTAATAGACTTTTCTGAAACATCAGACACTGCAAATTCTAAGTTCTCACTTATATGTGGAATATCATGCCATTTCAAGTTGATACTGTCTCAACTAATGACTGCCATATACGCAACATATATGTATTGGTGTTCTTATAACTCACCTATAAGGGACTTATATGGGACATATATGTATTGGTGTTCTTATAACTCACCTATAAGGGACTTATATGGGACATATATGTGAAGTAGAGCCATACTTATATTTGCCATATACATATAACTCACATAGTCAGCTTTTCATGAGACTTATATGTCCCATATATGTCTCTTATAAGGCACCTATAAGGGACATATAAGCTGCATATATGTTTGTGCTTTTAGATTCCGTAAGGGTTAAATGATACCGTGCAGAACAATTGCTGAAAGACGGTGGGTTTAAAAAGGTCCCTAAGGACCTTCCTTCAGAACCCTACAGGTATCCTACAGGTATATTGTGAATGACAGTGTCCTGCCTTGTTGATTTGCTGTCTTCAAATGCACAGCCCAATTAAAACCGCAGTCGAATTTACAGAAGGATGTTTACGTTTATGTAAACAAGTAATTTAAACACATAAAAGTGTCTACAGTTTTACATTAGAATTTACTTTAAACAAAATGAGTCGGAATTTGCTAAGATCTCGGAAAAATTATTATTGACATCCGCCATTTTGAATTCTGGGGATTCCGGAAAATATCTCTTCAGAAAAGATATATATGACGTATTGTTTAGTTCAATTCTGACCAATCAATACTCGGGGATGAATCTCTTTAGAACGAATGAATGAATGAATGTATATTGTTTTATGGCGCATCGACAGCTAAGGTCATTTAGCGCGCAATTAAATTTTAATTATTCATGATCCCTGGGTAAACAAACCAGCACTAGGCTAGAAAATGTGCCTTGCCCAAGGGCACTCCACCATGACCGTAGTGCTGCGACTGGTCTTTAGAAGGAGGCAGCATCAATTAAAATAGAGAGATTCATCATGTGACATGTGTATCTTAAACAATTGCGATGCGTTAAAATACGTGACAAGGACTGATTTACGAACGTTTTGGGTTGTCAGCGACACATACGGCCGGTTCTCTTTGAGAAATTGTAAAAGGGTCCATTGGACCCAGTCAGAAAATAGTGAAGAGCCGTTCGCAATTGTGAATGGAGCCGTTAATCAGTACCACTTATATAGGGAAATAAATCTCATGTATAAATTTACAACTTATGTGATTTAAACCAGTCCTTTGTCTTTTAAATGCCGCTTATGATTTGATAAATTGAATTGGTGTTATAAATAGCACTATATGGAATAACCCAAAAGAGAGTGCGCATCTACTATGTAAACACTACCAGTCTACAGAATTTTTTTGTTTATTGATCTTTATGGTGAATTTTACAGTTTAAAGTTTTAAACTCAACAGGGTTTGATCAAATAATGAAATAAAATATTGACATGTCAACATATTTGCACCATAAAGGATTCTATAACAGCCACTTGCCCGATCGGACACCTGATTTTAAAAACAACTTGCCCGGACTCAACTTTTACTTGCCCGGGCTATCGGACAACTGTTAATGTCGAGCCCTGCTGAGCAGAATGCATATTTAGTTATGTCCATGCAGAACGTTATTTAAGTTATTTCTATTCGTTCACAGCATACGTCCAAGAGGTAGGGGCCGAGCCCCGATAGCTCAGTCGGTAGCGACGCGGGCTGTCAATCCAGGGGTTGTGAGTTCGAATCCCAGCTCGGCCAACTTTCTTTCCGACGTTTGACAAAAATCACTGTGACCTGCGTCATTCATCTTTCACCAATGGGCTGTTTAACAGTCTATGTGGAAAAGTAGCCAGTTGCTTGGAAAGTATGTTGTGTGGTGTACTGGTGTGGGAAAACCAGGAAATGCATGAGAAGGTGAACTGGTCGCCGTGATATGACTGAAAAATTGTTGAAAACGGCGTCAAACCCCAATCAATCAATGAATCCAAGAGGTAGGGAGGACTGGCAGATCAAGTGGTGAAGCTGATGCCATTTTATACTACAACAAAGCTGACGTTGAGCTTCCTAGTATGAAACAAGAGCGCCAAATGTCACAAAATACGCCCGTCCTGTTTTTTTGAGACCAAGTATAGTAGTAATTGGTTGTACGTCAGCCAAACTTAGAGAGCGGACACTGTTAGTACAGTTTTGGCCATATCGAGGGACATAATTGTGGAGTGACTAAGATAACGTTGTAAGTTATCAAACGTGACCAAGATATTCTGCCCATAAACATATTGTCTAAATCTGGTGATGATTGGATAAAGGCTTTACAAGTTATTTAGCTGACAAGACCAATTTTAGGTAATTTCTATAATTAAAGGACAATAACTCTCTATCGACTAGAGCAATATGGCTAGTTATCGAACTTGTCCCAAGATATTATGCCAATACACATTCTGACCAAATTTGGTGATGATTGGACAAAAGCTCCTAAAGTAATTGAGCTGACTTGACCAATTTTAGGTAATTTCTATAATTAAAGAGGGATAACTCTCGATTGACTAAAGCGATATGGCTAGTTATCAAAATTATCCGAGATATTATGCCAATACACATTCTGACCAAATTTAGTAATGATTGGATAAAGGCTTCTAAAGTTATTGAGCTGACAAGACCAATTTTAGGTAATTTCTGTAATTAAAGGGCGATAACTCGCAATTGACTTAAGCGATATGGTTAGTTATCGAACTTGTCCGAGTTATTATGCCAATACACATTCTGACCAAATTTGGTGATGATTGGACAAAGGCTCCTAATTTTATTGAGCTGACAAGACCAATTTTAGGTAATTTCTATAATTAAAGGGCAGTTACTCTTGATTGACTAAAGCGATATGGCTAGTTATCGAACTTGTCTGAGATATTATGCCAATACACATTCTGACTAAATTTAGTGATGATTGGGCAAAGGCTTCTAAAGTTATTGAGCTGACAAGATCAATTTTTGGTAATTTCTATAATTAAAGGGTGATAACTCTTGATTGACTTAAGAGATATAGCTAGTTATCGAACTTGTCCGAGATATTATAACAATACATATTCTGACTAAATTTAGTGATGATTGGACAAAGGCTTCTTAAGTTATTGAGCTGACAAGACCAATTTTGGGTAATTTATATAATAAAAGGGCAATAACTCTTGATTGACTAAAGCGATATGGCTAGTTATCGAACTTGTCCGAGATATTAGCCCAATACACATTCTGATAAAATTTAATGATCATTTGACCAAGGCTTCTTAAGTTATTGAGCTGACAAGACCAATTTTGGGTAATTTCTATAATTAAAGGGCGATAACTCTTGATTGACTAAAGCGATATGGCTAGTTATCGAACTTGTCCGAGATATTATCCCAATACACATTCTGACTATTAACATGACAACATACTGGACGCCGCCCGCCCGTATGCCGCAGGTAAAACTATAATACGATCCGTTTTTTCAAAACGGGCGTATAAAAAGATATGAAGGAATGTGGTCTTAAAAATGATACATGTAGGCGGAGAACAAAAAATAGTTACTTTGGTTTTGAAACCGTTAAAACACCACATAACTGCTGTGCACACAACACTTTGGAATTGAATGGGATTTCAATAATTTGGCTATGAAGTAGAATGTCTCACTTCACATAGTTAGAAAGCATTTAAACCTTTCCCTCATTTAGACACTCCATGAAAACATTGTGACAAAAGATGAAATTGTTCATTATGAGTTATTTCTCCTTTTGCTACATTGTTTTCACTTTCTTCAGTAATTAAACGAAACTAATTGTAGAAGGGGAAGGGTTAAAGATAATATTTGCTTATTTAGTATTTTAAGCTTATTTAAACAGAAAATGTGTTGATTTTGGTGTAAGATTGAATTTAATTTCACCCAGTGATCTCAGAAACCTAGACTATAATATTATGTTCACCTTCAAGTGGCTACTAGTGAAAATATAGCCTAAGTGTCTTTGATCATGATTGAAAAATTCAATCTTGCACTGAAATAAAAAAAAAATCTATTCTCATGCTTAAATTCAATTCAAATATCAAGATGATGTTTATTGAAAATATTGTGAAACCATCATTATCTTTATGTTATTAAACAATTGGACCAGGCATAGCAATGCTGTCAGAGTATTTTTTTAAACACACATGGGATCCAACATCAAAGCAGTGAAACTATTATAATATAAACTGATTGAAAAATACTATCATAATAATAACACTTAGAGGGCCATGATGGCCCTGGAATCGCTCACCTTTTTTTTTTTTTTTTCACTTTAGCTATACAAGCCCCGCCCCCTGGCAGCCATAGTTTCCGACCAATCAACTTGGCTTGAAGGAATCTGATAGAGGGTCACCCTAAGAACATTTCTACAAAATTATTTGAAAATCGGCCAGACACTTTTGGAGAAGATTTTTTAAGTTTTCACTATAGCCATATAATGCAAAATAGCCCTGCCCACTGGCGGCCATGTTTTTTGACCAATCAACATGGCTTGAAGGAATCTGAAAGTGGGTCACTTAAGGAACATTTCTACAAAATTATTTGAAAATCGGCCTGACACTTTCGGAAGAGAAGATTTTTTAAGTTTTCACTATAGCCATATAAGGCAAAATAGCCCCGCCCCCCCCCCCTGGCGGCCATGTTTTTCGACCAATCAACATGGGTTGAAGGAATCAGAGGGTCATACAAGGAACATTTCTACAAAATTATTTGAAAAACTGCCAACCAGTTTTGGAGAAGAAGAATTTTGAAGTCTTTTTTCATTTCGTTGCCATGGAAACCAGAATTCTGCATGGATCCCAAAAATTTGAAGTAAATCTGGTGAGGTCATTAAGAGGATGCTTTCTGTGAAGTTTCATCCCAATTGACCCACTGGTTACTGAGGAGAAGAAGTTGACGCACGAAGGACGACAATCGACGCACGCCGGACAAAAGGCGATCACAATAACACACCTTGAGCAAAGCTCGGGTGAGCTAAAAAGACGGCTACTTAATTTCAAAATTTGAAACTCTTTAAATGATACCAGTAATAATATTTTCATAATTAATTTTGTCCATAGTTTTTTCCAAATTGGTCTGCTGTAGATTTCTTGTTTGTGTTTCGTAACCCTTTCCTTTATATGGACACTTTCTGGTGCCTCTGCAGCAGACGGCTTTTTTGAAAACATAGTGACAAAAGAAGCTATTTCTCTGGATTTTTCGGAGGTTCTTTGACATATCTGTGGTCTGGTGCCACAACATATTAGTAGTTCATCACAAAGATGAAATGTCAAAGTAAACCACACAGGACATTATAATTTAGTGCAAATCAACTTTGTTTTATAAAGTATCCGAAATAATTCAACTGTCCGAACACCACTTGTTTTCTAGTTTGTCAAAAACCAACATCACATCTTCTTACAAAGAGCAATCATCACCCGTAAATATTTATTATAAGTCTATTATATTAATGACTAAAGGAATAAAACGATTTTATCCAGATGATCAGCTTATTAAGATAATTACATTCAAATTGTACATCAGATGTATATCATAGCAGGCCGCCATTCATTCGGTTGTGCCAGACTTACTATCATAGGAAGTCGGGAACCAGACTATATTTTCACTATGATATAATTCTATCCGTTCTTTATTTTTGGCTCAAAATGTTTTAGCATCGTAATAACTGGCCAAGACGTTGTGATTGATTATATACGTTTGTGTTTGTTCTAAAATTAAATCAGGATTTAAACCCAACACACAACAAACAACAAATCAGCAATTTACGGACAACACCTGCTTTTTCGTAACACAAAAGACGTTGTATTCTTGGAATATATTTCACTTGATTTGAAAAGTTGACACCTTTTTGTTGTTGAAATGTCGGTAATAGAAAATTAATTACAACTAAACTATATTTTGAAAAAGAGATCATACAAAGATTGATGAAATACATAATTTAACAAAATAGGAGGCAACAGGCTAGGGCTGTGGATTGCCAGGCTGGTGGCGATCAAATCACGAATCCCATTACAATGATAAAGTTTTAAAGACTATAATATAGACATATTTTTATTTTTATCCTGTGATCAACTTTATCATTCGTATACCATACAAAACAGTCTTATTACAAATATATGCTTTGAAATAAACAGGAATTTAAATATTCTGAATATATTTGAAACTATTTTAGGAAGAAATAAGTGTAAACATATCAATCTTTTATTTATAAAACATTAATGATTAATGAACATGACCAACACTATTTCAATGGCTACAAAATGACAAAAGAAAAGTACGGAAAAACGATTTACAAACGGGGGTATGAAAGGGAAAGGTTATGAAATGACCGGCTCCAAAATATTCAAGGCCCTTTTAAAATATAGTTAATTACATTGACATCGCATTGTTTTCAGACAAATCAATGGCAAACTTGCATGTGCAAAATGATGTTCGTTAATTTTTATTGTAAGAATCTGATACTGGAATGGGAAAGGCGATGCTATTTTCTAACCTTTCGACAGCGGGTCGATTCCATGTTGCCTTTTCATATGATCTGAAAAATCGTGGTTCCTCCCATATACACCGTTTCCATGTGACAAGTTTTACAAATTGCCTTCTTGTCATCTTTAATTGCAATACCAAAATACTGCCAAACTTTCTAAGTGAATTTTGCTGGAGCATTTCGATAGGGCAGCTCAGCCATGTTGGCATCATCCAAATGTTCGTATAATTACAATTACAACTTTACTTTTCATGTAAATAAGACATAACTGCTCATTTCATTTTTAAGAAAACAATGCTACCACTAGCTTTACAGTTTACATAGTTGGTTTTTATTTACTTCCGGTACATTAATTTCTGATATCGGTACACACAATACTACGAAGAAGAGCTGTCAGAGGACAGCATGCTCGACTATTCCACCGCTTATTTGATTACTTAGATAATGGACTCTAATGTAGTTGCATGCTAAACATTAACCACAATGTCTTTAAGGGTGATAATTTGCATTATATGGAGGATAGAGTTATTTAACTTGATTATTTTTATAGGTGTGATGGTTGGGAAGGGTGTTCAAAGTTATTGCAAAAACTAGTGTTTTTTTCGTTAAAGGTCAAAGTGACCTTGACCTTTGACCTTATGATCCCATGACCTGTTTGAGTCAAGTGCTGATCATGACAATTGCCCAAATTAAGTTTCAGGGTAATAGGCCTAAGCAATCAGTAGTTTTAAGCAAGGAATGTTTCTGTATTGAAGGTCAGTGAACTTGACCTTTGACCTATTGACTCCAAACTCTCTAGGCATCACCAACTTGCTATGATGTATGTTCATACCAAGTTTGAAGATCATATGACTAGGCATATGTAAGTTATAAGGGTAAATGCTAGCTTTCACAAAAACTTGAACAATTAACTGTTTCTTTACAAAAAGGTCACAGTGACCTTGACCTTTGACCTAGTAACTCTAAACTCTCTAGGCAAAAGCAACTTGAAGATCACATGCCTAAGTGTATGTTAGTTATAATGCTAGCTTGCACGAAAACTTTAACCATGAACTGTTTCTATATAGAAAGTTAGTGACCTTGACCTTTGACCTACTGACTCCAAACTGTGTAGGCATGACCAACTTGCTATGAAGTATGTCCATACCAAGTTTGAAGATCATTGGCCTAGGTGTATGCAAGTTATGAGGGTAAATGCTAGCTTGCACCAAAACTTTAACCAACAATGCTGACACCGGGGTGACTACAATAGTTCCCCTTATTCTTAGAATAGTCGAGCTAAAAAGGTTTGTTTCGAGGTTTTTTTGCACTTTTTAAATGAAAAATTTAATTGTTTTGACATTTTCGTACTTGATTTTCAGGTTTTGCTCGTGGATATTCGAGTGTCCACATACTCGCTACAGCCCTAGGCAACACAGTGTCAATTTAAACCTTAACACTTCACAAATGTTATTGAGGTTTACATATTGATTTTTCCCTCAATAAAATGTGCACAGTTAATCTTATGGTAAACCTCAGGGCTACAAGTTAATGTTTGAAATCGGACGATTATCGAAGAGTGACCTCACCATTTGATACACTCACCCTGGTTTGGCTGAAATTGGTCCATTGGATAAGGTGGTGATGTCAATTGAAGCTAAAAGTAAATTTTACCCCTTTTCTGATGTGTCGGCTATGTCTTTCAACAGAGCATTATTGCTTGGATAAACTATGTAGAGGCTTACTAAACACACTTATCTTGAAATCTAATTTTATAAAATCGTCATTTTGCCCCTTTTCTGAATCTACTTCGCAGCCATGTTTTTCAACCCATCAATATGGCTTAAACAATTTGTGTAGAGGGTCACCAAAGGAATAGTTCTAACATCTGATAAGCAGATTCAGAGGAGAAGAATTTTAAAGTTTGGGCATTTTGCCCCCTTTCTAATGCGACAGAAACCCCAAGTTCTCCATGGAATTTAAATCTTTGAACAATTTTGAAAGTGACTGTATGCGGGAAAAAGTTTAGACAATATCTACATTTCCAGGGTTCTAAATAATTCTGATCATCTCCGATTTGAATTGGATAATCCCACCCCCACGAAAACTCACGATTTTCACAATGTCTTCTCACTGAGCGAAAATTCTCCTTTTGACACATAGATAACATTTTAGGAAAATCTTTTCTATATCAGTCCATAACTTTTGGGATTTTAGTGTAAAGTTCTCCGAAAATAATATGCCAATGCAAAAATGTCTTACCATATTCCGTGGGAATTTGTACTCCGTGTGTTGTACCTAAAATATCTCGTGCGACTGAGTTACCTCATTACACACTCCACTGGTTCTGGCGAACACAATTCAACCAATCAATGTATCGATAGCACTTAACGTCTAAATGTGAAGGAATTTATTGATTGGTGTTTTTCTTGGCTTTCAACAATTGTTCAGTTATACCACGGCGTTACCTGAGTTAGTTACCAGTACTACTGGTACATTTATCCTGGCACCAGCCAGTCAGTCGTAAGGCTAACCCTGGAACCCTTACTCTTTAACATTGTAAGAACTTGACCTTCACTAAACGGAATTGCGCAACTATTGATTGTAAGGTTCTTTATATGTGTCATATGGGACAAACAAAGTCGAACACTCGGTTTTAACTCTACAATCTTGCTAAATATATCAAGGAAGCTATGTCAATTAGAAAAAATACCCTTGATGATATTGCTGTTTCTTAATGTATATAAACATTGAATTGTGTTTATTTGTATGTAATGTTATGCAATTAATTTATTATGTCTGTCTTTGCCATATAATTATTTTGTAAATGGCCAAAGGCAAACATATTGCTGATTGCCAATAAATATGAATTATTGGTTGCCAATGGTACAAGAGTGTTACTTGTATAGTTTCTTAGTATTTGGTGGGTTCACGTGACACTATATCAGCAAGCTAATGGACATAGATCCCGAGTTTACTCTTGTGTGCATTTTTGTTAATCCAGACCAGCCTGTGCTTCCGCACTATCTGATCATGTTCACATTTTACTTACACAAAGTATATAGACGTTTCTGCCAACCTGCGTATATTCTGATTATACTTCAAGCTGATGGGCAGTGTGATCTAAACGCACACTGTTCAGAATTGCCAACTTGTACCCTTTTCCCACAGACGGGCTCATGCAACATGTCTCATTTGACCCTTATATAAACTGAGCCAACACATTATGCTGTTGATACTGTAACGTGAACAGGGTATAGGTGTAAATACCACTTATACGGCCTTGTCGTAAAAGCCGGCTTTTAAAGCGACGTTGGTGGAGTGGTTGACCTTTTCATAAAATTAAGCAACTTTCATCGCGGTTAGTGCCTGGATGGGTGACCCGCTTAACGCCGACCTACACGTTACAATACTAGTTGTGTGCATGAAGTAGGTCAAACATATGTTATAATTGTTATCCATTGTTTTTTATTTCAGGAAGGCGTGGTATCGGGGATATGTTGCACATGGTTGTACCGTTAGTGACAGGGATGGTTATATTTCAGTCAGTTCACGCATTGTGAAGCTGTATTAGTCCTACAATTTTCAATATGGATTTAATTTAGATCGACTTGATACACACTGCTATGATTACGATTGCAAAGTAACGCGCATCAGCTGTATCAACCTAAGCAAAGGATACGTGTACTGTCAAATGATTCATTGATCATTTCACATTTGCAAAGTTCAGATATTGGCAGGGATGTCATTAAGGAGTTCAATTTGCATGTTGGTTTTTGTTATTTAACTGGGGGAATATTCACGAAGCTTATACCAAGTGAAAGTCACTATTCTCAAAACGCAGGGATTGAAAAAAGAGCCACTTGTGTGGAGTACTGGTGTAAGAAAAGCCGGGAAACACACGGATAGGGGAACTGATCGCCATGATATGACTGGCCATTTGTTTAAAACGGTGTTAATACATATTTACGTATGGCACTTTTACATGTGGTATTTTAATCAATGTTATTTTTACATACACTATTTTAAAGTTATGTGATTCAAGCATCTTCCTGTCGTCTGAAGTCTCTTGAAGGATTTAATACGAGGGACGTTCGGAAAGTTTTGAGACTTTCTTTGTTTTTTAATAAGTCGGAAACAGTGAATAAAAAATATGGCTGACATCACAATGCTATAATCTAAACATAAGCTTTTGAAATATAACATTCTCATACATGCTAAAGTTTCATAACGATATGTCAAAGGAGCTGTGTAAAATGGACGTTGTCTCAAAACTTTCCGAACGTCCCTCGTAATTAAATTTCTGATGAGTGAAGATCAAATACAGTATATCGGGATTCGCAAGTTATTTGAATGTACCCCAGTCGAAAAGGCATGCTGAATTCATGTCGTCGCTGTCCTTTAACTCGCTTTAGCCAATCAAAATATGTTACAGAAAACAAGTATTTGGGCAACTAAACGTATGGTCGCTATAGACAGGGAAATTGCTATTCCAACGTGGTCTTTATCACAGGTCCAACTGTTGATTGAACTGTTGCATAGGTCAGATTACACAGACATTTAGAACGTTCTCTGACCCGGCCGGGTAGCTCAATTGGTAGCGTATCTGACTCGTGATCTGGAGGTCACGGGTTCGATACCCGGTTGCGGCGACATTCTTTTGGGCGATGTTTTCCATTGCCTCTCACCTCTGATCTATGTGAGAAAGTAGTCAGTGGCTTCGAAAGAATGTTGTGTAAGTACTGGTGTGGGAAAGCCAGGAAAACATGGGTAGGTGCACTGACCGCCGTGATATGACCAAAGCTGTTGAAAGCGGCGTTAAACTCCAAACAAACAAACAAAACAAAGAACGTTCTCTGAATGTATCTATTACCTGGACTCCACCAGTTCGATGTTTAGGCGGAATGAATACACATGTATAAAGTATGCATTATCCCCAATATAAAGATTAAATTGAAAATAAAATATTTGTTCTGTTCAGTTCTGTTCAGCCTTAAAGCAAAAAATGCAAGATCAAATCACGTCGTATTTGATTTCGTTTCAATACTTTGTATGTCCGCCTGCTGCGGCAATTACATCAAGGCACCTTGTCCTCATTGATCAATTTTGCTCTAAATAACAAATAATAAAACATATTGCAACTTTTATAACGACGCGTAACATACCTGTTTGATGGGGGTGCCGGTACGAATCATTCCGACGGCTTGAGCGCGTTCTGCAATGCTCATCCTAGCCATATTTAATGTTTTTCATAAAACACAATCCACGAAGAATACATTCCTACCAAAAACGACAACTACCATGCCGTGCACGAGGAACGCGAGCACATAGGCAATTTTCGTACCTACCGTTTCGCAGGGATGATTTTGTACACGAATACGTTCTTTCTGTAAATCGATAGATTGGTGTGTACAATACAAAAATAACCAAACATTAGATTTATTGATTAAATATGTCGCATAATATCATTTATTATATGGTGGCCAATTAGAAATTCGTCGAAGTGTATAATGTAAGTGTTATGCATAACTGCAGTATGGATTTCCGGCGACATTGATGCCTTGCATCAACTTTCTCTTGTATCATTATTTATATACACAGAATACTGATTAACTCAGTTTCGTTCGTTTTCATGAATGCACTAGCAGTGTTTAACCCTTTACATGATATAATACGACACAAATAAAGCGGGTGCATATTGAACACTTTTCTAGAAAATATAATAATTACTCAAATCGACTTATATATCTGAGTTCAGAGAGCGGTACACTGTACGGGGCATGAATAAATGGTCACTTAATATTAGCTTCTTCCTTCATTCCTTTCATCTGTGTGTCAATATATCGAAATGGAAAAGTTATCCATTTTGAACTAAGGTTTAATTAATCTCTATCGTATTAACATATATAAGAATAATATATAGATCTCTTTACATATTATTTTTTTTATCAAAAGTAGCACTTCCAAAACTTAGGGTAAGTCCATCTATGATGATGCATACGAGATGTAGGTAATTATTTCACTTTAGACGTTATGTGAATGTGTTAAACAATGAATTTACCATCCCTTTGTGCGGAAAAGCATACATATTTGTCCGTTCGTATGTCCTTTTCTGCAAATTCAAACTTTCCAGACGGGACAATTACTACAAAACTATTCAATTGGTTCACATGAAACTATTATTGTTGGAAAATAGTGATTAGAGGTATGCTCTAAGCTGTAATCCTTACACTAGTTTTTGTAGTTATTTTATTGTCTTGATATTTTTTTGAGAATGTCCCTTTTGTTGTTTTAAAATTTGATCAACCAGATTGATGTTTAATTAGCTGATCGATTGATTGATTGATTGATTGATTGATATATCCATTTATACATTCGTTTGTCAATTCGTACCATCAACGGTAAACCCATATACACTCAACTTTTCTCATGTGAAACTTTTCATCCAACCTTCCTCTAATAAACTTTTTCTCTGCATAGTTTGTATATATGTCATGTCTCGTCTGTTTTCACCCCTTTCTCCTCCATGTTTCCAAATTCCGTGCATCCCTAAGTACATAAGTAAAATGTGTTTGTACAGTCAAATTGTTAAACAACAATACACTTATCCATGATAAAACCAAGGTAGTATTAATGCATTATTTACTGCCAATGGACAGATTATTAAATAATTCATTAGTGCTTTATGGTGTCCATATGAGCGGGGCTGTCTTAAATCAAAGCGCCGATGGCACAGTAGTGGCGATCGTGTAGAAAATTCCTGCAAAGTAACAAGCAGTATCTCGTTGTAGGCCTTGCGATGTTCAATATATATAGGCATAGGCCTACATACGATAATGCTCGATCTCCAATTTGTAATCGAACCGTTATGCAAGGGGACCTGGTTTTACCGCTAGTTCCAAGATAAATTCAATGTTTGTTTGGTGTGTTTCGCTGCTTTCAACAATATAAGTTACCAGCACTACTTGTCCATTTATCTTGACACCAGCGAGTCGGTCGTCATGTAAACCCCACAATCCTGAGCGCCAAGGAGGGAAAGTCATTAATCTGTAATATCGTTTTTAAAGTATTTGGTATGACCCGGTCAGGGATAGAACACCGAGGCGAACGCTCTACCACTGCATCATCGATGCGGTCAATATTATACAATTATGGATTTTTCAGCTGTTATACATGATGTGATATGCACCAAAAAAATCATTATTGACCGAGGCGATAGCCGAGGTCAATAATGATTTTTTGGTATATATCAACATCATGTATAACAGCTGAAAAGCCCATAACTGTGTTATTGTATAACCCTCAATTTATCATATATTCGTTTTGATATTGATCAACTTAAAAGAAAACAGAGGACCACTCAAGGAACATTTCTGTTGTATGTTGTATTTCTGTCTCATGATAACAGTACGTTTTTGACATGATAACAGTCTAAAACGCGATTCTAAAATGTTGGTAATGCACGTGCATGACGTCATTTAAAAAAAATTACGTCACCGGAATGACCACTCGGAAGTTTACGTGGTCATTCGGAACGCGCCTCGGAAAATTCCGTAGCGTACAGATAAAGGCGAAGGATATTAATAGGCGGCTCGTGGGATTCCCCGGTCTTCCCCTGTTACTATTTATAAAACTGGTCAATATCAGAAAAAAACGATCAATATCGCTAGATATTTTTTCTAAAAAATTACTCTTTAGCCAATGAAAATGCGTCTATTTATAGGTTATATAATAATCCTAATTAATCTCACTCGATATTAATGAAATCCCACGAAAGAACTCAAATGGATACTTTTTTTAATTTTTAAAACCATTATGGACATATAACCCTTGTTTCAAATAATGACTACTTTTGACGCCTCTACAACAGAATACTTTTTAAAACAATAAGGTAAAAGGAGTAATAACTCGGGGCTATTTATGTGTTAGCGTAACATCATATGTATAGAATTAGGTCATAACTCATAACGAGCAACTTCTCCTTTTGCCACAATGTTCTAAACACTTTTAATAAATTAGCGACCATTAAACTTTTTTTCACATATAGAAGCCTTTTGCAGAAGACGTTTTAAAACATTATGGCAAAAGGAAAAATTGCTCATTATGACCAGTTTCTCCTTTTGCTACAATGTTTTCAACTCTTTTCAGTTATTTGGTACAATTAAGTAAACCATGTTGTTGTTGGTACACTACACGCACGTAACAAATATATAGTTTTAATCATAACAATAATGTGGAAAAATAGTTGCATTCTAAGTGGTTAACCGATCATTAGCGTTTTGGGGATAGGGGCTTTTTTTCTCCCATTGCTAGGCCGCTTTCGAAAAGTCGACTTACGGCTGAAACCATAGTTCACTTGAGTGTATTCTTCCTCGAAAGTAGAGTTTTAATTGGTTTGCCATCTGGTTTTTCATTGGTTCGACTTAATCACGAACAACAATCCGTTTGCATTAATTAACGAAACAAAATAGTTCCAATGAGTGAAACACACTCCGACATACGATTGACCTCAATGTCAGTATTGTTAGTTAATGTCAACATGTTATCTAGTCCTAGATGTCAACTAAACTAGAAATGCAGTCTAAATAGGTTTTTGTCAATTAACCTTGTACGTACCCTTCTCGGAGATTCAATTAAACTGCAAATACATTACAAATACCCTATCCTTAACCCTTTCCTAAACACAGACGTGATTTGACGCATAGAACCAGTCTTCTGTAATCAATGCTTTATGTGTTGTCTCTGCCGAGCCTCGGTAGCTCTGTCGGTAGCGCCGCGGGCTGTCAATCCAGGGGTTGTGAGTTCGAACCCCAGGTCGGCCAACATTCTTTCCGACGTTTGACAAAAGTCACTGTGACAAGCATCTCACTAATGGGCTAACAGTCTATGTGGAAAAGCAGCCAGTTGCTTGGAAAGTATGTTGTGTGAAGTACTGATGTGAGAAAACCAGGAAACATATGAATAGGTGAACTGGCCGCCGTGATATGACCGAAACATTGTTGAAAACGGTGTTAAACTTAAATCAATCAATCAATCTCTGTCTGTAACTGTTACGGTTTGCATTAATGGGTCAAAACTTTGTATCTGTTTGGCAGATCCATTTCAAAGTCGTCACTTATACATTGGGATGAGGAGACCGGTGCAATATTTCGAACGCAAACCCGATCTGTTATTTTAGGTAAAAACTCATTTTGTGTGTATAGGAAACTAATAAGCTACATATGTGCAGTGCACAAGAAACATAACTCTAGCATACTTTCGATTGTCTTTCATTTATGAGCATAATTCCAATATACATTGTGGATCTTTAGTGTTTTCTGAACTGGAAATATTTTAATTAAGGGTCGCTGCTCAGTTTTTTGTCAATCTTTTGTCCTTCGTGATTTATTTTGTTTTTACAAGATAAGGGTAAAACTTTGATAAATGAGGTATTGGTTATTGGCAGGCAATCTGTGTTGTTTCAAAAATATTTGGTTTGGTTTGTTAAAAGGGCGATGATTTATTGTTTCAACAATGTTTGTCCATATTAACTATGCCATATATGTTCAACTTACATATGCCCATATATCATCAGCGCTTTCAGCGCTTTGATTGAGATTGGGATGCAACTTGGATTTGGCCTTTATAAAATGTAAAACGAGGGCCTTTATAAAATGTAAAACGAGAGCATTTTTTGTTTCTGCTCCTTTTCCCAAGCTATAAACATGAGTCGAGTAAACGCGTTAAATTATCTATCAGGTAACAATCTGACCCATTGTGAAACGACTGATTATCCGTTAGTGCGGAGTCTCGATCGGAACCCTACCGGCCTTTGTATAGTATAATATCCTTAACCCTTACCTAGGGTAAGACCTTTGTATAGTGAAACATGTTTAGATCGCTCCCTTTCCTACAATAATCACTGGAGACCAGGAAACTCGACGAATTCCGTGTCCTATGGGTGTTCTAGATCTACGCAAGAAATTTAAATTAAAAACAAGATGTGTTTGTGAAACACTGATGCCCCCCCCCCGAATGGCAACATCTAGGTCAAAGGTCAAGACCGCCAGGTCAAAAATGTTGGTACTGACAGAAAGGTCATGTCACAAGGAATACACATGTGAAATATGGTAGCCGTACCTGTTATGGTTCAAAAGAAGTGGTCAAAGTTAAAAAAAATCTAGAATGGCAACATCTAGGTCAAAGGTCAAGGTCGAAAGGTGAACAATTTTGGTATTGACAGAAAGGTCATGTCACAAGGTATACACATGTGAAATATGGTAGCCGTACCTGTTATGGTTCAAAAGTAGTGGTCAAGGTTAAAGTTTTTTTCGAGAATGGCAACATCTAGGTCAAAGGTCAAGGTCGCAAGGTGAAAATTGTTGGTGCTGACAGAAAGGTCATGTCACAAGCTGTTATGGTTCAAAAGAAGTGGTCAAGGTTAAAGTTTTTTTTGAGAATGGCAACATCTAGGTCAAAGGTCAAGGTCGCAAGGTTAAAAATGTTGGTACTGACAGAAAGGTCATGTCACAAGGAATACACATGTGAAATATGGTAGCCGTACCTGTTATGGTTCAAAAGTAATGGCCAAGGTTAAAGGTTTTTTTCGAGAATGGCAACATCTAGGTCAAAGGTCAAGGTCGCAAGGTCAAAAATGTTGGTACTGACAGAAAGGTCATGTCACAAGGAATACACATGTGAAATATGGTAGCCGTACCTGTTATGGTTCAAAAGTAATTGCCAAGGTTAAAGTTTTTTTCAAGAATGGCAACATCTAGGTCAAAGTCCCAAGGTCAAAAATGTTGGTACTGACAGAAAGGTCATGTCACAAGGAATACACATGTGAAATATGGTAGCCATACCTGTTATGGTTCAAAAGTAATGGCCAAGGTTAAAGTTTTTTTCGAGAATGGCAACATCTAGGTCAAAGATCAAGGTCGCAAGGTGAAAATTGTTGGTGCTGACAGAAAGGTCATGTCACAAGAAATACACATGTGAAATATGGTAGCCGTACCTGTTATGGTTCAAAAGAAATGGCCAAGGTTAAAGTTTTTTTCGAGAATGGCAACATCTAGGTCAAAGGTCAAGGTCGCAAGGTCAAAAATGTTGGTACTGACAGAAAGGTCATGTCACAAGAAATACACATGTGAAATATGGTAGAAGTACCTGTTATGGTTCAAAAGAAATGGCCAAGGTTAAAGTTTTTTTCGAGAATGGCAACATCTAGGTCAAAGGTCAAGGTCGCAAGGTGAAAATTGTTGGTGCTGACAGAAAGGTCATGTCACAAGCTGTTATGGTTCAAAAGAAGTGGTCAAGGTTAAAGTTTGTTTTGAGAATGGCAACATCTAGGTCAAAGGTCAAGGTCGAAAGGTGAACAATTTTGGTATTGACAGAAAGGTCATGTCACAAGGTATACACATGTGAAATATGGTAGCCGTACCTGTTATGGTTCAAAAGTAGTGGTCAAGGTTAAAGTTTTTTTCGAGAATGGCAACATCTAGGTCAAAGGTCAAGGTCGCAAGGTGAAAATTGTTGGTGCTGACAGAAAGGTCATGTCACAAGCTGTTATGGTTCAAAAGAAGTGGTCAAGGTTAAAGTTTTTTTTGAGAATGGCAACATCTAGGTCAAGGTCAAGGTCGCAAGGTTAAAAATGTTGGTACTGACAGAAAGGTCATGTCACAAGGAATACACATGTGAAATATGGTAGCCGTACCTGTTATGGTTCAAAAGTAATGGCCAAGGTTAAAGGTTTTTTTCGAGAATGGCAACATCTAGGTCAAAGGTCAAGGTCGCAAGGTAAAAAATGTTGGTACTGACAGAAAGGTCATGTCACAAGGAATACACATGTGAAATATGGTAGCCGTACCTGTTATGGTTCAAAAGTAATGGCCAAGGTTAAAGTGTTTTTCAAGAATGGCAACATCTAGGTCAAAGTCCCAAGGTCAAAAATGTTGGTACTGACAGAAAGGTCATGTCACAAGGAATACACATGTGAAATATGGTAGCCATACCTGTTATGGTTCAAAAGTAATGGCCAAGGTTAAAGTTTTTTTCGACAATGGCAACATCTAGGTCAAAGGTCAAGGTTGCAAGGTTAAAAATGTTGGTACTGACAGAAAGGTCATGTCACAAGAAATACACATGTGAAATATGGTAGCAGTACCTGTTATGGTTCAAAAGAAATGTCCAAGGTTATTTTTTTTTTCGAGAATGGCAACATCTAGGTCAAAGGTCAAGGTCGCAAGGTCAAAAATGTTGGTACTGACAGAAAGGTCATGTCACAAGGAATACACATGTGAAATATGGTAGCCGTACCTGTTATGGTTCAAAAGTAATGGCCAAGGTTAAAGTTCTTTTTTCGAGAATGGCAACATCTAGGTCAAAGGTCAAGGTCGCAAGGTCAAAAATGTTGGTACTGACAGAAAGGTCATGTCACAAGGAATACACATGTGAAATATGGTAGCCGTACCTGTTATGGTTCAAAAGTAATGGCCAAGGTTAAAGTTCTTTTTTCGAGAATGGCAACATCTAGGTCAAAGGTCAAGGTCAAAAATGTTGGTACTGACAGAAAGGTCATGTCACAAGGAATACACATGTGAAATATGGTAGCCGTACCTGTTATGGTTCAAAAGTAGTGGTCAAGGTTAAAGTTTTTTTTGGTGCAGACAGGCCAAAAACGCAAAGGTCAAGGTCGCAAGGTAAAAAATGTTGGTACTGACAGAAAGGTCATGTCACAAGGAATACACATGTGAAATATGGTAGCCGTACCTGTTATGGTTCAAAAGTAGTGGTCAAGGTTAAAGTTTTTTTTGTGCAGACAGACAGACGTGCAAGGTCGCAAGGTCAAAAATGTTGGTACTGACAGAAAGGTCATGTCACAAGGAATACACATGTGAAATATGGTAGCCGTACCTGTTATGGTTCAAAAGTAATGGCCAAGGTTAAAGTTTTTTTCGAGAATGGCAACATCTAGGTCAAAGGTCAAAAATGTTGGTACTGACAGAAAGGTCATGTCACAAGGAATACACATGTGAAATATGGTAGCCGTACCTGTTATGTTTCAAAAGTAGTGGTCAAGGTTAAAGGTTTTTTTGTGCAGACGTGCAGACAGGCCAAAAACTATATGCCCACCGAATCTATGATTCCGGGGGCATAAAAATAAAATAAACAAGAAAATGTGTCCATGGAACACGGATGCCCCGGTTGTTAACTATATTTTAAAACAAAACTTTTATCTAAATAAAAAAACAGACGAACAGACGGACGAACAGTTGGTCCAACCTCAAATTGATACAATTTTTTAGACAATGATATGTTGATTGTCATTTGTGTGAAGTTTCATAATGATAGGACATCAGGTTCACTAAAATCTAACTTGACCAAAAACTTTAACCTGAGAATGGAATGGACGAACAGACAGACGAACAGACGGACGAACAGTTGGTCCAACATCAAATTGATACAATTTTTTAAACAATGATATGTTGATTGTCATTTGTGTGAAGTTTCATAGTGATAGGACATCAGGTTCACTAAAATCTAACTTGACCAAAAACTTTAACCTGAGAATGGAATGGACGAACAGACAGACGAACAGACGAACGGACGGACGAACAGTTGGTCCAACCTCAAATTGATACAATTTTTTAAACAATGATATGTTGATTGTCATTTGTGTGAAGTTTTATAATGATAGGACATCAGGTTCACTAAAATCTAACTTGACCAAAAACTTTAACCTGAGAATGGAATGGACGAACAGTTGGTCCAACCTCAAATTGATACAATTTTTTAAACAATGATATGTTGATTGTCATTTGTGTGAAGTTTCATAATGATAGTACATCAACTTCACTAAAATCTAACTTGACCAAAAACTTTAACCTGAGCGGGACGGACGAACGGACGGACTAACAGACCGGAAAACTATATGCCCCTCATACTATCGTATGCCGGGGCATAAAAATCATAACAGAAATGTTTGATCTGATCGGGACTAGAACCTAATGCAGTGCAAGTGGATAAATTCAAGTCCACTTGCATAATTGTTCAGCGTTTATTAAACCGCAGGTACAATATATTAGTATGGAAACAGATAATCCCTGTCTGATGCCCCATCACTTATTCTGTTCCGCAGAATACAGTTAGCCATTCTTGTAGCATTGTGAACCAGCAAGCATTATTCTTAGATTCTTGTAGCATTGTGATCAAGCAAGCATTATACTTCGATTCTTGTAGCTTTGTAAACCAGCATACATTACACTTAGATTCTTGAACCAGCAAGCATTATTCTTAGATAATCATTATTGTAGCATTATCTCCCCTTCAATATTTAGGGACATGGACAAATGGGGACAGACAGGGCAATTCTTATTTACCCCCCACCCCCTCATAAAAATTTAGTTTGAGGGGTAGGAGGGGGGTTATTAATATATGCACTCATTTCAACACCTTTCTTTCAAATTTATATCTACTGGTATAATACATCAATAAGTACCATCATTTCTGGTTTCGAAACAATTTATTAAATTTAAAGATGCCAAGACATTTGATAATGCAGCAATGCAAAACAGGACATATTACGAAATGTCAATAGACAAAGAATGAAAATACAAATTCCTTAACATAGCACTGTATATAAATGATCCGCACCTGGTGTTTTTGGGGGTCCTATTGACACTCCTTAATGGGAACATATAAAGGTAAATTGGCGTAAACCTAATAGATGGGGTTATAATTTTAGTCTTTTTATCAAAAGATGCAAATGTCTAAACTTCGTGCAAACTGAATCAGAGAAGGATCTAGCGAGACTGTGCAGATACACAGGCTAGCCTGCGTCTTCACTGTACGCAGATGCAGTAACATCCCAAATCACTAGATGCTATAAGAGTCATGATACACAAAATATAACCTACCGAGGTTTATAAAGATGATGGCATTTACAAACACTTGCATACTAGTCTAGTTGATTTTTAAGTTTTTCAGATGTTTGAACAACTAGATGGTTAACAGGAAGATCCTAATATGGATCTTTCCAGTTCACAAAGTCCAAATATAGGGTTTTGTTTGACCTGGTCCTTAGTACAAAGATGGTTTAGGTTTGAAAAAAGGTCAAAATGTTTAAATATTTAGGTACAACTTATCTATAATAAATGTCTATCCATTTATCTGATGTCTTTACAGATCGATGCTTAAACAAATCTGTGGAAGGAAATAACAACTGTTAAATTGGTGGAAGCATACCCAAATTTCAAAATGTCTTCGCTACATTTAAGTCGGAAGATAGCCGTATGAGGTTAATGCTCATAATCATCTGTTTCTACTGCTTGTAGTGATCAAATGTTCACCGTATATATATTCAGTGATTTGCTTCTGAATAAATACACGTGTTCCAAGGTACATGTCGAGGGCTATGCGTGAAACGGTTGTAACTAAAAATTGGTTTTTTTTTTTACCAAGGTTAATCACCTCACCATAAAGTCTTTATTAGCTTTAAATCATTTTTCTTGGTAAACAATAGAAATTTGGGTGCTATTGCTCATTCTGGGCAATGCCACCTAAATTTGCATTGTTTACAAAGGGGTTAAAATTGCTCCTAAACCAGGGTTTTCAATAATATTCTAGTTACAACCGATAAATAGTATCTACAAAGATGGTCCTAAATCGCTCACCTCATTTAATAGAAACTAGTTTTCAATGTTCTTACTATATGCATTCAAGGAAAACAAGCACTGCCCTCTGGTGGACATGTTGATCAACGGATAGTAATAAGTTCAACAGTATTGGTACAGGATCACTCAAGGAACATTTGAGGATTGGTGCCCAATTATTTTATAATCAGGCCTTTATCTTTGGACAAGTACATTTTTAAAGTTTTCACTATAAATACATAAAAGGGAAACAAGCTCCACACCCGTCGGCCATAATAACGGATTTGAATAGTTGGAACAATCTTGTTAGAGGGTCACCCAAAGAAAATTTGTGTAAACTAAAGTTTAAATTGCGCCTGTACTTTTGGAATTGTAGAGTTTTAAAGTTTTGGCATTTTTCCCCTTTTCTGATTCCGCAGCAACAATAGAAGATTTTTAAAGTTTTTCCCCTATATGAGTCTATTAAAAACAAGTGACCCCCGGGGGAGGGGTCATTTTTGACCCCAGGGCTATAATTTGAACAATCTTGGTAGAAGTCCACTAGATGATGCTACATACCAAATGTCAAAGGCCCTCTACTTTTAGACAAGAAGATTTAAAAAAAAAATATCTCTATGAGTTTATGGAGAACAAGTGGGAGGGGTAATTTTTGACCCCAGGGCTATAAATTGAACAAGAGGGCCATGATGGCCCTGGATCGCTCACCTTAATTATACAATGTACTGCAATGCAAAACACATCAAGACAATTATTCTGAATGCATCCTCCACAGTGTTAACAATATTTTCCTTCATTTTGCCTAGTGATCTATATTTTTTTACCTGATATGACCCATATTCCTACATGGACTAGATATCATTAAGACAACATACTGACAAAGTTTCAACTTGCTCAAAGTAAAAATGCGGCCTCCAGAGTTTGAACAATATTTTCCTTTATTGACCTAGTTTCTGATCCAATATGACCCATATTCGAACTTGACCTAGATATAATTCAGACAAACATTCTGACCAAATTTCAAGCTGCTGAAGCAAAAAATGTGGCATCCAAAGTGTTCACAAGATTTTCCTTCAATTTGATCTAGTGACCTAGTTTTTGACCCGGCATGACCCATATTCGAACTTGGCCTAAATATCATTCAGCTCAACATTCTGAACAAATTTCAAGCCGCTGAAGCAAAACATGCGGCTTTTACAGAGTTAACAAGATGTTCCCTTAATTTGGCCTTGTGACCTAGTTTCTAATCCAATATGGCCCATATTTAAACTTGACCTAGATATCTTTAAGACAAACATTCTGACAAAATTTCAAGCTGCTGAAGCAAAAAAAGAGGCATCCAAAGTGTTAACAAGATTTTCCTTCAATTTGGCCTAGTGATCTAGTTTTTGACCCGGCATGACCCATATTCGAACTTGGCCTAGATATCATTCAGCTCAACATTCTGAACAAATTTCAAGTTGCTGAAGCAAAATATGCAGCTTCTACAGAGTTAACAAGATTTTCCCTCAATTTGGCCTAGTGACCTAGTTTCTGACCCAATATGACCCATATTTGAACTTGACCTAGATATCTTTAAGACAAACATTCTGACCAAATTTCAAGTTGCTGAAGCAAAAAATGCGGCATCCAAAGTGTTAACAAGATTTTCCTTCAATTTGATCTAGTGACCTAGTTTTTGACCCGGCATAACCCATATTCGAACTTGACCTAGATATTTTTAAGACAAACATTCTGACAAAATTTCAAACTGCTTAAGCAAAAATTGCGGCCTCTGGAGTGTTAACAAGATTTTCCTTCAATTTGGCCTAGTGACCTACTTCTTGACCCGACGTGACCCATGTTCGAACTTGACCTACATATCATTAAGACAAACATTCTGATAAAGTTTAAACATGCTCAAGTTGAAAATGTGGCCTCTAGAGTGTTAACAAGATTTCGCTTCAATTTGACCTAGTGACCTCGTTTTTGACCTCATATGGCCCAGTTTCGAACTTGTCCAAGATTTTATGGAGATGAACGTTCTGATAAACTTTCATGAAGATTGGATGCAAAATGTAGCCTGTAGAGTGTTAACAAGCTCAAATGTTGACGACGCACGACGGCCGGACGCCGGACAAAATGTGATCCCAATAGCTCACCTTGCACTTCGTGCATAGGTGAGCTAACAATCTTGGTAGAGGTCCACAATGATGCTACATACCCAATATCAATTAAGTTTTGGTTAATTTCACCTTTTTAGTTGCCGTGGCAACCAAAGTTCTGCATGGAATAGAATTCTTTGAATAAGTTTAAAAGAGATCCACCCAAGGAACATTCCTGTATAATTATTTTGAATTTGGTTAATTGGTTTAGGAGGAGAAGTCATTTGTAGGAAAATGTGAACGGACGGACGGTAACTGATCACAAAAGCTCACCTTGCACTTCGTGCATAGGTGAGCTAAAAAAAGTTGAAAGCATGGTAGGAAAAGAAGAAGTGGATCAACAGAAACAATTTCTCCTTTGCCACAGTGTTTCAGCTGCTTACAAATGACTATGTTTCAAGAAAAAGGTCTTATAAGATTAGATTCAGTCAATACGTTCCCTTCTAGCATAAAGATATAGATAAACAAATTACACTAAGGTCAACCATGATCATATTAACATCTAAATTTCTTTTAAAGTTTTATATTCATTTGGTTTAGGAAATAAATTGGGTTACATTGAATTCAAGCAGTTAGTGCTTTCCTATGGCCACATAAAGACATTTTCTAAGACCTCTGCAGCCGACGACTTTTAAACCCATTGTGACAAACGGAGAAATTACTCATTATGAGCAATTTCCTCCTTGTCACAATGTTCTCAACTCTTTTATAATACTAAACGTTTATATAGAGAGGTTTTGCTAATTCATCTCCAGGTTATTTTAAAGTCGTCGCCTGGAGATTTGTTGTATGAGGTAAAGGGTTAACCCTTTCCCTCATATAGACGCTTTCCGACGCCTCTGCAGCAGATGGCTATTTGAAAACGTGCAATTTCTCCTTTTGCCACAATGTTTTCCACTTTTTGTCATAGGTTATCCATTCAATTATGGAGATATTCTATGTTTTGACAAAATACGTTCAAAGTCGTCTGCTACAGAATTGTCGTATGAGGGAAAGGGTTAAGAATAGGGGAGAAAAAAGAATGGTTTGCAACTTTTAGTTGGATTCTTTGTAAAATTAGGCTGAAATCTATATGCTAGAGGTCAATTATTAATCACATACAGACACTTTCTGATGCCTCTGCTGCAGACCTTTTGAAAACATTGTGGCAAAAGGAAAAATTGCTCATAGTGAGTAATTTCTCCTTTTGCCACAAGTTTTTCCACCATGTTTTAATGTTTAACTCTCATTCATGGAGACAGTCATGTTTTTGCCTATGTTTTCAAAGTCGTCTGCTGCAGATTTGCTGCAGAGTTATTCCTAACCTAGTAAGATGGTGTTCTATCTGTTGCATGACTATCAATGCTTTACAGAATCTTTGAAAGACATTTTTGACAACAAACACAAATTTCTCTTTCATTCAAATAAAGCAAATAAAGTGACCTCATTCAACAAGAATGTAGGACACCATGTTGCTTGTCAGGTGTTTTACATCACCTTCAACAATATTTCAATTATATCATGACATTTCTTAGGTCAAGTCTTCAGAACTACTGGTCCGTATTGCCAGACACCAGGGAGTAACTTGTAATGCTAACCCCAAAATCCAGACTTGCAAGGAGGGAAACCCATTTATACTACTTTTTAAGTCATAGGACACCTTTTAAAATATAGTAAGATGTCTCTATATAGCATTTTAGTTGATTCCATAGTTTGTACAGAACAATATATATTCAACTCGTTTTTATAATGACAAAGAATGTCTTCTAACACAATTATTCAGCCAAACCAAAAGAACACCAAGTTTTGAGATATTAACCGACGACGTTTGAAAATATTAAATAAATCATAATAATAAAGAAAATCTCTATAAAGTTTCACCGTACAAGAGAGTTGAAAACATTAGGGCAAAAAAGAAGAAATTGGTCGAAATGTTAGTCTTTCTGGTATTAGGCTCCTATATATACATGTATAGGGAATATGTGCAAAATGGATGAACAATACATTCAAACCACTCAAAATGACGCCCCAAGATTTTTCAACCCCTCTAAATAATAATACTTTCATTTATAGATATTTTCTATATCTTGAACAATTTCATTTTTAAGTAGTCTGCTGCAGAACTGTTGTTTGAGGGAAAGGGTAAACCTCTTATCTGATGCCCAAATATTAGTCTCTTCCAAATTGAAAGCATTTATAGAAGAATGGAAAATCAAGACAAATAGTTTAATTTTGTGAAAGTGGAAAACAAATTGTGAGAATAGCAGATCATTTTTGGTAAATTTCTCCTTTTAACATCCAAAAGCACTTATTTCAAGTAAAAGGTTATGTATTCTCTGTTTTGATAGCATAAGACAAAACACATGCACTATCTGGAGAATTTGAAGTTTAAATCATTGAGACAGAAGAACAAACCACTTGTTATGAGCAAAAAAGCAGTCTGAACAAAAATGTTAATATAATCTTTTTCTTCAATCTTTTTGTCTCACAATTTTGAAACTTCACAGGTAGATGGTTAATGACTAAACCCTTTCCACATACAAAACAACAAAACTTCAGAAAATGACTGAAAATGACTGAAAAAAATCTATAAAATAATTTGAAAAACTATTGAATAGCATTGAAAACACTGTGGCACTGAGGTACTGCACATTATGAGTAATTCCTCCTTTTGATACAATAATTTCAAGTCTCCTGTTGCAGATGTGTAAATATTCTCCTTCAGATCGGAAAGGATTAAAGTTACAATAAGTACAGGCTACATCTCCATGTCATCATCGTTCCTTGATTGAAGGTCGACTATCTTCTGTAACACTTCTTCACTTGGTTTTACAGCTGTATTTTCAGCATCTCTTGCCTTCCTCTCATTCAATTCATCACTGGAAGCACGCTCTACAGATTTAATATTTTCTACACAATCATTTATATCATCAAGCACTTTTGTAATTATTGTGTCATCATTTGAGTTAGGAGTCTTGGATTGGTTCGACAGTACAGTTTTATTAACAACGCTATCACTTTTGAGACTTGGTTCTATTTCATGTGACTCAGTTGACTCGGTTCTTTTAGTTTCAATGTTTTCTGAATCTGCATCAGTGGTTTTCAGACAGTCTTTTGTAACTTCTTCAACTGGATTAGATTGTTTAACATCTACATCATCTGCACATGGATCTTCACTTTGTTCATTATCAGCAATTTCGCCTAATTCATGACACAAATCTGGAGATTTCTGGGAAATGACCGAATTAAGATCAGTGAAAGAAGGTACTGATGATGCCACAGCAGACACAAGACGCACAGAACTTTCACACGATGAGCAACTGCTGCTTTCTGACACCTCAGCCAGGGGTTGTAAGCGACCTGGGATGCTGGACACATAACTTGCATGGATTGGGGCTTCATCGGGCAATTCAGGATACGGGCTGTTCTGCACGGTGTCCGACTTGGTGTATACCATGATTGGTCTACAGAAACCTACAGAAATAAGACAAACATATTTGAATATTACAGATTGACTGTTTACCACAAGGTTTGAAACTCTGTTTAACCCTTTACCTCATACAACAATTCTGCAGCAGACGACTTTGAACATATTTTGTCAAAATATGGAAAATCCCTAAAATTGAATGGATAACGGGTTACTATGACTAAAAGTGGAAAACATTGCGGCAAAAGGAGAAATTGCTCATTTTGAGCAATTTCTTCTTTTGTCACTATGTTTTCAAATAGCCGTCTTGCTGCAGCGGCGTCAGAAAGCGTCTATATGTGGAAAAGGGTTAAGCATTTAAACTTACATCTGTAGAGATTTTCTATACTTCGAGTCAAATGTGTTCAAAGTGGTCTGCTGCAGATGCATCAAACGTCAACAAAATCAGAGAACTGGTGAATACAAAATATACAACAGCGTGCTCTACTATTCCACTGCTTATAAGTTACTGAAATATGGACTCTAATGTAGATGCATGCGAAACTTTAAAAGTCACTTTAATCAGAATTTCTAAGTAAAAAAAAAGAGGCCAGAATTTGCATTATGTCGGATATATAGTTATCTAGCTTTCATATTTATATATTATTATAGGTGTGATGGTTGGGAAGGGCAGTATAAAGTTTCAATGCATTGCATTGAGAAATTACTGATATATGGCCTCTTAATGTAGTTGCATGCAAAACTGTAACCAGAATTTCTTAGTCACAAAATGGACATAATTTGCCTGATATGCAGGAAAGAGTTATCTTACTTGATTGTTTACAAAGGTGTGATGATTTGTGAAGGGTTATTTAAAGTTTAAATGCAATGCTTCAAGTAGTTACTGAGGCGGACGCCAGGTTGAGTACAATAGCTCTCATTTTCTCCGAATAGTCGAGCTAAGGTTAGATTGGTTTGCTTTGAGTGATTTCTCCTTTCCCTCGATGACTTTAAAAGTCCTTTATGACAGTCATATTCATCAGGGAAAGTTATTAATAACTAAACAATAGACTCTTTCAATGGAATATATGGACTAGTCATCTCTTTATGTTGTTTAACCTGATCCCACATACAACAATTCTGCAGCATACCAATTTGAAAACATTTAGACAAAAGTATGAAAAGGTTCTATAAATGAATGTATACTAGCTTATGTGTAGATTGAAGAACCATTACGGAAAAAGGCGCATGAGCAATTGTTATCAAAAGTTGTCTACAAATGCTCTACCACCTCACAACAAAAAGCGAGCTCTCTAGCAAGGCAGTATAACCCTTTCCCTCATAGAGACGCTTTCTGACGCCTCTGCAGCACAGCTTTTTGAAAACATAGTAACAACAGATGAAATTGCTCAAAAACGATTTTCTATTTTTTGACAAAATATGTTCAAAGTCGTCTGCTGCAGAATTGTCGTATGAGGGAAAGGGTTAAGTGTTCCCTTATAGTTATGCTCCCTCCAAATCTTAAATTCATCCTCAAATATGAGTTTGAGAATGTTTAAGGCTCTTGAGATTGTCCCTATGTAGTCCCCTGGTGGGTACTTAAAGAGCTTCTTGATCAGGGATCAAATCTTGGACCGCTTGGTCCAAATGTAAATGCTCTAACAAGTCCAAGAAAGCTCTTTTCCAAGGCAGTATACGTGTCTTCTTATGCATATACCTTGGCTTCATAGGAATGAACCAATAATCTTGAATGAATGGATGAAAAATTCAATTAACAAGAGCTGTCGCAGAACAACACAACTTGATTGTAAATCTTAAACCCTAAACTTAAGCAGAAAAAGAATATTATAGGTGTCACCATGTGGATTTTCAATCTTTTGTTTGCATTTTACACCCCTTTATATCATGGCGTTTCATGGGCAAGTTAGGCCTAAAAGAAAAAATGTCCTGTTTCTGGTCACAGGTCTCAAAATCAACAGGGTCGGTAGGCCAAGCTGAATATGGGTCATGCCGGGTTTAAAACTAGGTCACTATGCCAAATTGAAGGAAAATCTTGTTAACCCTCTGGATACTGCATTTTTAACTTGAGCATGATGAAACTTTATCAAAATGTTTGTCTTGATGATATGTAAGTCGAACATGGGTCATACTGGGTTAAAAACTAGGTCACTAGGCCAAATTGAAGGAAAATCTTGTTAACTCTGTAGAAGACGCATTTTTTGCTACAGCAGCTTGACATTCGATGAGAATGTTTATCTAAATGATATCTAAACCAAGTTCGAACATGGGTTATGTAGGGTCAAAAACTAAGTCACTAGGTCAAATTGAAGGAAAATCTTGTTAACACTTTGGATGCCACATTTTTTGCTTCAGCAGCTTGAAATTTTGTCTGAATTATATCTAGGTAAGGTTAAGTTCGAATATGTGTCATATTGGATCTGAAACAAGGTCAATAAAGGAAAATATTGTTCAAACTCCGCAGGCCGCATATCTAGTCCATGTTGGAATATAGGTCATATCAGGTAAAAAATTATAGATCACTAGGCTAAATGACGGAAAATCTTGTTAACACTGGAGGTTGCATTCAGAATAATTGTCTTGATGTGCTTTGCATTGCAGTACATCGTTTAATTTAGGTGAGCGAACTAGGGCCATCATGGCCCTCTTGTTTTGTTTTTTAGCACAAAATATGATCGTTGTTACGCAAAACTTGCATTCGCAGTACCGGAGCTGAAAAAAATGTTAATAAGTTGTTGTTGTTCATTGTTGATCAATGTTTTGATAATTCAATAAAATTGGTAATTTTAGGCATCAAAAGTGTCTTTATGAGGGAAAGGGTTTATAAAAATAATAAGAAATAAAAAATCCCTACCTAGATATCATTTAGATAAACATTCTGATCAAATTTCAAGCTGCTGTAGCCAAAAAAGCAGCTTCTACAGTTAACAAGATTTTCCTTCAATTGAGCCTAGTGACCTAGTTTCTGACCAAATATGACCATTATTCGAACTTGACCTAAATATCTTTTAGTTTAAGACAAACATTCTGACAAAATTTCAAACTGCTGAAACAAAAATTGCGGCCTCTAGTGTGTTAACAAGATTTTACATCAATTTGACCTAGTGACCTACTTTTTGAGCCGACATGACCCATGTTCGAATTTGATATACATATTATCAAGACAAACATTCTGATAAAGTTTCAACATGCACAAGTTGAAAATGTGGCCTCCAGAGTGTTAACAAGATTTCCCTTCAATTTGACCTAGTGACCTAGTTTTTGACCTCATATGGCCCAGTTTCGAACTTGTCCAATACTTGATGGAGATAAATGTTCTGATAAGCTTTCATGAAGATTAGATGCAAAATGTAGCCTGTAGAGTGTTTTATAAACAAGAGGGCCAAGATGGCCCTAAATCGATCACCTAATTGATAGTAAATTAGTGGCAAATATTTAACTGCAAATATCTGGAAAATTTTATCAGGGAGTGCAAATGAAACTGAAAGGAGTGGACACTTCTCAAGAAACAGCTTATCAGTAAAGGCCATTTATATCTTGAAATCTAACAAGAACTTTAATAAGAATGGAATTATAAAGTTTTTGTCATTTTGCACCTTTCCTGATGCCGCCTTGCTGCCCTGTTTTTCAACGAAATCAATATGGCTTCTACAGTTTATTTAGAGGGTCACTTAAGAAACATTTCTACCAAATTATCTTGCAATCGCACAAGTAGATTATGGAGGAAAAGGATTTTAAAATTTGGGTATTTTTCTCACTTTCTGATGCCGCAGCAACCAAAGTTCTCAATGGAATTTAAATCTTTGAACAATTTTGAAAGAGGACAACCAAAGGAACATTCTTGTGATGTTTTGTGGAAATTAGTCTATTGGAATGGTAGGAGTTGGTTGTCATTTGTAGCTAAAAGTTCAATTTATCCTTTTTGTGATGACGCCTGGTTGATATGATTGTGTAATCAATCAAAACCGCTTAAACAAATTAAATAGAGGATCATTACAGTAAGATTCGTATTATATTTTCTTAAAATCAGACAAACACTTTCATAAAAATGGAATTTTCAAATTTTGTCATTTTGCCCCTTTTCTGATGCCGCCTGACTGCCATGTTTTTCGACCAATCAGTATGGCTTGAACAATTTTTATAGAGGGTCACCCAATGAACATTTCTACCAAATTATATTTGAATCTGACAGGCAGATTCGGAGGAGAAGATTTTGAAAGTTTGGACCTTTTGCCCCCTTTCTGATGCCACAGCAACCAAAGTTCTCAATGGAATTAAAATCTTTGAACAACTTTGAAAGAGGCCAACCAGAGGAACAGTCCTGTGATGTTTCACGGAAATTGTCCTTGGAGTTTTGGAGGAGATGATGTTTAAAGCTAAAAGTTAACGCCGGACGGACGACGGACAAAAAGTGATCAGAATAGCTCACAATGAGCCTTCGGCTCAGGTGATCTAACAAGCTCAAATGTTGACAACAGATGACGCACGGACAAAATGTGATCACAATAGCTCACCTTATAGGTGAGCTATAAACAAAAACAGTCGGGGTTAAAATGGACGGTCGGTAGAATGATCAGAAACAAGACTATTTTTTTGTTTAGGCCTGATCAGTACCACTGGTCCATTTATCTTGACACCAGCGAATCAGTTGTAATACTTACCCCACATCCTGAGCACCAAGAAAGGTAAGTCATTCAGAATTCTAAGTGTGGATTGAAAGATGTTAGTATTCAATTAAGCTATAACAATTTTAAGTTATATCATGGAATATTTCAAATTACCTTGAGATGAATGCATCCGGACTTCTAGCTTATTACAAGTACTAAATCCAACTTCTCTAGACAGCAGAAAGTCATTGAACTGGTCTGGACGTAACTTAATGCTCTTAAAGTTTTTAAAGATTTCATCCTGAAAAGACAAAATGACAGAATTAATTCTATGCCAAATGGTGAGGAATCCGGAAAATACTGATCAGTGGCACAAACTGAAAGCGTTTATGAAGCTTTTGATGGATGTTATCCTCTTAAGTTTGAAGATGTATGGTTATTTTGGATTAAGAACAATATTAACATAGAATATTTGTTTGATTTTTTGCATCTTAACAAATGTTATCATCAATCTAAAACAGTAACAACTATAGCTATCACTGAATGCAGCCCTGATAGGAAATTCCATCCAGTCGTTTTAAAAATATTCACAGGACAAGAAATAAGTAAGAAAGGGCAATAACTCGATACTAAGGTTAAATAGAGGTATAGTTCTTGTACACTGCACACTTCCTCTCTTTGTGCTTAATCATTGAATGAAGTTTTATTAAATTCCATCCCATAGTTTACAAGTTATTCTCCGGACAAAAAAACCCAGTAAAACAATAACAAAGGGCAGTGAATCTGTAGTTAGCTAAAATAAAGTGATGGTTCTTGAAAACTGCACTTCCTCTCATTGTGCTCTACCATTGTATGTAGTTTTATTAAATGCCATCCTATAGTTTTAAAGTCTGGAAAAGAAAAAAGTAAGAAAGGGCAATAACTCAAAATATAGTTATGGTTATTGTACACTGCACTGTCTCTCATTGTGCTCTACCATTGTATTAATTTTTATTAGATTCCATCTAGTAGTTTTTAAGTTTCCGGACAAGAAAAGATAACAAAGGGCAATATAACTAGGTAAAATAGAGTTATGGTCATGCACACTGCTTCTCTTTCACTGTATTGTATCATCGTATGAAGTTTGATTAAATTCCATCCAGTAGTTTTAAAGTTTTAAAGTTGTGCTCTGGACAAGGAAAATCGCAACAGACAAATAAGCACAGGGAGACTCAAATATACCACCTTCAAACTTCGTTTGTCGGGAGTGTAATAATAATAACTAGAACTATCACTAAAGGTGATTAATACCCCCGCCCCAACCCCTGACACATATTATATCTCACAGTATTATCTTTGACTCAGACAATTTGAATATCAGTATCAAAAAGAAATACTAAGATGATATCAAACACAAAACGGCTCCTTTTATCTGGACTGACCGACAGGCCGATGCCACACAAAACGGCTCCATTTTGCCATGTTTCTCAAGTAAATTTATCCGGTTGAAATTGAAGGAGGAGTATGTCGCACCAGATTAGATTTTAAGAAAAAAAAATCCTATTTCAAGGTCAGAGGTGAAGGTCACAGGGACATGAAATTTGCATCTTGCACATCTACTACTCCTGATTAACATTTATGCCAAGTATGAAGTAAATCAGGTTGAAACTGAAGGAGCAGTACAACAGATTAGATTTTACCAAAAAAAAAATCCTATTTATGCCAAGTATCAAGTAAATCAGGTTGAAACTGAAGGAGGAGTACAACAGATTAGATTTTACCAAAAAAATAATCCTATTTCAAGGTCAGAGGTCAAGGGACATGAAATTTGCGTCTTGCACATCTACTACTCCTGATTAACATTTATGCCAAGTATGAAGTAAATCAGGTTGAAACTGAAGGAGTACAACAGATTAGATTTTAACAAAAAAAAAATCCTATTTCAAGGTCAGAGGTCAAGATGAAGGTCACAGGGACATGAAATTTGCGTCTTGCACATCTACTACTCCTGATTAACATTTATGCCAAGTATCAAGTAAATCAGGTAGAAACTGAAGGAGGAGTACAACGGAACAGATTTTGCGGACAGACGGACCAACCGACAGGCTGATTCCAGTATACCCTACGTTTGCGGGGGTATAATAAGTAATATACAAAACCAGGGACGAGATCAAATATAAAATATAGGATTGCAATCCTATATTTTATGAAAATGTATGTCTTTTCTTCACAAAAACCCTGTGATGATTGTACAGAATCAACTCTTTTGAGAGTCAAATTGAGTTTTCAGAGCATGATTGATTGATTGGGTTTTAATGCCATTTCTTCAATTTTAAGTCACATCACAGCAGCCAGTTCATCTACCAATTCGTCTTCTGACTTTCTCACATCACGACTCCAATCAAGTCTTTCAAGCAACTGGCTGCTTTTCCATATATGTATAGACTGTTGGTGGAAGACAAATGACAGTGGTCTTATTGAGTTTTGTCAAATGTTTGAAATAATGTTTGCTAAGCTGGGGTTCAAACTCGCAACTGCTGGATTGATAGCCTGTAGAGATACTGGAACATGGCCTTCAACACATGAACAATGCATCTTATATACAACCAATCAGTGTGTTTTATGCCACTTTCAACTGTAGTTCAATTAGATCACAGGTTTACTAGGTAAATTAACCCTTTCCCACATACTTTAAATCTTCAGCAGACTGTCACTAATGAAAGTGTAATTATTGAATTTGAAAAGAATTGTCGTTTAAAATGTGGCAAAAGAAGAATGAGAAATTGCTTATGAGCAATTTATCCTTTCGCCAAAATGTTTTCCAAAGTCGTCCACTTCAGAAACGTCAGTATGATTCTTGGTGCGATAAAGGGTCAAACATCATTGAGCCTATACTGACCCTAGCATTTCATTGTCATGCTATCCCCTCAACTCTGAGCACCAACAAGGGAAGCCACTACTTCCATTTATAAAGTCTTTGGTATGACCCAACTGAGAATCGAACCCTGGTCTCTCATTCTCAAGGAAGACACTCTAACCACTATGTACACCATTACAGTACATTTACATTATGCTAACAGCCTTCATTGCGCTTTAGCTCTTAGTGAAATTAGACTTCACTATCTACAGATTAAATACTTACAGTTAGTTTTTTCTTCTTTTTATAAGATGACCACGGTTGTGGCTCTAAGATGAAGCGGCCCCCAGGTCTCAACTGTTTAAAAACTCTTTTGAAGAATCGTTTGAGACCATTGTCGCCCCAGTTAAAATGAACCCACTTTGTGATGCTGAGAGCCATAATGACATCATGCTCTTCCTTCTGCATTTCCAACATTTCATCACACTCCAACACATAGTTCCCCTGCAATATAAAATTATGAACTACCGATTAGTACCAAAAGATCTTCAGTCAGTAATAAAGTTCTCATTTACAGAAGTTTAACAAAATCTGTGAAACATCAGGACTTATGTCTTAACCCTTTTCCTCATATAAACGCTTTCGGACGCCTCTGCAGCAGACGGCTTTTTTGAAAACATAATGACAAAAGAAGAAATTGCACAAAACGTGCAATTATTCCTTTTGCCACAATGTTTTCCACTTTTAGTCATAGGTTATCCATTCAATTATGGAGATTTTCCATGTTTTGACAAAATACGTTCAAAGTCGCCTGCTGCAGAATTGTCTGAAGTTATCTGTTGACCATATCCCGGCTCCATTATAGTTACTACAATTTTGCAGCACACTTGACCCACTTGGAAGTTGAAAGCCTTCAAGGTGAATATATGGAAAATGTAAATACAGTACACCTGAGCAGTGTTTATTCTTAACCCAAATTGGGGCCGAAATTGGACCCCATTCACAATCAAAAGACACCTCTTTTTTTCCATCACATTTTACATGTCACTATTTTCACATTTGAAAGGGCCCTGGTCACAAAACAGCGAGAAAAAACACTGCTGAGCCACTTTGAAACCTTTCAGACAAAAGTACGTAAATGAGAATAAAAAAATATATTTGTAGGGTTTCGCTTTTAACCAGTTAATTCCCAGGCCAAAGACCTTTACATCAACCTTTATTTGTGACCTTTCCTCACAGTTGTTGAGTCTTGACAGTCAGTGTAAGTATAACTGCCGGCTTATTTCGCCCACCTACCCTTTCCTTTCTTATTTCATTTCATGTACATTGTATACATTCAAGTCTGTATTTGCTTTTGTTTTAGTAGCAATTTCTAAAAGTAAAACATTCAGTACTCTTACTCTTAGGAACCCATGAATCTTGCTGATTACTTAATTTGAACTTACCGGTAGCTTGTTCTAGTACAAAACAGCATTGGTTAAGATACTTAAATAATACCCTTGCAACAGATTACAGCTCATCTACAAATTCTTATTTACATTCGTCCTGCCTCCTGTTTTGTAATCTGTTGTTATGTGTATTGTATTTTGGCTTATAGCTTCTTTCTGTTGTTGTTTGTCGCACTGTTCCTATGCCTAGGCTACAGACAGGTTTATTGTTTCTTTTAGCTACATAATGTTGACGGTTCAATGCCATATTATTACAATTAAAGCTCTAAATAAGGGCAGCGTCCAATCTAGGATTTGAAAACAAGGGGAATTTTATCTGAAAATTGATTTTATGAACAAATTGAGACATTTTTCCTTCATTGTCTATGTAAAAAAGACCCCCCCTTCCAAGTTCCTTACAAATGTAGGGGTAATATTCAAAACAGTGAGAATTAGCACGACCCCATTATGTGCAATTCCTCCATTTGTCACAATGATTTCACTTCTATAAAGATTATTCACTTATTTAGTTATTATATTTTCATTTATAGAGACTTGATATAGTTTTGGCTTGAAGTTGAGGTCTTCAAAACTGGGATAGGGTTAAATGTCAACTATTTAGTTTGTGTCTTGTGGTCTCTGGTTATCTATACGGTGCTTATCAAAAATGAGTTGAAGACATTGTGGCATAATGACATATATTGCATATAATGTGCAATTATCCTTTTACTATAATTTTTAAAAAATAACAAACCTGCATAAACATAATGTTATGTGGAAAGGCATTTTTCTCTCTCTTAGGCACTGGTGGAGCTACAATTGGTCCATAGTTTAACACAGTAGAAATTGGAAACTTCTTCGAAACAGTCACATCCTGCGACATGTAATACCGAATATTCTTCCTAGCTGCTCCGATTAACTTCTGATCAATGTCTATACCTACAATCTTGCTTGGATGAAAATCTCTAGCAATGGCTAATGTTAAATGACCAACATTACAACCTATGTCAAGAATGACTTTGCCATCAAACCAGTCTTTGTTAAAACAGGATAGTCTCTGATCTGATGTTGTGGATGGATTTCTGTAGCCATAATATCTGTTATAATTCCCATAAATGAACTTAGATTGGTGTTTATGTGTTGATTGTACTTTAAATTGTTGTTTTTGAAGAGGTTTTGGATGTTTGAACTTCTTGTGGCTTCTACTGGATGGGCTTAATATTTCAGAGTCGTTGGAAGTAAGAATTGATCGTGTTGCTGTAGATACCTCGGCTTTATTATTATCACTCTTTCGTCGTCTTTTCTTACTTTTTGGAGAAATTTGTCTGACTACTGGAGAAACTATTTTATCACTCACTTGGCGCGGTTTTAAAGAGTCTTTAGATGTTGAGGGAGTCTCTTTAAGATCTGAAACCTCTGGCTCAATTTCAATCTTTAAGGCTTCCATAAGATTTTTATCCTTCGCGATGTTTTTGGGAGGACTAAAAAGATTAACAGCTTGTAAATCGTCCTTTTTTTTATGTCTGTTATGCCGTTGTTTCCTTTTCTTGAATAATTTGTCCAAATCTGTTCCATCCTCTTCCCCTGTCAAATTTAAAGGGTCTGTAACATTGACAGGTATTCTAAGTTCTACTGACTGGCGTCTCGGTACTGGTAATGGTGATGATTGTGGCGTTACCGAATTCAATTGTTTTCCAAGTTCGGAAGAATCCAATCCAGTCAAGTTCAATGGGTCCTCAATTGTTCCTCCGTTTAAAAATCTGGTGGGTAACTGCCTTCCAAAATAAGGCGATGATTTTAATCGTTTTCTTCTAGGCGGACCCTCCTCCCTGTGGTGACTCTGGCTGTACCGCCTCTTTCTGTTCCATGGCTGGGAAAATTTGTTATCATTTTTAATGCTGATGTCATCTTTTGCTCGACTCGCTCCTTCAAAAGAGCTCTTGTCAGCATTTCTGTAATTTCTTTCGCCACATTGGATTTCCAAATGCTCAAACTGATTTTTTGTTGGAGTTTTTACTTGTACACTCATTTTGACTATTCACGTATAATCACAATACATACCTTGGAGTGAACTGTCACATTCGTGCAAAAAAATAAACGTTGATACAACGACAGCACGTGTGTTTTGTTTATATTTACGTTTTATCTACTTCCGCTTAACGCGCTCCCTGGTGGCCTCTTATAATTCGGTCAAAACACCAACACGAACCAAAAACAAATATTCACAAAACAACCATGACACGTACTAGGGACACTTTAAATAGGTTTCCTAGTAAATAAGCGTTTATAATTTCATTTACAATCTTTGAAAGAAATGCTAGGCGGCTGCATCCGCAAAAATCCTCCAAATATGTAAGCTCCACTCTGTCAGTCGTATGCCCCGCGTTTTGGGCGGAGTACGCATGTGCAGTGAGAGGGATTTCTGGGATATGAACGTTTTACGGAAGTGGTGAGTGTCGTCTGTTCTTGAACTTGTACAGAGAGTTTCAAACGAAAATAGTAATTTGACAACAGAAACTAATTTCGTGAGTTTCGATTTCCAAAGTTTAATTTTATCAGTGTGTAGCTTATAGTCTGCAGATTTATGCAATGCTATATCGATCATTCGCATCAACCGTTTAGCCGTTTTCGATCAGAGATGTTTTTTAACGTCCTTTTTTAAGAATATTGAATGTAATATATCTAGACTTTAGAGCCTTTTATGGGCAAGTGATACCTTTGAAATTGAAAAATTAATTGCATTGATTGGTCATAGGGATAGGTCCATTGCTAACTTTTAACAAGTCCACTTTTAGATTCTTTTTACAATAAATCATTGAATGTAATACACAACTTGTCTGTGACAGAAGTGTCAAATAATCGGAATCCATGTAGCATGGAAACACCTGTTCTCGAACCTCTTAACATTTATCAGGGCTCATGGGAATACTTATAAATTCATGTCAAAAACCAACGATAATGAAAAATAAATTCAACAATTTATATGTGACTGTAAACAAAAAACTGGTTCCCAAAAAATTTAGTACGTACAATGCGTTTTTGAAAATATTTAAACAGTCCTTGAACTAAAGGTTCGAGAACAGGGACCTTTACGATAAAAGGTTTAGCCAAATTTGATCATTTTAATGTTGCAAGAAATCTTAATATTTTTTCACAACTTCAGACAAAGCATTTCAATACGGATCCATGATCCACTCTTGTCCTTTGAGGTTCACTGTTGTGTTTTTTTTTTGTCTTTTAAACACAACTTATTATTACTGAGGGTTCTTCTTTTTTGCATTCTTTGTTTTTGACAAAGCTGTCTTGAAACTTGTCAACATCTGAACCAATTGAGATGTGAGTGAGAATGTCCAGTCCTTCACTTAATAGCCTGTGAAAAGGTAGCATCAAATAAATAAAAAATCCTCAAAAAGCAGTATCGTAGAGCATTCTAACTGCATGTCCTAAGTTTGTAAAGTCATTATTCTCACTTTGAAAGCGCATGACTTTGTCCTGGCCGATTCAAATGTTTAAAATATATAAATTTTTAACAGTTTCTGTTTTTCCTTTTTAGGAAGTGCGAGGCGAGCTTTTGTGATCACTTACCGTCCGGCAGCGGCGGCTGTCTGACCGTCTGTTAACAATTTCCTACAAATGACTTATGCTAAACCAATGGACTGATTTCAAAATAACTTCACAGGAATATTTTCCTTGTTCTCCTGATATAGTGAAAACTTTAAAAAAGTTCTTGTCCAAAACCAATGACCTAATTTTAAACTAATTTGGCACAAATAATCCTTTTTTTCCTTGTATATATAGTGAAAACTTCTAAAATCTTTTTGTTTTTAAATCTTCTTGTCTGAAACCGAATAGCCTAGAGCTTCGATATTTGGTGTGTAGCAATGTCTAGTAGTCCTCTACAATGATTGTTCAAATATGCCCCTGTGGTCAAATTTCCCCCACCCTGGGGGTCGCCAGTTTTTCAATTATATCTATAGGGAAAAAGTTTAAAAATATTCTTGTCTGAAACTGAAAGCCCTAGAGCTTAGATATTTGGTGTGTAGAACAATCTAGTAGTCCTCTACAAAGATTGTTAAAATTATGCCCCTTGGGTCACCTGTTTTACATAGAAATATATATAGAGAAAAACTTTGAAAATCTTCTTGTCTGAAACCAAAAGGTCTAGAGCTTAGATATTGAGTGAGTGGTCTCAAGCATTGGCTAGAAGTCCTTTACAAAGATTGTTCAAATTATGCACCTAGGTTCAAAATTGACCCCACCCCGGAGTCACCTGTATTACATAGAGATATAATTTTATATACTATAAAGGGAAAAACTTTGAAAATCTTCTTGTCTGAAACCGAAAGGCCTAACCTTAGATATTTGGTGTGAAGCATTATCTGTTATCTAGTCGCCTCAACCAAGATAATTCAAATTATGCCTCTGGGGTCAAAACTGGCCCCACCCCAGGGGTCACCTTTTTAGATCACCTGAGCCAAAAGCTCAAGTATCTATTCTGATCACTTTCTATCCGTCGTCTGTCGTTAACTTTTAGCTTTTAAACATCATCTTCTCTTTAACCTCAGGACCAATTTCAACCAAACTACAGGAATCCCTCTTTCAAAATTGTTCAAAGATTTAAATTCCATTATGAACTTTGGTTGCTGCGGTATCAGAAAGAGTGCAAAATGTTTAAACTTAAAGAAAATTGAAAAGAAATCTTACTTCAGTGGTCCTCTACTTAACTTGTTCAAGCCGTAGTGATTGGTTACAAAATCATTGAGAACTTGGTTGCTGGGGCATCAGAAAGGGGGCTAAATCTTTTCCTCTGAATCTGCTTGTCAGATTTCAATATTATTTGGTAGAAATGTTCTTTGGGTGACCCTCTACAATAATTATCCAAGCCATACAGATTGGTTGAAAAACATGGCAGTCAGGCGGCATCAGAAAAGGGGCAAAATGGCAAAATTGGGAAATTCCATTATTTTGAATGTGCTTGTCTGATTTTAAGAAAATTGAAAATAAATCTTACTTCAGTGATCCTCTACTTAATTTGATCAAGCTGTATTGATTGGTTACAAAATCATAACAATCGGGTGTCATCACAAAAGGGGTAAATTGAACTTTTACCTACAAATGACAACTCCTACCATTTCATCAGGTAAGGTGCAAAATGACAAAACTTTATAATTCCATTCTTATTAAAGTTCTTGTTAGATTTCAAGATACAAATTGCCTTTACTGATAAGTCATTTTACTATTTCTTTAACAGTGTCCACTCCTTGCAGGTTCATTTGCACTCCTGATCAAATTCAGGTGATCGATTTAGGGGCTGCCCATCTTGGCCCTCTTGTTTATAAAGAGATATATAGGGAAAAGCTTAGAAAATCTTGTCTGAGACGAATAGGCCTATAAAGCTTAGATGTATGGTTAGTACAATAGTCTAGTGGTCTTCTAACAAGATTCTTCAAATTATACTCCTGGGGTCAAAATTAGCCCCGCCCTGGGGGTCACCTGTTTTATATAGCGAATATATAGGGATTTTTTTTATCTTTGGTGACCTTCTTAGTAAATCTTACTTGACAAAAGACAGGCAACATAGGGTGTCTGTAGCAGACAACTTTTGAAAACATTGTGGCAATAGAACAGACTTCATGAAAGTTGTCATTCTGACGGACATGTTCCACAAAGTTTGTAATAAGTTCCGACCAATTGTCTGCACTTGAAGCCTTTATAAATATAGCAGATATTTAACAAAAACCTATGAAAATGGTGCAGATAGAACACATTATCATTTTCCAAAAGTTTAAACATCGGTTTTTGTCTTAATTTTGTTTTAGACAATTAAATGTTGATTATGATGTGGGAAAGGGTGACTTTCACTGCCGAGCCGAGACTCAAAGCCCTGATCAGACCATAGGTACATCTGGTGCCAAGGGATGATTAGTTTTGGAGTTTTTAGCTCACTTGAGTATGAAGTGCTCAAGGTGAGCTATTGGCATCACATTTTGTCCAAGGTCCGTCCGTCGTGTGTCGTCAACAATTGCCTTATAAGCGCTGCCTAGGCTATATTTTGCAACTGATCTTTATGAAAGTTTATCAGAACATTCATCTCCATATATATGAAGTCATATGAGGTCAAAACTAGGTCACTAGGTCAAATTGAAGGAATATCTTGTTAACACTCTGGATCCGCATTTTTAACTAGCATGTTGAAACTTTATCAGAATGTTTGTTTTAATGATATGTAGGCCAAGTTTGAATATGGGTCATGTTGACTCTAAAACTAGGTCATAAGGCCAAATTGAAGGAAAATCTTTCAACACTCTGGAGACTGCATTTTTAGCTCACCTCAAGGTGAGTTATTTTGATCGCCCTATGTCCGGCATCCGTCAACATTTTCTCCTCTGTAACCGGTGGGTCAACTGGGATGAAACTTCACAGAAAGCATCCTCTCAAGGGGGGGTGCTATTTTGCATTATATAGCTATAGTGCAAACTTAAAAAATCTTCTCCTCCAAAAGTGTCAGGCCGATTTTCAAATAATTTTGTAGAAATGTTCCTTGGATGACCCTCTATCAGATTCCTTCAAGCCATGTTGATTGGTCAAAAAACATGGCTGCCAGGGGGTGGGGCTATTTTGCCTTTTATGGCTATAGTGAAAACTTAAAAAATCTTCTCCTCCAAAAGTGTCAGGCCGATTTTCAAATACTTTTGTAGAAATGTTCCTAGGGTGACCCTCTATCAGACTTCTTCAAGCCAAGTTGATTGGTCAGAAACTATGGCTGCCAGGGGGTGGGGCTTATATAGCTAAAGTGAAAAATAAAATCAGGTGAGCAATTCCAGGGCCATCATGGCCCTCTTGTTTAATGTACCAATTCACAAATCAAGTGCAGTCAAGTTGACAAAAGGAAAGATCATTCATGTAAACAATGCATGCACAAAGGGACCCTTTTCTTTTAAAAACTAACTGAAAATCAGCAATTTATAAATTGCAAAATATAGATATTTCCTTTCTTTTTATAAATGTTTAATCTGTTTTAGTAGAGGAAATAGAATAGCATTTTTTTTAAAAAAAAAGGATGAGGAACCATGTGCTGATAATACTGTGTACAGTTTTTGCTGCTTCAAAATTACATTGGATAGAAATCTACTAAAAAAACAAAACATGTTTGTTATCTGTTGTAAAAATTAAAATGCATAAGCATATATGGTCCGGCACGTTATAGAGCTTTATCAGTGCAGGTGTCTGACGCTTTTTTCTAACTTTAGTGATGTCTGTAGAAGATATTGCTAATAATGAGCAATTTCTTCTTCAGCCACAATGTTTTCAACTTTATCTAATACCTATAATTTCACTTTTAGAGAATTTTTATATTTCTGCCAGTGTGTTATCAAAGACGTCGGATGCAAATTCGTTGTTTGTGGGAAAGGGTGACTTTCACTGCCGAGCCGAGACTCAAAGCCCTGATCAGACCATAGGTACATCTGGTGCCAAGGGATGATTAGTTTTGGAGTTTTTAGCTCACTTGAGTATGAAGTGCTCAAGGTGAGCTATTGGCATCACATTTTGTCCAAGGTCCGTCCGTTGTGTGTCGTCAACAATTGCCTAATAACTTTCTTAATATCTTGTTAACACTCTGGATCCGCATTTTTAACTAGCATGTTGAAACTTTATCAGAATGTTTGTTTTAATGATATGTAGGCCAAGTTAATATGGGTCATGTTGACTCTAAAACTAGGTCATAAGGCCAAATTGAAGGAAAATCTTTCAACACTCTGGAGACTGCATTTTTAGCTCACCTGTGCACGAAGTGCTCAAGGTGAGTTATTTTGATCGCCCTATGTCCGGCGTCCGTCAACATTTTCTCCTCTGTAACCGTAGGGTCAACTGGGATGAAACTTCACAGAAAGCATCCTCTGAATGTCCTCAACAGAATTCCTTCAAATTTTTGGGTTCCATGCAGAATTTTGGTTTCCATGGCAACGAAATGAAAAAAACTTCAAAATTCTTCTTCTCCCAAACTGGTTGGCAGATTTTGAAATTATTTTGTAGAAATGTTCCTTGGGTGACCCTCTATCAGATTCCTTGAAGCCATGTTGATTGGTCGAAAAACATAGCCGCCAGGGGGACGGGGCTATTTTGCCTTATATGGCTATAGTGAAAACTTAAAAAATCTTCTCCTCCAAAAGTGTTGGGCCAATTTTCAAGTAATTTTGTAGAAATGTTCCTTGGATGACCCTCTATCAGATTCCTTTAAGCCATGTTGATTGGTAAAAAAACATGGCTGCCAGGGGGTGTGGCTATTTTGCCTTTTATGGCTATAGTGAAAACTTAAAAAATCTTCTCCTCCAAAAGTGTCTGGCCGATTTTCAAATAATTTTGTAGAAATGTTCCTAGGGTGACCCTCTATCAGATTCCTTCAAGCCAAGTTGATTGGTTGGAAACTATGCCCGCCAGATGGCGGGGCTTATATAGCTAAAGTGAAGAAAAAAAGCAGGTGAGCGATTCCAGGGCCATCATGGCCCTCTTGTTTATTTCAGCAGTTTGAGACTTTGTCATGTGTTTTGCATTAGAAATCTCATTAAATAACTCAGGTGAGTTATCTAGGGCCATGCTGGCCTTCTTGTTATTTGAGTGGTCGTGAGTTGGCAGCCAGTGGACTGGTTAAAAGCAGCCTGCCAAGCTAAGACTTAAACCAGGACCTACCATAGTTATTACTGGTGCCTGGGCCTCCATGGGGTTCAGTGGTCGCGAGTCGGCTATGTTGAGGCCCAAGTCAGCACGTTTGTGACTCAGCAGTGTTAGGAGTTTTGAGTTTCGGTTCAGTGGTCTTTGGGAAAATATTCAAAAACTTGTTTAACACTCAAAAAGAAATACAAAAAGCATCAATATATATATATATATATATATATATTAATATAAGAAAAAAATGAAGAAAAAAGGGAGAAGATAGATTCTTATTATGTCTTTTCTGAAGTTCTGTAAAAGAAAATTAATAAATATATTTCACTTAAAAACTATTCTTCAAATGTTGAGCTTTTGTGATCGTCCGTCGTCTGTCCACAATTTCTTGTGAACACGATAAAGTCTTCATTTATGATCCGATGTCTACCAAACTTATTCAGTTGCTAGATATTCATGAGAGCTCGGTTCCTTTTGAAAACAAGCCAGATCTGTTCCTGCATGATGGGATTATGGCCCTTTAAAATTTGCAAAATTGCTATAATTGACCTTGTGAACAAGATAAAGTCATCATTTATTATCTGATGTTCACAAAACTTATACAGTAGCTAGATATACATGAGAGTTGGTTCCTTTTGAAAACCAGCCAGATCCGTCCATGCATGACTGAATTATGGCCCTTTAAAATTGGCAAATTTTTTATAATTGACTTCGTGAACACGATAAAAACTTCATTTATTTGTCACATGTCCTTTACATTGGCAATATTGACACATTGTTGGATGATGCAGATATATATTGAAAACAGAAATTCTACGTTTACATTCGCTCCTGGAGAAGGTCAACGACCTCTCAGTATTTTCAAGATAACGATTCAGAATGTTCCTTAAGTGACCCACTAACAGATTCCTTCAAGCCATGTTGATTGGTCAAAAAACATGGCCCCCAGGAGGTGAGGCTATTTTGCCTTATATGGCTTGAGTGAAAACTTAAAAAATCTTCTCCTCCGAAAGTGTTTGGGCCGATTTTCAAATAATCTTGTAGAAATATAACTAGGGTGACCCTCTATCAAATTCCTTCAAGCCATGTTGATTGGTTGAAAACTATGTCCCCCAGGGGGCGGGGCTTATATGGAAAAAAAAAATCAGGTGAGCATCATGGCCCTCTTGTTTTTTAACCAGGTTTTCCGAAGGAAAAATCTGGTTATTAGTTTGGCCAAGTCGGCGGGCGGGCGGTTGGGCAGTTGGATGGGCGGGCGTCAACTTTCCTTGTCCGGACCATAACTTTGCCATGCATAGAGATATTTTCAAATAACTTGGCACAAACATGCACCATATCAAGACGATGTGCCAAATGCAAAAAAAAGGTCAAGGTCACAGTGATAAGAAATAGACTTTAATTGAACTTTTCTTGTCCGGACCATAACTTTGTCATGCGTAGAGATATTTTCAAATAACTTGGCACAAACATGCACCATATCAAGACGATGTGCCAAATGCAAAAAACAATTCTGTAGATTCAAGGTCAAGGTCACAGTGATAAGAAATAGACTTTAATTGAACTTTTCTTTTCTGGACCATAACTTTGTCATGCATAGAGATATTTTCAAATAACTTGGCACAAACATGCACCATATCAAGACGATGTGCCAAATGCAAAAAAAAGGTCAAGGTCACAGTGATAAGAAATAGACTTTAATTGAACTTTTCTTGTCCGGACCATAACTTTGTCATGCGTAGAGATATTTTCAAATAACTTGGCACAAACATGCACCATATCAAGACGATGTGCCAAATGCAAAAAACAATTCTGTAGATTCAAGGTCAAGGTCACAGTGATAAGAAATAGACTTTAATTTAAATTTTCTTGTCCGGACCATAACTGTGTCATGCATAGAGATATTTTCAAATAACTTGGCACAAATATTAACTATATCAATATGATATGTCACATGCAAAACTTTTGTCTGTAGCTTCAAGGTCAAGGTCACAGTGACAACAAATAGACATCAGTTTAACGTTTCTTGTCCGGACAATAACTTGTTCATCCATAGAGATATTTTCAAATAGCTTGGAACAGATATACACCATATCAAGACGCTGTGTCATACGCACAATTTATGTGTTTAGCTTCCAGGTCAAGGTCACAGTGACAGAAAATATACTTTACTTGAACTTTTTTTTGTTCAGACCATAACTTTACCATGCATATAGATATTTTCAAATAACTTCGCGCAAATATGCTCCATATTATATAACTTGGCAATTTAAAAGAATATAGCATAGATATGAGTAAGTTTCATAACCTCGGGCTCTGGATCTAGTCTGTTTGCAAAGGCATAAACGCGTTACTATCAAGTAAAGGGTTAAGGCAGATCACTGATTATCAACCTGGCATTAGGGATCCTAAAATGTGGCTGCTTACAACAAAAGGTTGCTTAATATCTGTTATCTATTATATGTTCTTAATAAATGAGGCCATCAACACATGATTGACTGTATTGAACTGATATTTGTTAGATAAAATTGTGATATATTTAATTGACAAAGTAATTATGATTATTCATCAATAGAAATATTCCCTGTAACTTGAATTACTAGCTTTGATTAACTATTAACAGAAAGATTTGACAGATCTGTTAATTCTTAATCAAACACCTTCCATTATAGAAAACCTGGTTTCATGGAATTTCCATGTCTTGTTTTTATCTTCACCAAAAATATGAAACTTTCTCAGCATTTGTCTACTTATGAATGAAGATCAACATCATGTCTATCTACATGTAGTGGTATGATGTCACTCAAAGTGGTCAAGATTGATCTATGGACTCCACTAAATGGGTTTTATTCCTGTACACAGATATTGTTTTACAATTTAAACAGGGAAGTGAATCTTGGACAAAACTTGCCTACTCTCTAAGTGGAATTATCTTATTCAGTCCACACCAAACTAAGTCATAATGTTTATAGGGATAATCGCTTGGCAAAGTTTGATATCCATCCAGTTTACCCTTTCAGAGTTGAGAAATCCTTATCCAATCTTCTTCACAAAACTCACATTGAATGTTTTTGTGCATTATTCCTCAGAAATGTTTTATTTAAAGCCAGATAGCCTCAGAAACTCTGGCCACTTAATGGGTATATATCTATCAAGTGACATTTTTGTATTTTTTTTCAGAATCTATTTGTAGCCGGTCTAGGAAGTGTTTATTATGGAGAAGAAAAAAGCAGGTTTTAAAGCACCAACATTTTCAGGTAATCTTTATTCATATGTTTTGAAGTGATAAAACAAATAATGACCTTTGTAATGACTTTATCATTTTTGATCAAATTTAGATAAAACCCTTAATTATTCAAATATATTATATATATGTTAAGACCAATAAAAAGAAAAGAATGTACAATGATTTCCAAGTCCTCACCAAAAGTACCATAAATTACAGTATTTGGTCTATAGATGAGGAAAAGAGTTTTTCATGTTAAAGGTGCTGAACTGCAGATGGAGATAACAAATTTGAAATGTTGAAACTAATCTGCAAATATTGCTAATAGTGACAACAAAGTAACTAATAAATAGTTCAAAACTATTTTGGCAGTAAATGTTGATAAACAGTCAACTCAAAGTCATGAATATATACAACCCAGTAAAAATGAAGCATAAACAATTAATATTTAGATGTTTATTGTATTGGAAAGTGAAATAATTAATACATTTTGATACAGATGAGATATATATGACAATCACTTATTATACGGCACATCAGCGACTTGAAGTTAGAGGTGACTTATAATCCTTCCCATAGACGAGCACGTGACCTATTGTTCCTGCAGTTTTCTACTAGTGTTTCCACACAGGTCAAACCAATCTTCACGGAAGTGGAACATGTGTTTTAGCTAAATGTTGTTGGGACGAGTGTAAGTGTCGTGGGTCGAACTTATACACAATTGCATGTAAGTGGCCCAGCTTGCTCAGTTAGTAGAGTACTTACCCTGAAAGCAAGAAGTACTAGGTTCAAGCCCTAGACTGGCTGTATGTTTTTCTCTCACTGTAACATTGGCGCCCAATAAGGGACCAGTACAGCACTGCTTGGTCAGCCTTACGGCGCTTGCGGTGTATAATGTATGCGTCCTGGCTAGCTCAGTCGATAGAAGCAAATCTATAAATAGATCGTAAACATCTTTTGCGCAGCGCTTTGATTGAATTGTTTTATTGTAAGAAGTTAAATCCACATTTAGAGGAGGTATTATTCACACTTTTAACTTCTATATACAACTGCTATATAAAGTACATTAGCTTTGTATTTTGCATTTAAAATTGCTGGTCACCCAAATCGGATCGTATACATGTAAAACAAGATGCTGACAGGTGGTATTGTAAATTGTTATAAGTTGATTAGCATGGTGTTGGATATTTTCAATTTTAATGATATAGAATGATTGCCATGATTATCATGAATTGAATTTAAGTGCTTATTATGAGCTGAATCATGCTGCTAGAAGTTTTTCGAGGAAGACGTTTCTCAAATTCACTCCATTTGATAGAGAGGGCGTTATACCTTGCGGGTCTAAATAAGATACACTTGAACGTTGTGTGCTTTTGAGTGGATTCTAAAATAATTTGTCTATATAACTGTAGTCTATTTAGATGTGACTCTAAATTTGCTATTCATGCTTTTCACCAGGACAGATGGTCAAAATATTTACTAGAGTGTAGCGGCTTAATAATCTTACTTTTCAAAAGGTAACTATGTCTGCCATTGGAATTAAGTAATATGAGGATAATATATCAATTCAATTTTTTTTGTCAGCAGTTACAAATAAGGTACCCACAGATCACGTAACAGGACAGACATATCAAAGCTGTTGTTTTGATAGTCTGGTATATTTAAACATTGCAGCAAATGCTCTTGTAACAGCTTGAAAACTACTTTATGTTTTGTTCTTAATTACATGATCAGTGAGTATTGAACATTTTGGGGAAATAAAGCCAATATAATGACCAAGTTTCTTGATCATAGTTTTCTCATGAAACCCAAAATATCCTGCGTTATGATTTTTTCTGTGCCACAAAGTATATGAATATTATATTATTCTTTTTTCTTCTCTTTAAATCCTCTGATGTTTTGCAATTTAAATTGACCTCAAGGTCTTAAATGACGCTCATATTTATTAAGTTTTTTGTTATTTTTCATACATCCCGATTCACGTAACAGGACAGCATGTTCACGTAGCAGGACAGACAATCCAAAAAACAGAATTTGACTGTATCCTATCGTCTGCATTTTAGCCATTACATGAACATATTCTCTTTAAGGATACTTTTAATCATTTGTAATGTCAATAGTGGTATCAGAGATGCTCCCGACAATGCCTCAGACGGACGGACAGAGCAGTAATGGATAATAAAATACAGAATTTTATCAGATCTATATCGGCGACATATTTTTGTTTCTTGCAAAAATGAAAATAAAATGTATATTTAACTCTCAATGCTTTATTTATGCAATAAAAATAACTCTGTATACAAAGTATCTCAATGCTTTCTTTATGCTTTAAATCCAGGTCTTTGTGCGAGGCTGGTCCTTGTGTGAGGCTGGTCCTCGGTGAAGAGTTACGATTGCAACCTAAATGTCTGTGGATAAAGTCAAACATATCCATGAATTTCATGTTTTTAGCTCACCTGTGCACGAAGTGCTCAAGGTGAGTTATTGTGATCGCCCTATGTCCGGCGTCAGTCGTCCGTTGTCCGTCAACATTTTCTCCTCTGTAACCGGTGGGTCAACTGGGATGAAACTTCACAGAAAGCATCCTCTCAATGTCCTCACCAGAATTCCTTAAAATTTTCGGGATCCATGCAGAATTCTGGTTTCCATGGCAACGAAATGAAAAAACTTAAAAATTCTTAAAAAATCTTCTCCTCCGAAAGTGTCAGGCCGATTTTCAAATAATTTTGTAGAAATGTTCCTCGGGTGACCCTCTATCAGATTCCTTCAAGCCATGTTGATTGGTCAAAAAACATGGCCGCCAGGGGGGGCGGGGCTATTTTTCCTTATATGGCTATAGTGCAAACTTAAAAAATCTTCTTCTCCAAAAGTGTCAGGCCGATTTTCAAATAAATTTGTAGAAATGTTCCTTGGGTGACCCTCTATCAGATTCCTTCAAGCCATGTTGATTGGTCAAAAACATGGCCGCCAGGGGGCGGGGCTATTTTGCCTTTTATGGTTATAGTGCAAACTTAAAAAATCTTCAACATCTTCTCCTCAGTAACCGGTGGGTCAATTGGGATGAAACTTCACAGAAAGCATCCTCTCAATGACCTCACCAGAATTCCTTCAAATTTTTGGGATCCATGCAGAATTCTGGTTTCCATGGCAACGAAACGAAAAAAACTTCAAAATTCTACTTCTCCCTAACTGGTTGGCAGATTTTGAACTTATTTTGTAGAAATGTTCCTTGGGTGACTCTCTATCAGATTCCTTGAAGCCATGTTGATTGGTCGAAAAACATGGCCGCCAGGGGGGCGGGGCTTTTTTGCCTTATATGGCTATAGTGAAAACTTAAAAAATCTTCTCCTCCAAAAGTGTCAGGCCGATTTTCAAATAATTTTGTTGAAATATTCCTTGGATGACCCGCTATCAGATTCCTTTAAGCCATGTTGATTGGTTGAAAATCATGGCCGCCAGGGGGGGCGGGGCTTTTTTGCCTTATATAGCTATAGTGCAAACTTAAAAAATCTTCTCCTCCAAAAGTGTCGGGCCGATTTTCAAATAATTTTGTAGAAATGTTCCTTGGATGACCCTCTATCAGATTCCTTCAAGCCATGTTGATTGGTCAAAAAACATGGCCACCAGGGGGCGGGGCTATTTTGCCTTTTATTGCTATAGTGAAAACTTAAAAAATCTTCAACTTCAAAAGTGTTAGGCCGATTTTCAAATAATTTTGTAGAAATGTTCCTAGGGTGACCCTCTATCAGATTCCTTAAAGCCAAGTTGATTGGTTGGAAACTATGCCCGCCAGATGGCGGGGCTTATATAGCTAAAGTGAAAAAAAAAATCAGGTGAGCGATTCCAGGGCCATCATGGCCCTCTTGTTTTAATTAACCATTGAACTGCATAGAAATGGCATTTATGTGGTTTTGAACTATAGCTATAGCAATTCCAGATAAACTTTTATGCTATAAGTTAATTGCCTGGCATAGTTATGCCATTTAAAACCCTATAAATGCCATTTCCATGCTGTTTAATGGTTATTTTACATTTTACAAATTTGCGTTTCGTGAAAAAAGTCATAATTTGTGTTTAAATTGAATTAAAACTGTTACGAAGGGGTGTAAATTAATTTGAAGGAACAGCAAAGGACGGATCGTTAAACAAACATTATGGTAACCATTGTGATGACATAATGAAACAGATGTTATAGAAGACAATGTCATTTATAAATGATATTGCTCAGACTTTATAGCAAAGCAAATGTAAATTACTATGTGATATATTAATTTAATGTGGATTTGGATAACATGTTGCAGTGCAATGTTTTCTTCGTTACCGACTGAACTTGTAGCAAACTTTTTACCATCAAAAATGTAATAAATCCTGGACCCAGCCATCGTCAAGGAAGGAGTACCAATAATTTGTTGAACATCTGATGCTAATACAGCGTTCACCACAGTGCTCGGCACCCAAAATCTGCCCTTTTTGAGGAAAAAATGCACCAGTGCGAGACTATCGTTTAGTTGAGATATTTAATTCAATTCATAGTGGATACATTTTAATACAGTTTTGTAACCAAAATGCCCCCTTCTCAAAGAAAAAGATGCAAAGCCATTCTTTTACATGAAATGTATTTTTTTAGTATTTGAACCTGATTTTTCATTAGCATCATTTAATATAATTTAATCAATTTTGTTTTTGTTTAACGATTGTTTGGAATTATAAACTGCCCAACATTTAAGGGTGAGCCTTTGTCATCTGACTTAATAGCTCGATTCACAGGAAAATCTCTCGAGACATATTTTAAAAGATTGGCTAAGCAGAGGGAATATTGCTTACCGACCAGTCCTATGAACCAAACACAACAATCAATAACATTAACGCAACTCAATAACATTAACGCAACAAAAACACTTAACATTTCACTTACAACGGCAGGATATACCACATCTCCATGCTTTATGGAGACAAACACCCCTGGTGCAAAGCTGTATAAAAAAAATCAATACATTATGAAATTTACTTATAAAGGGGCTTGATAAATTAATAGACGAGCAAGTACCCAAATTGAAAAGAAATCCACACACGACTGAAATTGTAATACCAGTACCTGGCAGTTGTCTGTGGCTGGTCCATGGGGATCTGTGGCTGCTGGTCCTCTGGGATCTGTGGCTGCTGGTCCATGGGGATCTGTGGCTGCTGGTCCATGGGGATCTGTGGCTGCTGGTCCATGGGGATCTGTGGCTGCTGGTCCACGGGGATCTGTGGCTGCTGGTCCATGGGGATCTGTGGCTGCTGGTCCTTTTTTATATAAAAGGAAACATCTCATCAAATATTAACCTAATAAGTAACACACGTTATATTTAATATAAATCACACAGGTAAAAAATTATTGCAAGGGTTTAGTAACAACATTACCTGCTGGGTCACGGGGATCTGGGGCTAATGGTCCACGGGGATCTGGGGCTGCTGGTCCATGGGGATCTGTGGCTGCTGGTCCACGGGGATCTGTGGCTGCTCGTCCATGGGGATCTGTGGCTGCTCGTCCACGGGGATCTGGGGCTGCTGGTCCATGGGGATCTGGGGCTGCTGGTCCATGGGGATCTGTGGCTGCTGATCCACCGGGATCTAGAACTGCTGGTCCTTTTTTATATAAAAGGAAACACAAGTTTCTCATCAAGAATTAACATAATAAGTAACACATGTTGTTATATTTAATATAAATGTTTATAGTAACAACATTACTCACAGGTAAATATACTATAAATATAGTAATATAATAACATTACACACTGGTAAAAATTTATTGCAAGGGTTTAGTAACAACATTACCTGCTGGGTCACGGGGATCTGTGGCTGCTGGTCCACGGGGAACTGTGGCTGCTGGTCCACGGGGATCTGTGGCTGCTGGTCCACGGGGATCTGGGGCTGCTGGTCCATGGGGATCTGTGGCAGCTGGTCCATGGGGATCTGTGGCTGCTGGTCCACGGGGATCTGTGGCTGCTGGTCCACGGGGATCTGTGGCTGCTGGTCCATGGGGATCTGTGGCTGCTGGTCCTTTTTTATATAAAAGGAAACATCTCGTCAAATATTAACCTAATAAGTAACACACGTTATATTTAATATAAATCACACAGGTAAAAAATTATTGCAAGGGTTTAGTAACAACATTACCTGCTGGGTCACGGGGATCTGGGGCTGCTGGTCCACGGGGATCTGGGGCTGCTGGTCCATGGGGATCTGTGGCTGCTGGTCCACGGGGATCTGTGGCTGCTGGTCCACGGGCATCTGTGGCTGCTGGTCCACGGGGATCTGGGGCTGCTGGTCCATGGAGATCTGTGGCAGCTGGTCCATGGGGATCTGTGGCTGCTGGTCCACGGGGATCTGTGGCTGCTGGTCCACGGGGATCTGTGGCTGCTGGTCCTTTTTTATATAAAAGGAAACATCTCATCAAATATTAACCTAATAAGTAACACACGTTATATTTAATATAAATCACACAGGTAAAAAATTATTGCAAGGGTTTAGTAACAACATTACCTGCTGGGTCACAGGGATCTGGGGCTGCTGGTCCACGGGGATCTGGGGCTGCTGGTCCATGGGGATATGTGGCTGCTGGTCCACGGGGATCTGTGGCTGCTGGTCCACGGGGATCTGTGGCTGCTGGTCCACGGGGATCTGGGGCTGCTGGTCCATGGAGATCTGTGGCAGCTGGTCCATGGGGATCTGTGGCTGCTGGTCCACGGGGATCTGTGGCTGCTGGTCCACAGGGATCTGTGGCTGCTGGTCCACGGGGATCTGGGGCTGCTGGTCCATGGAGATCTGGGGCAGCTGGTCCATGGGGATCTGAGGCTGCTGGTCCACGGGGATCTGTGGCTGCTGGTCCATGGGGATCTGTGGCTGCTGGTCCTTTTTTATATAAAAGGAAACATCTCATCAAATATTAACCTAATAAGTAACACACGTTATATTTAATATAAATCACACAGGTAAAAAATTATTGCAAGGGTTTAGTAACAACATTACCTGCTGGGTCACGGGGATCTGGGGCTGCTGGTCCACGGGGATCTGGGGCTGCTGGTCCACGGGGATCTGTGGCTGCTGGTCCACGGGGATCTGGGGCTGCTGGTCCATGGGGATCTGTGGCTGCTGGTCCACGGGGATCTGTGGCTGCTGTTCCACGGGGATCTGTGGCTGCTGGTCCACGGGGATCTGTGGCTGCTGGTCCACAGGGATCTGTGGCTGCTGGTCCACGGGGATCTGTGGCTGCTGGTCCACGGGGATCTGTGGCTGCTGGTCCACGGGGATCTGGAGCTCGTCCTTTTTTATAAATTTTAAAAAGAAATGTTTTACATCGAAAAAACCCATAATAACACACGTTATAATATAAATGTTTATAGTAACAACATTACTCACAGGTAAATATACTATAAATATATAGTAATATAATAAAATTACACACGGGTAAAAATATATTGCAAGAGTTTATGACCCCGGACAATCCAGACGTGTTCATTAACGATTCCTCCGAGCTAAAATGAATTAATATTAATATATATATATATATATACAAAAAGTTTACCGTTTTTGATATCATTGGAGATTTGTTGATATTTTGATTATGTTGAACTTTGACACCTGGGCGTAGCCGTATTTATGGCCCCATGGAATTTATTTGAACAAACTTGAATCTACTATTTGGCAGATATTCTCTAAAAACGACATTAGATACACGTATGCATGTAAAAACTTAATTGGATATTTCTTGACCAACAATTTTACTTCGCTAAATGCTTTTCTCTGAAAATTTCCAATTTTATTAGCTGTAAAGACAATATTTAACCTACTCCATACCTTGGGTACATCAGTTCAGTATAAGAAAGGTTGCTGTCAACCTGGTCATCTTCCCTCTCCTTACCACCAAGACTGTCTGCCATTCCCTTGCCACCAACATCGCCCGCTGCTTCCTCCTTGCGCAGATCATTTGCCCTCTTCTCATCGCTGAATTTATCTGAACTGCCATCACTGCCATGATCATCTAAACTATCCTCACTGCTCGAACTGCTCGAACTATCCTCACTGCTGTGATCTGGTGAAGAGACAAAACATTGAATACAGTCACGTGCATATATTTTAAAATTTAAATGCATATATATATATTACTTCCTGATAATGTCTTGCCCAAGTTTACCCTCACAATACCCCTTTCCAATGCTGGACCCATAACCTGTACAATTTTATTTTTAGCAACTGTGACCTTGATCTGCTTAATACTGCTGCTGCTAGAATGATGATAAAGAAGTGTAACGAACAGACAGGTGGACGGGTCAAAAACATTATATTCCTCGCTATGCGTAGTGGGGGTATAAATACACACCTTTATCTGCTCGACCTCGTCTTCCTCTACCACCTCCGCGTCTGCCACCTCCACGCCCGTCTCTAATATTTCCTCTTCTGCCTCTATCCCCTTGACCGCCTCGAGTCCTTACTCCTCTGCCACCTCCACGCCCGTCTCTAATATTTCCTCTTCTGCCTCTATCACCTTGACCGCCTCGAGTCCTTACTCCTCTGCGACCTCCTCTGGTTCGCACTCCCCTGTCACCATGTCGAGTCTGATCATTACCATCACGGACATCTGGATTATTTGGAATCAATGCTGATAGTTTAGTCAAGGAACAACTAACAAGACAACAATAGCAAAGTATGATGCAGCATATTAGTAATTTACATCAAAATATATTATAAATTAAAATTTATATTTATAAATTTTGCGATTGAAACTTTATGGTTTGTAAAAGGATACGTTTCATGTTAACAGTCGTCCACTCCCCAACATACTTAGTGTTGATGCATCCTTCAAAATTTCCATTTCTGCATTCCTGGCAAAAGCAAGACAATCTCCTGGTCAGTAGTTTACCTCTAGATGAACAGTCCGTGACGGAATGAACTTTCCTTGTACCCTGAAGTGTCTTTGCATTGCGTAGAGGTCTATTTCTTTCAATTTCATCAGATTCTACAAAGAGCATCTTTCTAAGTTTGTGTTTACACAACACATTGTCCTCTGTCTCTGGCAGAACTTCTAGCTTCTTCACTGTTTTAAAAAAGGATTGTGCATTATTCACAACCTCTCCACTGAAGATTGCCCTCTTTGCCTTTTGTTTTACTACTCCTGCCTCACCATCACACCGTTTTTTGCCATGCCGCGATCCGTAAAAGCAACGTTCCATTCGAATGCCGAAGTCTTCTTCTGCACAGCTTACGTCCATAAATGGTATTTTGGCTTTATATTGGGCTGCACATCCGTCACTTATTACATATGCATGCTTAAATGGAACTTGGCGACTTTTGATATGGTCAATGGCCTTTTCTACGAAAGCATGTGCAGCATGACAGTCATGATTCAAATCATCAGACACCACATCAATTGTCTCTTCCATGATGGCTTGGCATTTGTTGCACCTGTATCTGGCAATGCAGGGATGAATCGTCACGGAGTCTTGTGCCCAATGGGCTCCCTGAATCTCATTTTGTGCGAAGCATGTGAAATTCTCAGCAAAGTCGATTGTTATAGAAATTGACTCTATCGGTAGTTCTTTGTGCAAGATAGAAAATTGCTCCTGTTGCCAACGAGCCACAAACAGGTGTGTTGAAAGAAAATGTAGTTCTTTTTCGAGTTCTTCCCATAATTCCATCCTTGTTCCTGATTTCTTAACAAGCTGTTGTTTTGATATGTCTTTCTTGGTTTTGGGATTCACTAATTTCACTACTTGCCACCGAGACCATTCAACCTGATCGCCTTGTACTTCAAGAACTGGTTGAAGTTTGTTTTTCAGTAGCCAGGGGCCACATTCTGCACACTTTCTATCAATGCATTCCAGTTTATGGTACTGTTCTTTATCTGCCTTTTGGCATAGTGTATTTTCAACTGCATCGTCTTTATCCGATATGAAGTTCTTTTCTTCTTTGTCTGCAAGTCCATGAAAAGTCTTCAGCTTTAGGTTTACATTCTCGCAATATTCACACAGGCATTGAAATAGTCTCCTGTGTTTCTGAGTGAGTACATTTTTTGGCTTTAATTTAGAAAATTTATCCAATGACACCTTTTTTGCTGGATATCTAACATTCCACTTCTTGTGTACTGCTTTCAATGAGCTCTGCAAAACTCTTGTTGGTTTCAAGTCCTTTTTCACAGCTTTTCTGTCAGGCACTGACGTGGAGTTAACTTCTTCCTCAAAGAAATTAATTAATTCACTTTCTGTGTCTTGTGAAAGTGCATCTTTTCTCCGTTTCCTTGATACATCACTTTGGCTTGCTGCTTCAAGGTTTTTCCGTTTAATGCCAGTTGTCTCGCAAAAAACCATCTGTGCCTCCTTCGACTTGGTTAGTGGTGCAAAGTTCTTTAGGAATTCCTTCCTTTTCTTCTTCTGTTCCTCTGTTCTGCCCTTTAAATTGTCACTAGCTGTTTTCACTGTGTCTAGTATACATGTAATATTTTGTTTTGAAACACTTGTATTGGGATCTAAGTCAATTCCTTGATCAGCCAAGGCTGCTTTTTTTCTTGGTGTCACATTCATAGCTAATCGTTTTACCACCTTTGCGTACCTTACAGGACTTTTAGGCATTTTCAAATTTCTGTTTACATATTTCTTTACAGCCTCATTTGACGGTTGTGCCTGTGGGGATATGCTGTTCGAAATGGGTTCCTTATTTTTCCCCTTTCCATCTTCCTGTAAAGCTCCTCTATTTTCTCTTTTCTTTTTTGCATCTTTTTCTCTGATTCTTCTTTTTTTCTGAGCTGTTAAGTTGGCCCGGTATTTTTGTTTTGCTACTCTTCATTGCGGGTTCTCGGAACTGTTACTGATTCTGTTCTTTGTTTTTCTCGGAATTTCTGCATTCTTTTCTTTGATCCTTCACCGTATTGTTTTCTTTTTTCCTCAGATATACCTTTGCGCCATTGTTTCATATATTCACTATGCTCTTTCTTTTTTGTTTCCAAAGATTTTGCCAAGCAAATTTTGATAGTGGCCATGGTGATTGTTTGTCTACAAATGAAATTACAGTTGTATCAATTTGGGGGAGTTGTATTTTCATAGTATTCGGTCGATCTCATCAATTAATAAAAACACTTTTAAACTCGAATGTTGGAGTATATTTAAGCAATAAACTGTCATGCAGTGGCAGTTATAGGGGCAATAACTGCCACGGATGGTACAGGCACACTGAATAATGTGCGTTAGCACGTTATGAATAGTGTGCCTGTGGCAGTTATTGACCCTATAATTGCCACTACAGGACAGTTTATTGCTTATATTTTTCATTTACACTGGATTCGACGCCGTTTGACAGCAGAAAATATATCGAATTTACAAAATCCTTGAATAACAGCACATTTAGAATCAAATACTGGAACAGCCTAATTGTCAATTTCAATATATCATGACGTTATATTTTGGAACGGCAAAGCATTGTTTTGTTTTGTGTGGCTTAAAGTTCATGCAACACGCAATGGGTTATTTGCAGACTAGTTAAGATTAGAGAAAAGGGGAAAATACGTTGAGAAAAGTGATAGAACAGAGAGATGGGAAACTGGGGGCGGAAAATTTAGACCAGAACACTTCCCACGACGGAGTAGGTCTAGGGTCTTTAACGTGCACAGAGGTTCTCAGCCAATTAGAGAAGGCATAGTGTCTTTAAAAAGAATAATTATAATAGGCAAAACAAAATAAAAAGTTGCGTTTCCGCTCTCGGGCCTAACAAAAAAATGGTCGGAAGACCTGTCGAAAAATTATTTTATAATATTTTTTTTGTAAAATTTTGCCAAAATTCTAGTTTAAATACCCAATTATTTGTTTATTTTCGGGATAAAATGATACCTTTCTCATGACTAATGGATAACTACAGTATATATCATCAACAGTGTCGATTTTAAGTTAATAAATATTATACACTTATTTCATTATTTTATTAAAAACATAATTTAAAAAAGGCAATGAAAAGTTTAGGGAATTCACATACATGGACAGACATCAAAACATCTGTCAGGTTGCGTGAAATCCAGGAATCACAAACTGGACAGATATCAATATGTCTGGAATTCATGATTCACAAACGTGGACAGACAATAAAATGTCTGGGTTGTTATGTGACAAAAGTACCATTCATAATTTCGTAAACATCAGGAAAGTTTCATTTCTTACGTAATTTTGGGCAAACTATAATAAACATTTAAGATCACCCTAAAAACAATTTATCATTGTTCATGCTTGTTATCCCCTCGGTTACGAAGTAAGCGAGAAAGGGATATAGTAACGGGACCGTCCGTATGTATGTGTGTCCTTCCGTCCGTAACAAACCTTGTCATCACTCTACACTAACCATTTCTTGACAGATCTTAACCAAACTTGGTATAAAGTAAGTATATGGTAACATCTTGAAGCCTATTGATTTTCAAGGTCAAAGGTCAAGCCCAAAATAGCCCAAAATTGGACTTGCAATATTTCCGTCCGTAACAAACCTTGTCATCACTCTACACTAACCATTTCTTGACAGATCTTAACCAAACTTGGTATAAAGTAAGTATATGGTAACATCTTGAAGCCTATTGATTTTCAAGGTCATAGGTCAAAGGTCAAGCCCAAAATTGGACTTGCAATATTTCCGTCCGTAACAAACCTTATTGGACTTGCAATATTTCCGTCCGTAACAAACCTTGTCATCACTCTACACTAACCATTTCTTGACAGATCTTAACCAAACTTGGTATAAAGTAAGTATATGGTAACATCTTGAAGCCTATTGATTTTCAAGGTCATAGGTCAAAGGTCAAGCCCAAAATTGGACTTGCAATATTTTCAGCTGTGGCAACCTTGTCACCACTCTACACTGACCATTACTTGACGGATTTTAACAAAACTTGGTATAAAGTTACTTTATGATAATATCTTGAAGCCTATTGATTTTCAAGGTCATAGGTCAAAGGTCAAGCCCAAAATTGGACTTGCAATATTTTCAGCTGTGGCAACCTTGTCACCACTCTACACTGACCATTACTTGACGGATTTTAACAAAACTTGGTATAAAGTTACTTTATGATAATATCTTGAAGCCTATTGATTTTCAAGGTCATAGGTCAAAGGTCAAGCTCAAAATTGGACTTACAATATTTTCAGCTGTGACAGCCTTGTCACCACTCTACACTGACCATTCCTTGACCGATCTTTATAAAACTTATTATACAGTTAGTTTATGATAATATTTGAAGCCTATTGATTTTCAAGGTCATAGGTCAAAGGTCAAGCCCAAAATTGCACTTACACTATTTTCAGCTGTGGCAACCTTGTCACCACTCTACACTGACCATTACTTGACAGATTTTAACCAAATTTGGTATACAGTTACTTTATGATAATATCTTGAAGCCTATTGATTTTCAAGGTCATAGGTCAAAGGTCAAACTCAAAATTGGACTTACAATATTTTCAGCTGTGACAGCCTTGTCACCACTCTACACTGACCATTCCTTGACCGATCTTTATAAAACTTATTATACAGTTAGTTTATGATAATATTTGAAGCCTATTGATTTTCAAGGTCATAGGTCAAAGGTCAAGCCCAAAATTGCACTTACACTATTTTCAGCTGTGGCAACCTTGTCACCACTCTACACTGACCATTACTTGACAGATTTTAACCAAATTTGGTATACAGTTACTTTATGATAATATCTTGAAGCCTATTGATTTTCAAGGTCATAGGTCAAAGGTCAAACTCAAAATTGGACTTACAATATTTTCAGCTGTGGCAGCCTTGTCACAACTCTACACTGACCATTCATTGACCGATCTTAATAAAACTTATTATACAGTTAGTTTATGATATGTCTTGAAGCCTATTGGTTTTCAAGGTCATAGGTCAAAGGTCATGCCCAAAATTGAACTTGATTGAACTTACAATATATCTCAGCTGTGGCAACCTTGTCACCACTCTACACTGACCATTCCTTGACAGATCTTATCCAAACTTGGCATACAGTTAGTTTGTGACAATATTTTGAAGCCTATTGATTCAAGGTCATAGGTCAAAGATCGAAGTCAAAAATTGGACTTAAATATTTAGATCACAAGAGAACTCAATGTGAAGATGGAAAGCCGAGGGGATGCATCCGCTTTGCGGTGCCCTTGTTTTATTAATTTTTCATTGGAAACAAAAAATCATCTTCACGCAACTCGGACAGATGTATACCAAGTCGGTCCAGTTCGTAATTTGGACATCACAAAAATTCCCATTGCGATCAAATTCATACAAAAATCACAACATTTTTAAGTATTTATTTAATAATTATTCCATTCAGATTATTTTTATATCAAACTCCTCGATAATACATGATAATTTCAGAGGAAAATAATACTTTTAAGAATCATGCAACGGGACAGATTAATCGCCGTCGGTCTATGCTGCGTGGTAATGTCCATCGCCGTCGGTCTCGTACACATATGTGTCAGCTGTGAAGGGCACGTGTACATTGCTTCAGTAGGGAGAATAAGCATAGAATTCTTACGATCCAACGCAATATATAACATGTTCAATGCCAACTGTAAATCACATAGATTTCAAGAAAAGGGAACATTAACTAGATTCACGCAACAATTGGACCGAAACTCTCGCATGTCCACCAGTTCGTTCTGTTACCGTCATCCGAGTGAAGTGAAGCCATATGGGAAATCCCGAAACGGAAGTGACGTTTTACACATCGAACACACGTTTTCTACCGTTCGACCAATGATTTGTTAGGTCACCAGGTCGACTCACGCAACATTTGTAAATGGACAGATGTTTTTCAACACGGGATTTAACACTAACGAGGCCGCAGTTTAACTGGCCAATCAATGGTACAGAGCTTGTGAAGAATGTGGTTTTTAGCTGGTGTGCTTCTAGCGAAAATTCAACACCGGGGAGGTTATTTTTTTTTTAAATACTTCAGAAGGGCCACTGACAGACGTTGCGTAAACATTCTGTAGTTTTTATAATATTGATTTTTTCGGGACTACTGTGAGTTTTTAGGAAATAAAACACAGCAAAAACACTTGAACAAGTTTATAATTTAATAAAATTTGTTTTGAAATGCTGAAAATTAAAGGCGGTGATTGATTTAATTAAGTTTTCTTTCAATAATGGCGATTTTGTCCCTTTCAGCAGACACAGAAATATACGTTTTGGCATTCTTAACTCTATAATTGCAAAACAACAGATTAACATACAACGTTGAATTTATTTATTCTATCTCTCCATTGATATTTAAACACAACAAAGTGATAAAAAGCCGTTTGTGTCAATTAGTTTTTAAAAAATTGGGATTTTTCTACACGTGGGGCAGAAATCCTGAATAGCAAATTTAGAGTCATAGATAAGTTTGGATATATGGTGAATTGTCCGCCCTGCGTGCGTTAACTTTTTGCTTCAAACGACTTCTCCTCCCTAACCAGTTTGCCAATTAGAATGAAACTTCATAGGAAGCATCCTCTCAATGTCCTCTCCTAAATTCCTTCAAATATTTTGGATCCCTGCACAATTCTGGTTTCCGTGGCAACCAAAAGAATTAAATAGTGTAAACTTAAAAAATCTTCTCATCCGAAAGTGTCTGGCTGATTTCCAAATTGTTGTGTAGAAATTTTCTTCGGGTGACCCTCTATCAGATTCCTTCAAGCCAAGTTGATTAGTCGAAAAACATGGCCACCAGGGGGTGGGGCTATTTTGCCTTATATGGCAATAGTGAAAACTTAAAAATACTTCTCCCCTGAAAGTGTCAGGCCGATTTTCAAATAATTTTATAGAAATGTTCCTTGGGTGACTCTTTATCAGATTCCTTCAAGCCAAGTTGATTGGTAAAAAACATGGCTGCCAGGGGGCGGGGCTATTTTGCCTTATATGGCTATAGTGAAATCATGTATCAATAAGCAAACAGAATAACTTGAATAACTTTGCAACATTGTTCAAAAGCTGGGCTGTTTCGTGTACTCTTAGAGAATAAACTCAATTTATAGTTACTTTGGTAACTTTCTACAAATATCCACATGCCATATTAATTAAAGGCAAAATTACTTAAATAACATTTATTTCGCCTTATGACCGTGGAGCGATACTGGCCCTTTTGGGCCTCTTGTTTACTTGTTGTTGGTATTAATTGTGTTATGGTAAGATACAGGAGTTATTGCCACTGGACTTTCAGATTTCACCAATAAATGAGGTTTCTGCTCATTGTCTTTGCAATAGTTTACAAACAGAATTATTGACCTTCGGCTTTCCAGACTTCATGTTACTGTAAATTGACTTCAAAATTGTGCAGGGATCAAATTTAAACTTGCATACAAACAAAACGCATGTTGAAGTTGCAAATTAAAAAAATTATGATTAAAATGCTCTTTGTCAAGCCCGCCTGCGGTGAGCTTGATATATAGTATATATAGGGAATTGTCATCCTGTGATTTTTATGCCCCCGGAATCACCGATTTGGTGGGCATCTAGTTTTTGGCCTGTCTGCACGTCTGTCTGTCTGTCTGCACGAAAAAAACTTTAACCTTGACCACTACTTTTGAACCATAACAGGTACGGCTACCATACTTCACATGTGTATTCCTTGTGACATGACATTTCTGTCAGTACCAAAATGTTTGACCTTGCGACCTTGACCTTTGACCTAGATGTTGCCAATCTCGAAAAAAACCTTTAACCTTGGCCATTACTTTTGAACCATAACAGGTACGGCTACCATATTTCACATTTGTATTCCTTGTGACATGACCTTTCTGTCAGTACCAACATTTTTGACCTTGCGACCTTGACCTTTGACCTAGATGTTGCCATTCTCGAAAAAAAACTTTAACCTTGGCCATTACTTTTGAACCATAACAGGTACGGCTACCATATTTCACATGTGTATTCCTTGTGACATGACCTTTCTGTCAGTACCAACATTTTTGACCTTGCGACCTTGACCTTTGACCTAGATGTTGCCATTCTCGAAAAAAAACTTTAACCTTGGCCATTACTTTTGAACCATAACAGTTACGGCTACCATATTTCACATGTGTATTCCTTGTGACATGACCTTTCTGTCAGTACCAACATTTTTGACCTTGCGACCTTGACCTTTGACCTAGATGTTGCCATTCTCGAAAAAAACCTTTAACCTTGGCCATTAATTACTTTTAAACCATAACAGGTACGGCTACCATATTTCACATGTGTATTCCTTGTGACATGACCTTTCTGTCAGTACCAACATTTTTGACCTTGCGACCTTGACCTTTGACCTAGATGTTGCCATTCTCGAAAAAAACTTTAACCTTGGCCATTACTTTTGAACCATAACAGGTACGGCTACCATATTTCACATGTGTATTCCTTGTGACATAACCTTTCTGTCAGTGCCAACATTTTTCACCTTGACCTTTGACCTAGATGTTGCCATTCTCAAAAAAAACTTTAACCTTGACCACTAATTTTGAACCATAACAGGTACGGCTACCATATTTCACATGTGTATACCTTGTGACATGACCTTTCTGTCAGTACCAACATTTTTCACCTTGACCTTTGACCTAGATGTTGTCATTCTCGAAAAAAACCTTTAACCTTGACCACTACTTTTGAACCATAACAGGTACGGCTACCATATTTCACATGTGTATACCTTGTGACATGACCTTTCTGTCAGTACCAACATTGTTCACCTTGCGACCTTGACCTTTGACCTAGATGTTGCCATTCTCAAAAAAAACTTTAACCTTGACCACTACTTTTGAACCATAACAGGTACGGCTACCATATTTCACATGTGTATTCCTTGTGACATGACCTTTCTGTCAGTACCAACATTTTTGACCTGGCGACCTTGACCTTTGACCTAGATGTTGCCATTCGGGGGCATCAGTGTTTCACAAACACATCTTGTTTTTCCTATAAAAGGAAAAGCTGTATTTTTCTGAAAGTTTATGGGGTCTTAAGCGAGAAATCCATTGGTAGCATTTTTTTCCGTCTCTGGATTGGCGGCCATCTCTAATTTCAAAATGGCCGCCATTTTCTACATATGTCACTTCTTGTCCGGGCTATTGCTCCAGTACCACTGGTTGGATGTCGACCAAACTTGCACAAATTGTTAAACATGCTATCCTCTTGTACATATTTATATCCAAGGTCGATACTTTAAAGGGCAAGGTCATAGTTGGAGGTCAAATGTCAAAATACGGGAATTTTGATACAATAATTTTGACTTTGGATGTGAAACTGTTGGAAATTAAATTTATAAAGAAGAAATTGTATTACTCTTGTATGTTATTGTATTAAACTTTTAATTTTCCATCTTAAATATCATTGTCAAGACAGTTTCAGAATAGAATTGATAGAATACAATAACAATAATAACAAGCTGAAATTTCAATTAAATGAAAGAAGCATGTAAGTTACGTTTTTAACGTTAATGACATTCATCATTTACATGTATTTATCAATCATTACCCCTAGGTTAAGATATCAGTCACAGGTTGATTTGTATTACAGCATTCCTCACTTGCTTCACATTTACATAACTATGTTCATGGCAATTCGCTTCAGTTAGAACAGGAATCAGTTTCTTAGCCCAGATCCTTGCTTGCATGTGTGCCCGTCGTATATGTTGATACCACGTGTTCCGCGTTGGTGGATTTTTTTCAATTCCTTGTGTTGATGACATTGTTTTGAATTGTTTCCAGCGCAACTCATTTGGATCAATAGTTTTAACGTCCTTTGAGCCGAGTAGACGGCACAAGTAACCAAGACATCCGTCTATAACTTCCCTTGATGGCGTATCTTCGGATCCCAGAAGCGAAATACTATTTGGTCACTGTTACGCAGCAATTTGAGGGCACGTTTCTTTCCAACTTCTTCAAATATGTGACCTGTAGTATCTGATCAAGTCAGTGCATGTGCTCCGGGTAGTGCAGAAGCTACATCTACTCCAAGTACATTATAAATTTGATATAATTCAACCCTTCTTCTAGATTCGTAAGTGCCTGTGATTATTCCTGGTCGGTTACCTAATTGCTCAAAACGTCTTAGAACCAAAACAAACCAGTCAGTGTCTTGAGAAAAGAAATCTACATAGCCGCCATTTTGTACAATTTCCATTGCGTGTAAAATCATTAAAGTGTCTGCTTCTTTTTGAGTACTTACTTCTGTTGTTGGTTTAATAGAATCAGAATTCGAACATACATCAAATCAAACGATCTTTGGTTTTGTTGTTTGATAAAATATCATGTTTATTACCTGTAGGAGTACAATCTTCAATCAAAAGATCTTCTTCAAAATGGGTCTGGTAGCGAATCATGTTTTTATAGTTGACTTTTTTTGGTAATTGTCAAATATAACCCTTCCACAGAAATACCCCTTTACTAATCCGTCTATAGCTTTTGAAAAGACATCTCCCAACTGACTACATGTCTTTAGTTTAACTGCATGCATAATTGCCTGGACCACTGCCATTGCATCAATGATGAGGTGTCGGTTTTCTAGTATTCCCTTTCGGTTTTTATTTTTGAAGGAGGTTGTCCCATGACAAAAAATTTACTTTTGTCATTTTGTCCCAAAGATTAACTGTGCCTTTTATTATCTCCTCCAAGAATTTCATTTTTGCCTCATTTCCACGGTTTTCAAAGTTCAATATACTTACTTTTGCCTCGTCTCTTAGGCATGCTTACCAACCCTCCAGATTCAATCGTGAGTCTCACGATTTGAAGGGCGTAACCCCACGATCGTGAGGGAGAAACTCACGATTTTCGAAAATTCGAAAATTTAATTTTTTTTTTATTTTTTTTTTTTAAATCATGAGGATAAATGTACTGAAAATTACTACAATCATTTTCTAACATCAACTTCTTAACATATTGTCACTGATTAAAGGCCCTTTCTTTCAACAAGTTCAAAACAATGTGTGTAGCTCAACTACATGATTACATGTACGTATTTTTCTTCTCCCTGTGTCTTTATTCCATTGGCCAAGCCCCGGTAGCGACGAGGGGTTGTGAGTTCGAATCCCGGCTCGGCAAACTTTCTTTCCGAGGATTGACAAAAACCAGGAAATGCATGAGTAGGTGAACTGGCCGCCGTGATATAACTGAGAAATTGTTAAAAACGGCGTTAAACATCAATCAATCAATCAATCTTTATTCCATTGGTACCCGGGTTTTTCATTTTAAAGTATGTCTATAAATTAAAATGTTGTTAATATTATTTTTTTCTTGGATGTAATATGAAAGTCTTTAACATAACGGACAACTTGCATGAATTTCTAGTTAACCACAGTTAAAACATTTCTTAATATCAAAGCACAGATTTGAAAACATGCCAAAATAATACTTAAATGCTAATATACAGTTGAAAATAATCTGTTTAATAGAAAACATTCTCAAAATGAGTCAAATTAATTATTTTCCTATATTAAATATTGAAAGTATTGTAAATGTATCCCTGCATAGTTATCTAAATTCTGTTCTATTGTGAAAATTTCTACTGTTAAATTCATGGCGTTGAAAATCTCCCACTTCAAACCCCAATCCCCCACTTCAAACCCCAATCCCCCACTTTGAGATCATGAAACTCCCCCTTGAGGATGAGAACAGGTTGGTAAGCATGCTCTTAGGAAACGTTTTGTCCTGATAGTGTATAAATCGTCTCCCTTGTCATATCGTGTTTGAGTTGGTTAAGCATACACTCTTGTCTTGTCACCACAGCTGTCGAAAGAAGGTGGTGAGCTTCGGAGGTTTCTTTAGAAAGCCCAAGCATTTGATTTGTCACTTCAGAAATTCTGGATAGTTCTGGAGCCTTAGGGCAATATTTCAAGAATGTGACAGGCTTGGTTGTTATACCACCTAGACCCCCCTTCTCCCTTTAATATCTTATGTTGATGTTCTTGGGCTTGATCTATCCCTATAGATGTAAACGGTGTCCGATTTTCTTGTTATTACAAATTCTCCAGCACATAACATGGTCCATAAGTCTGGGTCTGTATCTCTTGTTGAATACGCTCAAGCTGTAAATTCAACTATGTGTTGGGCGTAATCAAGTCTGTTATAAGCAAAGAAGTACGTTGACAAATCTACTAATGATGCAAGGTACAGGAAGAACTGTGAATCTTTCACCGATCTATGAAAATTTAGCAATTTCACTGCCTGATGCATGTACAAACGACACCATTTGTACATCGGATACTTGTTGTTTGATAAGTCGCTGATTTTCTAGGTTTAAGTGTTCTAATTCAATCAATAACTCTTGATTTGTCTTTTTGATTTCATGTGTTTTTATTATTGCAAGCTATAGACAGAGCGGCAATCCTTTCTTCTAAGGCACGAAAGACATTTGAATGGCTTTCGAACAATGATTCAAAATATAAGTCGGCAAAGAATTGCAGTGTGGCTTCATGTGCGTCAACCGCACGGTGGTAGTGACTGCCATTAATCACCTGGTTTGTCACAATCTCACTATACAACCCAAATTTTATCCAAATGTCATTGATTCCACTACCTTCAATGGTCCTACCAAGACATCGTATGGCACACAAACTGGTATGAAATGTCCCTGGCATTAACCACCATTTCCCTTTGTATTGAGCATCAATATATTTTGATTTCAAAGCACGTTTATATAGGTCCATATCAAAAGTGCCATTACTTTAGTTTGAATATCAGGGCATGCAATCTTGTTAAGCACTGTATACAGGTTTTGGAGTTCAGTAACTAATGTTGACCATTCATGAGCAGGCACGTTTATGATCTATAGGTAATGCGTGACTTGCATGTGTTGGTAATTACTGAATTATACGCCCTCCAAACTGAAACAGTTTGCACAGGGGTTGTATTTTCTACATTCGAATCATTTTGGAATCTTTGCATGTACCTTGTTATCAACCACAATAAGTCTCTTGTTTTGTCCAATTGTGTAAGTTTCATAATGTGGACTCCCTTTAGGTTTAGGATTACCTTGAATTGTACAAGGGTGTAAATCTACCACTGTGTCGGGTACGTCACTAAGTGGTGCGTTAGATGTATAATCAATGACAAGTTTACTTCTAATTGGTTCCAAATGGTTTTCAATATCGACGCTTTGATAAACTGAAACGGCAGTCCCATGAAAAGAGTTTCTGCCATCAAAAGTGTCAACAATTTTGTCAAGATTATCAGCACTTGCTCTCAGTGGAATACCTTTAAGCAACAGTGGTGGTACATAAGTACCATCAAAGTCTTTAATACTTTGTGCAACACTGTTAGCAATTTGATTTGTTATCTCCTGCAGACGTTTATATGAAATACCAATAGAAGCAGCATTTAAAATATCCAAATCTTTTTTGCAGCGATGGGTGTGATGACTCTGTAACGAGATGCCGACATTTAATGAAGTTTCAATATTACCATAGAATTTGCTTAATTCATTTGGCGTGGTGTACAATAGCTGTCAATCAGTTTTGTAGTGCTATACAACTTGCTGTGATAAAATAGAAATAGACGTTTCAATTTCTTCGTCACGTGAAGTACACTGTGCAGTTTTAGGACCATGCAAAAGCCAGTTTATAAATATAAGAAGTTCCTTAGGCACAATGTCTGATACTTTGCTGTCCAATGAACCCTTAAACTCCAACTTATATATTTTTGATTCCTTAATAGAATTTGCTTAATTCTTTTGGCGTGGTGTACAATAGCTGTCAATCAGTTTTGTAGTGCTATACAACTTGCTGTGATAAAATAGAAATAGACGTTTCAATTTCTTCGTCACGTGAAGTACACTGTGCAGTTTTAGGACCATGCAAAAGCCAGTTTATAAATATAAGAAGTTCCTTAGGCACAATGTCTGATACTTTGCTGTCCAATGAACCCTTAAACTCCAACTTATATATTTTTGATTCCTTAATTGCATGTCTTAAGAACTTTGCACTTTCATACAGCTGACCTATTTCACGTCCTGATTTATTCTGAGCGGAAGCAGCTTCTGTATCACAGATTTACCTATCGCCTCAGAATGAAGACATGATGGTCTATTTCCTGTCGAGTCAGTAATAACTGCAGATTCCCGTATTTTGACATTTGACCTCTAAATATGACCTTGACCTTCAAATTATCGACCTTGAATATAAATATGACCAAGAGGATACAGCATGTTTCACAATTTGTGCAAGTTTGGTCGACATGCAACCAGTGGTATTGGAGCAATAGCCCAGACAAGAAGTGACATACGTAAAAAATGGCGACCATTTTGAAATTCAAGATGGCCGCCAATCCAGAGACGGAAAAAAATGCTACCAATGGATTTCTCGCTCAAGACCCGATAAACTTTCAGAAAATTACAACTTTTCCTTTTATAGGAAAAAAAATCACAAATCCAAGTTTTGCTACAATTTGCCATATATACTAATAGCCACAATGGCGGTTGGGTGTATTTGTGTCCATCCGTTTGTCCGAATCTTGTCCGGCGCACATCTTAACCATGCATCATAGGATTTCAAAGAAACTTGGCACAAACGTTCACCATGATAAGGCAGCATGTTTCACACAAGACCTAGGTCTGTACCTCAAATGTCAAGGTCACACTTAGAGGTCAAAGATCAAAATGAGTACTGTTTGATAGGACTGTACCTTGTCAGGTCCGCATCTTAAACATGCATCATAGGATTTCCAAGAAACTTAGCACAAATATCACCATGATGAGGCATTGTGTCGCGTACAAGACCTGGGTCTGTACCTCAAATATCAAGGTCACACTTAAAGATCAAAATGAGTATTGTTTGATAGGATTATCCCTTGTCCGGCCCACATCTTAACCATACATCTTAGGATTCCCAAGTTACTGGGCACAAATGTTCACAGTGATGAGGTGAATTGTCACGCAAAAGACCTTAAGGTCAAGGTCACACTTAGAGGTCAAAATGATTTCCAAGTAACTGGGTTCACCATGATGAGAAGACATGTAGCACACCTGACCCAGACTCAAAGATCAAGGTCACACTAAGAGGTCAAAGGTCGAAATGAGAAATGTTTGATAGGACTACCTTGTCGGCCAATATCTCAAACATGCATCATAGGATTCCAAAGTAACTGAGCACACATGTACACCATGATCAGATAGGGTGTCACATAAAGACCCATGTCTGTTCATGGAAGGTCAAGGTCACAATTTTAAAGATGACAATTTTGACAATGGATTGTTTGACTTTGAGACAACATTGAAATACATCACTTTCTTTACCTCACCTGAGCACAAAGTGCCCAAGGTGAGCTATTGTGATCACATTTTGTCAGTCGTGATTCATCAACAATTTGCTTTGTTAACACTACAGGCTACATCTTCATGAAAGTTTATCATAACATTCATTTCCATCAACTCTTGGACAAGTTCGAAATTGGACCATATGAGGTCAAAAACTAGGTCACTAGGTCAACTTGAAGGAACATCTTGTTAACACTCTGGAGGCGACATTTTTATCTTGAGCATGATGGAAATTTTTTTGAATGTTTGTCTTGATTATATGTAGGCCAAGTTTGAATATGAGTCATGTCGGGTCAAAATGGAGGTCACTAGGCCAAATTGAAGGATATTCTTGTTAAGACTCTTTTGAGGCTGCAATTTTTGCTCAAAAACTAGGTCACAAGGTCAAATTGAAGGAAAATCTTGATTTCACTCTGGAGGCTTCTTTAGTGGGCCTAATATGGCTATAGTGATAACTTTAAAAATCTTCTTCTCCTTAACTGGTTGGCAGATTTTCCAATAATTTTGTAGAAATGCTCCTTGGATGACCCTCTATCAGATTCCTTTAAGCCATGTTGATTGCTCGAAAAACATGGCCGCCAGGGGGGGGCGGGGCTATTTTGCCTTATATAGTGAAACCTTAAAAAATCTTCTACTCTGAAAATGTCAGACCTATTTTCAAATAATTTTGTAGAAATGTTCCTTGATTGACCCTCTATCAGATTCCTTCAAGCCATGTTGATTGTTCGAAAAACATGGCCGCCAGGGGGGGCGGGGCTATTTTAACCTTTTATGGCTATAGTGAAATCTTAAAAAATCTTCTTCTCCAAAAGTGTCAGGCCGATTTTCAAATAATTTTGTAGAAATGTTCCTTAAGTGACCCACTATCAGATTCCTTCAAGCCATGTTGATTGGTCGAAAAACATGGCCGCCAGTGGACAGGGCTATATTGCATTATATGGTTATAGTGAAAACTTAAAAAATCTTCTACTCCAAAAGTGTCAGGCCGATTTTCAAATAATATTGTAGAAATGTTCCTCGATTGACCCTCTATCAGATTCCTTCAAGCAAAGTTGATTGGTCAGAAACTATGGCCGACAGGGGGCGGGGCTTATATAGCTAAAGTGGAAAAAAAAAATCACGTGAGCGATCCAGTTTTTTATTTCAGCAGTTTAAGACTTTGTCATGTTTTTTGCACCCTGTGGTCTGTTGATGGAATTTAATAAAACTTCATACGATAACACAACACAGTTAGAGGAAGTGCAGTGTACATGAACCATAACTCTATTTTACATAATTACAGAGTTATTGCCCTTTCTTACTTTTTCTTGTCCATATTCAACTTGAAAAGTACTAGATGGAACCTAATAAAAAATCATACAATAGCATAAAAGCACATTTAAACTTAAGGACGCAATTTAATAAAACTTCATACAATGGTAGAGCACAATGAGAGGAAGTGCAGTGTACAAGAATCATTACTCTATTTTACCTAATTACGGAGTTATTGCCCGTTCTTACTGTTTTCTTGTCCGGAAAATAACTTTAAAACTACAAGATGGAATTTAATAAAACTACATACAATGGTAGAGCACAATGAGAGGAAGTGCAGTGTACAAGAACCATTACTCTATTTTAGCTAATTACCAAGTTATTGCCCTTTCTTTCTTTTTCTTGTCCAGAGAATAACTTTAAAACTACAGAATGGAATTTAATAAAATTTCATACAATGGTAAAGCACTTTTAAACTTAAGGGTGGAATTTAATAAAACTTCATACAATGCACAATGAGTGGAAGTGCAGTGTACAATAACCATAACTCTATTTTACCTAATTACAGAGTTATTGCCCTTTCTTACTGTTTTCTCGTCTGGAGAATAACTTTAAAACTATAAGATGGAATTTAGAGTTATTGCCCTTTCTTACCTTTTCCTTGTCCGAGTATAACTTTAAAACTACATACAATGGTACAGCACAATGAGAGGAAGTGCAGTGTACAAGAAACATAACACTAATTAAGCTTATTACAGAGTTATTGCCCTTTCTTACCTTTTCCTTGTCCGGAGAATAACTTTAAAACTACATACAATGGTAGAGCACAATGAGAGGAAGTGCAGTGTACAAGAACCATAACTCTATTTTAGCTAACTACAGAGTCATTGCCCTTTGTAACTGTTTTTATTTGTCTGGAGAATAACTTGAAAACTACTTGATGGAATTTAATAAATCTTCATTCAATGGTTAAGCACAATGAGAGGGAGTGCAGTGTACAAGAACATAACTCTATTTATGCTTATACCAGAGTTATTGTCCTTTCTATTTTATTTTTTCTTGTCCGGAGAATTACTTTAAAACTTCTGGATGAAATTTCCTATCAGGGGGGTTTGGGGGTATTAATCACATTCAGTGATCGCTCTAACTTAAACTTGGTGTCTGACAAAAAATTTCGAATTAAAGGAGAGAAATTGAATAATTCTAATTGCGACCAAAATAACATTTGGAAATGTTATATTTATCAATGAATTATATAATTTTAAGTAATAAGTATTGTGGTATTTAAGCAGAAACAATATACATTTTGACATTTTACAACAACTACGGGAACGCAGAAGGCTCTTAATTAACTGCTATCAGGTCAACTCTTTGTCCGTCTGTGTAGCAATTGTATGGAGGAGCACTTATGTCTGTGACAAAACCTTTAGAGTGGGCTTGACATGTTGCCTGTGGGCATCTAGTTAAATGTTAGTAATTTAAAATGCAGGTTCTTGAATATTCTACTAAGTTAAATAAGCAACACTTGCAAAAATATGCAAGAAGCAAATTTAGTCAAATTAATTTTTGGTGCATGCATAATTCTCAATAATATTATTGTGTTGTTTTTCAGTCCCCTCAAAGGCAAAGACTGGTATAACTTCTTCATTTGTAAAAAGGGAGGAAAAGAATCCAGAACAATCTGCTGAACTGGAGAAGCCAACTAAAATTGAACCTCATGCGGATATACCAGTAAAAGGAAAACAGAAGGCACGGGTTAAACTAAGTTCTAAAAACTGTTTACCAATGGCCATTTTCCAGAACTTACAGTAGATATTGAAGAATATTAATTGTTTATTTCATTTCTACTAGATTATATGTGTACAGTTTTTACACAAAATTGAACATTTATTTATATATATTTAGATGAAATCATTAGCTTGTGTAAACATTTATTACCATTTCAATCATGCAACAAATCTGCAGCAGACCACTTTGAAAAGATCTAGACAATAATATAAAAATATAATTCTATAACCTATAGCTGAAAGTATTATGAAAAAATAGAGTAAAACATTGAGGAAGAAAATCAGATAATATGAATGAATATCAATTGATCCATCCATTCCAGGAAAAAAAATCACTGAAGAAAGTGAAAAAATTGAAAAAAGAAGGAGACAAACCAATTTACCCTGAAATAGAGGAAGCTGTGATTCCGCCAGTCAATGGAAGTGGAGATGGTATAGACTCTGGAAATCTATTGTCTGAAGGTGATGGAAGGGAAGACAGCACAGATTCACGATCTGCTGATCCTGTCACTTATGTTACTGATTGCTCAGGGGATAATATAGAACCTACAAAAGAAGAAAAACAATTGATTGAAAAGGACACTACAGTAGATCATGAAAATATTAATACAGCAGAGTCGGAAAAGGAAACTGATAAGGTATTACCATACAACAGGTTTTTGTCGAACCCGCTTACAGTGAGCTTGACATAGCTGTCACAATGGCGGTTTGGTGTATATATGTGTGTGCGTGAGTTTGTCTGTCCAAACCTTGTCCGGCCCACATCTTAACCATGCATCATTGGATTTCCAAGAAACTTGGCACAAACGTTCACCATGATGAGGCGAAGATCCAGGCCTGTACCTCAAATGTAAAGGTCACACTAAGAGGTCAAAATGTTCCTTGTCCAGCCCGCATCTCAACTATGCATCATAGGATTCCCAAATTTCTGAGTACAAATGTTCACCATGATGAGGTGGTGTGTTGCGCCCAAGACCCAGGCCTCGACCTCAGGTCTAAGGTCAAAATGAGTACTGTTTGATAGGACTGTACATTGTCTGGCCCACATCTCAATAATTCATCATAGGATTCCAAAGTTTTTGGGCACACATGTTCACCATGATGAGGTGAAGTGTCGCCCACAAGACCCAGGCCTGTACCTCAAAAGGTCACGGTCACACTTAGAGGTCAAAGGTCAAAATGAGAAACCATGCATCATATGATTCCCAAGTTACTGGGCACACATGTTCACCATGATGTGGTGCCCAAGAACCTGACCTGTACCTCAATGATCAAGGTCACATTTAAAGGTTGAGATAAGAAATGTTCTATAGGACTGTACCAATTGATCTTTTGAATTAGATGTCTCTACTTATGTATTACTCATGTATTACTTCTGTTTAGATTTGCATTATCTCCCTGTGTGCATCAACTTTTGGTTTTAACCCTTTCCCTCGTACGACAATTCTGCAGCAGACGACTTCGAACATATTTTGTCAAAAAATAGAAAATATCTATAATGGAATGGATAACCTATGACTAAAAGTGGAAAACATTGTGGCAAAAGGAGAAATAGCTCATTTTGAGCAATTTCTTCTTTTATCACTATGTTTTCAAAAAGCTGTCTGCTGCAGAGGCGTCAGAAAGCGTCTATATGAGGGAAAGGGTTAAATGACTTCTCCTGGGCCAATTGGGATGAAACAGGTAGCAAAGAAAGAAATAGTGAAAACTTAAAAAATCTTCTTCTCCGAAAGTGTTCAGCCGATTTTCAAATAATTTTGTAGAAATGTTCATTGGGTGACCCTCTATCAGATTCCTTAAAGCCATGTTGATTGGTCGAAAAACATGGCCGCCAGAGGGCGGGGCTATTTTGCCTTATATGGCTAAAGAGAAAACTTGAAAAATCTTCTCCTCCGAAAGTGTCTGGCTGATATTCCAATAATTTTGTAGAAATGTTCCTAGGCTGACCCTCTATCAGATTCCTTCAAGCCATGTTGATTGGTTGAAAAATATGGCCACCAGGGTGTGGGCTATTTTGCCTTTTATGGCTATAGTGAACACTTAAAATATCCTCTCCTCCGAAAGTGTCAGGCCGATTTTCAAATAATTTTGCAGAAACATTCCTTGGGTGACACTCTACAAGATTCCTTTAAGCCATGGTGGTTGGTAAAAGGGTGATTCCACACTAGTGGTCAATATAGGGGTTGTGTCAAATTATTGAAAATTTATACTATTTTGCTGTTTTTAAGTCAAATTTAGATTTAACCTGTCAATATATCATAGAATATAGAAATATAAAAACATAAAATATTGTAAAAAAGTTTTAGATGATTATTCTTTATTTTTTATTTTCTTTGAAAAATCATCATTTTTTAGGAATTCAAAATGGGACATTACAATAGTGGTCACTTTGTTACTCTCTGTATCGTACTATAAGTGTGTTATCTTATTTTTGTTTGTAATTTTGGTGAAATAAATGTCTAAGCAATTGAATAAAACACAAATATTGAAATTACTGATACAAGAAATAAAAAAAAAAGCTGTTTGAAAATATGTGTAACTCTCGTTACAGTGGTATCCTATCATTTGCTCAAATTGCCAAAAGGTCATCTGAGCACTTTAAACAAATAATATGCTTATTATTAGTTCCCCATAATTGACAAGTCTTTATTTACTGAAACGACTGGAGTATTTTAATTCTACGATGATACAATGGGATTTCTGGGTTTTTTAAAAAAGGAGGAATTTTCGTGTCCAATTTGTAACGAGTGTTCATATGAGTCTAACTAGTCGACAAAGACGCAAAACAGTCTTATACTTTGCCTGGAAACAGGTGCTTGTACACATGTATCATTTACGTCAAACGCAAGATTTTTAACAAACAAGTATGGCGGACAGTGGTGGAGAGGACGTTGTGTCCAAAAATGTAACAAGAGTTACAAGTAACCTTCGAACATATTTGAAATGATAATGCGTGCTTTATAGAAGGAAATGAATATTCTTTTTTGTGGTATATGGCAATAGACGCTTTCATGACAAAATCTCAAAGTTTGGATGCACATTTTACACAAAATTGTTGCACTGCTCGAAGATTTTGCAATCAACAGGACACCAAATTTGTCAACTCTCGTTACAGACAGACACCAATATTCAACTTCCAATTACGATGAGTAACTATCGTGCATAAGAACATGGCTTGCTAAAATAGCTTGCAATTGATATGAGCTTAGGTCATTTTTCAAGCATATGAACTCAAATGTAATACCATCATTTCACCACTTCTTTAGAACACTTGTTACATTTCTTACAATCTGGTGTCCTGTGTAACAAGAGTTCAATGCATATTATGGTGTCCATATGTAACGGGTGTAAAAAAAAAAAAAAAATGTATACAACATTTTCTCTATCAATATGAATGATTGACTAGTACTACATTATAACCAAACCACAACATCCACACAAGTGTATGATATTAGAACAGGAATGGGATAAGGTACATTACTCTACAGCTACAGTTTTGATAAAAGTGTGCAAGAGATGAGTACAAGGTGGGTTAAGGCATTGATTACACACAAAACAGAATATGCCAAAATATAATAAAAACAAAACTGGTATAGGCATGCAGTGAATATATGCAGAGAAATGATATGTACAAGGCTACAAAATGTTAGCTTATAAGCTTGAAAAGTGCACTATTCAACATTTTCCAATGAAACTCCTGTTACATGGTGTCCTTATGTATTTATATTGACAGTGTTATGTTGTTTTTAATTGTTTAAAACAAGGAATTATCATATGCAGAGGTCAGGACATTTCATTTTAGTGTGTACAGGAATAAATTAACATTGTAGGATTATGAAATATTAATAATTAGAAATTGGACACCATGTAACTAGTGTTACGCAGTGTCCATTGTAACAGGAGTAACACGTTTCACATTTTCTGTCAAGAAAGAGGTAAATGGCTTGCATCAAGTATGTACAGTATACAATTCATTTTAAACTCTTTTCATATAAATCCATTCCATATGCCTTGCTATCGTAGATTATTTGGAAAATACCCATTTTTTAGAAAAAAACATACATCGTCAAACTGCATGTATGGAGTAAAAAATTAAACATATATTTATAAATGAAAAATGAAGAAAATATATTTTTCAGAGAAAATGATAGAAAGATGTAATGATTTTTTTATCATTTAGTTGTCTAATATGCCAAAAGCAACCTATTTTATGTAAAAAAGATAAACAATTAGGACACCATGTAACAAGAGTTACATTTTTGACTGCATAGAATAAATGTAGTAAAACTTTTTCCCAGTGTTTGAAGTTATCTCGCAATCTAAATTTTATGAAAAAGGAATAATTTTCCAAGCAGAATAAATTGTGAAACATCATATTTTATAAGATTTTAAATTTTAATAAATTGTCCAACTATGTTTCCCACTAGCGTGGAATCACCCAAAACACATGGCCCTCAGGGGGCAGGGCTGTTCGGAGATTTGATTTTTGCGATACTGGCCCACTTGGGCCTCTTGTTTTTTTATCCATACACATTTTTGGTTTCCATGGTAACTAAAAGAATAAAATTTAAAAATTCTTTTAACATTTTGGTTTGCCGACAATGAAAAAACGTGGCAGGGCTAGCTGTTTAACCTGACATGGCTATAGTGAAATTTTACAAATCTTCTCTGAAAGTATTTGCTTTATATGGCTATAGTGAAAACTTAAAAAATCTTCTTCGAAAGTGTCAGGCCGATTTTCAAATAATTTTGTAGAAATGTTCGTGACCCACTATCAGATTCCTTCAAACCATTTTGATTGGTCGAAGAAAAATGCCGCCAGAGGGGCGGGGTTATTTTGCCTTAAAATTCTTCTCCGAAAGTATCTGGCTGATTTTCAAATAATTTTGTAGAAATGTTCATTAAGTGACCCTCTATCAGATTCCTTCAAGTCATGTTGATTGGTCAAAAAACATGGCCGCCAGTGGACAGGGCTATTTTGCATTATATGGCTATAGTGAAAACTTTGTAGAAATGATCCTTGGGTTACCCTCTACGAGATTCCTTTAAGCAATCTTGATTGGTTGAAAAACATGGCCGCCAGGGGGTGGGGGATGTTGTTTTGCCTTATATGGCTATATTGATTTAAGCTTTGCTTAATGACAGTTGAGTGATACTGGCTGTCTTGGGCCTCTTGTTTTTGTTGTATTTGAAAAGACTCAGAATTTGAATACATGAGGTTTGCACAAAATTTCACTGGCAAATTTTAAAATAAACGCATAAGCGCATTGAACTAGATTTAAAAGAGTCGATGGATTAATTTCACCAAATGGTTTGAGTATCTTTAGTGCAATAATAACCTTTCTTTTCCATTTTAGGCCCAGACATCTTTAGGGAAACGAAAATATGAGGACTCCTCTTGTGGAAAAGAAACCAAAATTAAACAAAAGGTGTTGTATTTAAGAAATTATCCTATTTTAAATAAAGAAATGTTTTTACATAATATATTTTTCATGTGTCTTTGTAAAACTTCCACAGTTTATTTGTTTTACTCAGTTCATTGATATAGCCTACCCAAATTGACAAAGAATGAAAGGCAATTATTTATAGATTATACTTAAATGACTTGTTTACAATCTCAGTTGCCATAGCATCTTTTTATTAAAAATTGCATAGTTTAATTATTTTATTGAGTGGCACTTTCGTAAACATTTTTTTCCACATATTTACATCAGTTAAATTATGTATTTTCTTTGCATGTTGTTTTAAGCCATTATCAGCAATTTTTGGGTTATTAATAGCTTTCCTTGGTCATTTTCCAGTTACACAATCCAGTGCACCAAGGAGGGAAAGCCATGTGTTTTTTGTATAGTTTGTGTTGAAAAATGTTCAATCAAAATAGAAAATTAAAGTTAAATTGTATTTGTCAAAAGTTGTTTTTTGAAAGATGTGCATGGTATGATGTTGTTACATGTTTTGACAGTATCTTTGTAAACAGGCCTCTGTTGATTTACACTGATACATAAATACTGCTGAAACAAAGATTTCAATAATAATGTGTTGTGACAGTAATATACATTTTTTCCATTTAAAAGAAGGCCACCCTTCCAATCAGATCCTTGACAGATGAAGAATATGGAAGTTTATTTGCAGCAGCTATTGAAAATGCATTAAACCTAGACATGAATGGTAAATCTCATTCCTCTCTTGATACCTTTCACTATATGACTTCCCCCCCCCCCCCTTATTTTTTATACGCCGCCGGAGGCGGTCATATATTTCATATATTGGCGTCATTTATCTCCGTCCGTACGTCCATTTCTTGTGTGAACGCAACTCCTCCTACGTTTCTGACCGTATCTTTTCAAAACTTGGTCAATGTCATAACTATAATGTGTAGATGTGCATGAAGCGGCGATTTTCCGGTTCATTGATTTTTGCAAGATTTTTGTCCCTTGAAACTTAGTCTCTGTAGCTGATTGATATTGCAGCCTTGTGAACGCAACTCTTCCTATGTTTCTGACCGAATCTTTTCAAAACTTGGTCAATGTCATGACTATAATGGGTAGATGTGCATGAAGTAGCGATTTTCCGGTTCATTGATTTCTGCAAGATTTATGTCCCTTGTAACTTAGTCTCTGTAGCTGATTGATATTGCGGCTTGTGAATGCAACTCTTCCTATGTTTCTGATCGAATCTTTTCAAAACTTGGTCAATGTCATGACTATAATGGGTAGATGAGCATGAAGCAGGGATTTTCCGGTTCATCAATTTTTGCAATAGTTATGCCTTTCGAAACTTGGTCTCTATAGCATATTCACTTGAGAACGCAACTCAAGTTTCCAAACAGGTAGAAGTGCATAAAGCAGGGATTATCCGGTAGAGTGATTTTTGCAAGAGTTATGCTCAGAAGGAAAAAAGGATACATATCGACACTGCCATTTGACCTACTTTCATATCGAAAGCCTCTATAGGGTTCTATCTCTGTTAATATGTATCCTATTTTTAACCAGGTTTTCCGAAGGAAAAATCTGGTTATTAGTTGGCGAAGTCGGCGGGCGGGCGGGCGTCAACTTTCCTTGTCCGGACCATAACTTTGCCATGCATAGAGATATTTTCAAATAACTTGGCACAAACATGCACCATATCAAGACGATGTGCCAAATGCTAAAAAAAAATCTGTAGATTCAAGGTCAAGGTCACAGTGATAAGAAATAGACTTTAATTGAACTTTTCTTGTCCGGACCATAACTTTGTCATGCATAGAGATATTTTCGAATAACTTGGCACAAACATGCACCATATCAATATGATGTGTCACATGCAAAACTTGTGTCTGTAGCTTCAAGGTCAAGGTCACAGTGACAACAAATAGACATCAGTTGAACTTTTCTTGTCTGGACAATAACTTTTTCATCCATAGAGATATTTTCAAATAGCTTGGAACAGATATACACCATATCAAGACGCTGTGTCATATGCACAATTTATGTGTTTAGCTTCCAGGTCAAGGTCACAGTGACAGAAAATATACTTTACTTGAACTTTTTTTGTTCAGACCATAACTTTACCATGCATATCTATATAGATATTCTATAAGCAAACAGAGCAGACCCTGATCAGACAGCTCCTACAGAAGCTGTCTGATCTGGGTCCGAGGTCATGAAACTTACTCAATTTGAGCATGTTAACATAATTTTTACTATTGTAGTTACACACTTAGATTACAAGGCTAGGAAATTGGCTCGTTGCAAAGTAGTTTTTTTTTTTTTTTTTCAAAACTTTGTCCTCAAGCTAACAGAGCTTTTTTAGTTTGAGCATCATGCTCAACTTTAGCCTCATGCTGAAACTAAAAATGCTTCGTAACCATGGCGACAAACTCCAAACATGGATTTTATTCTCATCGTTGGTTTGTAATTTCACCCTATTTTGCAATGAGCATATTTCATAAACTTGTAACTCAAGCATCTAACTTCAACAACAATATTTCTATTACATGCTCAAATTGAGTAAGTTTCATAACCTCGGGGCCCTGGATCTAGTCTGTTTGCAAAGGCATAAACGCGTTACTATCAAGTAAAGGGTTAAGGCAGATCACTGATTATCAACCTGGCATTAGGGATCCTAAAATGTGGCTGCTTACAACAAAAGGTTGCTTAATATCTGTTATCTATTATATGTTTTTAATAAATGAGGCCATCAACACACAATTGACTGTATTGAACTGATATTTGTTAGATAAAATTGTGATATATTTAATTGATAAAGTAATTATGATTATTCATCAATAGAAATATTCCCTGTTACTTGAATTACTAGCTTTGATTAACTATTAACAGAAAGATTTGACAGATCTGTTAATTCTTAAATCAAACACCTTCCATTATAGAAAACCTGGTTTCATGGAATTTCCATGTCTTGTCTTTAGTTAATACCAAAGTCAGCTAGGCTGGTAAGCAGAGTAAGACTTTCAACTCTGAACAAGTGTGGATAAACTGTTTTGCTCAAGGAAACACCCGGCTGCCCCTGCAGGGATCGAACCTACTACCCAGGCAACCATGATCTCAGGTCCCTGTCTCTTCCAGCTAAGCTAACTGGTCTCACAGACTTCATTTTGAGCTTATGTATACAGACTTATTGCATACTTTCATATTGTCCCGTTCACTTTGCATTGAAGAAAGTGGTCATGATTTTTCGATCATGACCGCTGTCAAGGAGTGATCATGACCGTAGATAAGGACGTGCGAAAATTCTGCATAATTAACATGCTAGGGACTACTTTTGTTATGTAAACAAACATAGCTGACCTAAATATCATTGTTAAACCTCACGGGACTTTGTAATGTTAAATTCTCATATATTGATCATGGACAATTTCTTACTGTCTCATGCTAACAGTACGTTTTTGGCATGAAAACAGTCTAAAACGCGCGTCTAAAATGTTGGTTATGCACGTGCATGACGTCATTTGAAAAATTACGTCACCGTTATAATTCAAACGGCATTTGCACAAAAATTACTACTTATGTAAACAAACAGTTTGTTTCTAATTCGAAAGCAGATTTATCAATTCTAAATAATAAAAAAAACCTCCGCAACGTAAAGCAAATAGTTTACAATATGAAAGTATGCAATAAAAAGGTTATTGACCCTGTACTGTGAAATCATCGTTGGACCTCGTTCTTTGGCGAATGTAGCCTCGCAAGCTCGGCAACGTCAACCAAAGAACTCGGTCCAACGATGATTTCACAGTACAGTATCAATAACCTATAATGTTAAAAGCAATAATTAAAAGGACCAATCTTGATCTTTATATTTTGTGGCGGCACTGGCACTCTTGTTAGACCTTGTCTCCCTATTGGAGTGTCCTCTCCTTGTGGCCTGACTAAACATGTTCTGAAACACATTTAATGATTGCGTATAATCTGCAAGACTTGCATATATATATATATATATATATACCTTACTGTATATTTCTCGGAAAGAGGGTGTGTCGTGCTTCAAATTAGATAGTTATGAGCACTTTCTCCTTTTGCAACAATGCTTTCAACTTTATTCAAAGATTATATACCTTCATTTATAGAGATGTGCCATCATTTTGTCTTGCTTTTTTAGCTCACCTGAACACACAGTGCTCAAGATGAGTTATTATGAGCATTTGCCATCAGTCAACATCTTCTCTGTGAACAGTGGGTCAATTGGAAAAAGTCTTTAAAAAAATGCATTTTAAATTTTGTCATGTTAAAACTCTAGGGTCATATTTTGGTTACCCAAAGGCCTCGAAAAAGTTGTCTTCCATAATTGTATCATATTGATTATCAAATAATTTTGTAGACAAGTTCCTTGAGGAACCTCTACCTGATTTCTTCAAGCCATGTTGATTGGTCAAAAGACATGATCCTTGGGTTGATTTACCCTTCATGACCTGAGTGTTATATTAAGATAACTATTTCCTAAGAAACTAAATGTCTGATTTGAAATACTAAGTGGTACATTATTATTTTTTGGTGACCTTCTAAGTCATATTATTTGACAAAAGACAGACAAAATAGGGAGTGGGTAATTTAACTTTGTGGCAGTGGAGCTATACTTGTCCTCTTGAGCCGCAAAATGAGTTATTGTTGTTGGCGTGACACATCACATTGCATTAGTGATTACTCAGTTAAGCGATGCAGGGTTATCATGGCCCTCTTATTAATGATGTCTGTGGGAAAGGGATAATACCAACAGATATATAGGGCTCCGGTTATTCTATAACCTTTATAGGAAGCCTTGTAAGAAATAAGTCAGATTCTATATATACATATAAGCAGTGTCTGCAAAAATAGGTCTTGTTGCTAAATGTGAAGTCTCCCCATATATATGTTATATAAACATAAATGCATCTGCTGACAAAAACCTAGAAGTGTAGCCTCAATAGTTCTATATGAATGGAACTTTTAAAGGATGTAAAACCTGGGAGGCTTTAGGATCCAAATCGCCAGGCTAGGCACGTATATTGGTATGCAGACACTGTTAGGATTTTCATTAATGATAGTGATATTGCATTATTTTGTGTTCCGTAAAAATTGCCTTCTTCTTGCCTTACTTTTTGTAGTGCTTGCCTTGGCAGGGTGATGCATAGTTGTCACTTCAATGTCTGTCTGTCTCTCACATTTGGAAATTTGCTGCGATTCTCTCATCTGAATTTCTTCTTCAGATATGTTATTAAACTTTGTTAATCTAGAATTTATTAATGAAGGAAATGGTTAATTTTGTTGATTAAGCATAACAGTTTGTTCATCATGCATTTACATAAGATAAGGGACATGAAAATCATAATATTCTTTACTCAGAATGGACACCGAAGTGCACCATTCCAAAAAAGGTTTCGCAACGGAAGCAGAAGAAATACAAAATCACAGTCGGTAAAGCTGTAGACTCTTCTAAAAAATCTGGAAAAGAGAATGTCAAGCCCAAATTTCAAAATGGTAAGTACCTTCTTATTTTTGGCGATTTGTCCGTCGTCCGTCTGTAAACAATTTCTTGTTAACACGATACAGTCTTCACTTTTGATTGTATCTCAACCAAACTTATACAGTACTTAGATATCCTTGAGAGCTCGGTTCCTTTTGAAAACCAGCCGCAGATCTGATTTGTCCGTCGTCCGTCTGTAAACAATTTCTTGTTAACACGATACAGTCTTCACTTTTGATTGTATCTCAACCAAACTTATACAGTAGTTAGATATCCATGAGAGCTCGGTTCCTTTCGAAAACCAGCCACAGATCCGCCCATGCATGACTGGATTATGGCCGTTGAAATGGTCAAAATTGCTATAAAAGAGCTTGTTAACACGATACAGTCTTCACTTTTGATTGTATCTCAATCAAACTTATACAGTAGTTAGATATCCATGAGAGTTTGGTTCATTTCTAAAAAACGGCCAGATTTACCCATGCATGGCTGGATTATGGCCCTTGAAATTGTCAAAATTGCTATAATACAGCTTGTGAACACAATAGAGCTTCCATTTACTATCTGATCTTCACCAAACTTAGATGGTATTTGAATATTGATGACATATTGGTTCCTTTTGAAACAAGCCAGATCAATGCCAGTAGAGCATAGGCCCTCATGGGCCTCTTGTTAGTCATTTATTATTTTGCTCTTTTTAGCTCACCTGAGCACTTAAAGTGCTCACAGGTGAGCTATTGTGTTCACCGTCCCTCCGTCATCTGTCATTTATTAACCCTTCTCACATCAAACAAATTGGCAAAAATTTGAAAAATCTTTGTCAATTGAAGTATAAAAATTGAATGAAGTTGAAAACATTGTGGCAAATGGAGAAATTGCTCATTATCAGCAATTCCTCCATTTTCTGCAATGTTTTCAAAAGATGTCTGCTGTATATGCATCAAAATGAGTCTACAAGTGGGAAATGGTTAACAATTGCTTCAAACAACATCTCCTTAACGTCTTGGCCAATTTTGATGACACTTTACAGGGATGTGGTGCCCTTTCAAAATTGTTCAAAAAATAAGTTCCATGCAGTTTCTTGTGGTCTTCTACCAAGAGTGTTCAAACTATGCCACTGGGGTCAAAATTGGACCCCCTGCCCCAAAAGTCGCCTCTTTTACATAATGATATACATGGAAACACTTTGAAAAATTTCTTGTCTGAAACAGAAAGGCCTAGAGCTAAGATATTTGGTTTGCAGTATTGTCTATTAGTTCTTTAAAACTAATTTTTGAAAGTGCCGCCCCTGGGTTCCCCTGTTCAACATAGAGATATATAGCATAAAACTTTGAAAATCTTCTTGTCTGAAACTGAAAGGCCTAGAGCTTAGTTATTCTGTAGCATGTCAAGTGGTACTCTACCAAGATTGTTTAAATTATGACTCTTGAGTTTAACATTTTTGTAGATAAGATCAAGAAATGCAATAAAGGTGAATGTCACACAATGAAAAGGGATGAGGCAGTCAATGTTCATCTTCCTGAAGAGCAAAAGGTTACTAAATTAGAAGAAAATGTAAAAAAATCTGTAGATTCTGAATCTGAGGGAAAAGATGATAATAGACATAAAGCTGACAATGGTATGGAAATGGACAGTGATGTATCAGACGGTGAAGCAGACGGACCAAGGTACAGATTTATCCTACCATACAACAACAAAATTAATCTGCCACAGATGGATTTGGAATTATCTGAGCAAAAATATGAAAAATCTCTATTAATGAAAGTTGACTCAGTAAATAGGGTTGAAAACATTGTGGCAAAATGTAAAATTGCTCATTATGAGGAATTTCTTCATTTGTTATTGTCTTTTTAAATGTCTGCTGCAGATGCATGTACAAGTGGGCAAGGATTAATGTGCAGTTTTTAAGCCTGTTTGAATAATTCAGTATAAACTATAAAGTTATAACAAACATTCTAAGAAAAGGAGAAACTGATTGTTTTGAGCAATTTCTCCTTTTCTCGCGTTTCTTTCAAATGTCATTTGCTGCAGGTGGAAGGTGTCACATATGGTTTATATTATGCCATTTTTTTTTAGTTCTTTATGAGAATTAAACAATAGTTAATGCATTTATAGCAGATTTAAAAACAAAGCTTGTAGATCAATATTATTTGTTTATATCACTCCTTCATAGATTAAACATACTTGGGCTTAACAACAATGAAACATGATGTTATGTTTTTTAGCGCTGAAGCTCGGGTAGAGAATGAGACTACACCAGCAGGGAGTGGGGATGAGTCAGCACCGCAGACTCCTCCAAAAAAGAAAGTGAAGAAAGCTTTTAAAGGTGTGAACAATCCTAAACTTGAACCTAGACAGCTACCATTTGAATCAGAAGGTTCTCCTCACAATATTACATAGAATGTGAAGAATTTATCAATGATTATTAGATTTTCAGCATTACTCTGTCATGATTTAAAAGTCTGAGATTGGTTATGGCCTTAGAATATTGAAGTCTTTAAGCACCTACTCCGATTCTACCGGACTAGATTTTATCAACTTAACCTCAAAATCAGGGTTTAACAAATTTTAATTAAAAAAGATTTGAAACATTGTTGCAAGAGGAGAAATTGCCTGTTTTGAACAATGTTTTTATTTTTGTTCAATGAGTGTTCTTTCATTTATAGATATTTTTGCTTAGAAAATTTCAACGACGTCTGAATGTGGAAAAGAGGGGGATACGAGTTAGAATTTAGACTTGGCCTTTAAACATTATTTCTGATGAATGACAAAAGTTGCTGTGTCAAGCTTCCTTTTTCGGCATACTTAATCCATCAATTAGCTTTAAAGTCGTTAAGTTGAATGGCAGGCAGTTGCCTTTGAAGATTTGTTTGTTGACTTTTCTTTTGAGAAAGCCAGAAAAGTTGGTGAACTGGTCAAGTGATATAACTGAAATAATCTTGAAAATGCCATTAATCAATGAACAATCTAAGCTTTTTCTTTCACTTGTCCAGTTTATTTATTCCCAACCTTTTCAAATTCAAAGCAGCATTTCAGTTAATAAAGTATATTGATATGAGCGATATGATTTTACATTTTGTATCTTGCAGAAGTGAAGGATAATCGCAAGAAAGACAAATTAATCGTCAAATCAAACATTGTGAAAAAAAGTGACACCAAATTTATAGAGAGGAAAGTGGACCAAAAGAAATTACGACCTGACAGGGAAATAAAACCATTGAAAACAGAAAGGGAGAGAAAAATTTCGACCAAAAAAGTAAACAGAAAGACAGAAATGTTATCAAGGGAGATCAATCTTGAAGGTATATTATAAAGTTCAGTAATGATATGAACTAGAAAATGTTGGGTTGCAGTTCTTAGATTGACTTCAGTCCTCACTCCTGTTATAGGATTTCTGTTTACAGTCGAAATCATGCTAGATCCAAATCAACTTGTTAATATATGCAATCTGTATTGGTTGCTACCCAATTACATTTCCTTATATTTAGTTAACACTTAAAAGTATGAAAGAAGAATTAATTACATTAATTGAAATCATTTTCCCTGATGCAGACAATGCTTATCCCTTTCCCAAATACAACAAATCTGCAGCAGACGACTTTGAAAACATTTAAATAAATTTGGAAATTCTTTATTCTCATTATGAGCAATTTCTTCTTTTGTCACAGTGTTTTCAAAAGTTTGTCTGCTGCAGAGGTGTCTAAAAGTGTCTACATGAGGGAAAGGGTTAATTTTGCCTTGCAGCAAGAAACTTTTGAGAAACATCTACGGAAAAATGAAAGAAACTTAGAAATGAGGAATTTCTCCAATACTTTCAGTTTGGCATCCAAAAATTAAAGCATGTTTTTGTCACAGGGATAGACAGATTTGAACTGTTCACCTATTACCGACACAAGCTTGTTAGAGAATTCTGTCAACTTGTGTAGATTCTGATAAGACTAAGCAAATGGACAGGATGATCAGATCGTTAAGTGTACAGAAATGCCAACTTGGACCATTTCCGAAGGACAGGCTCATATTACATTCACATTCTCCTTGGAGTTTGACATTGTGGGGATAGCATTACAACAACTGCATTGGTGTCAAGACAAATTATATCAGTCACACTGGAAATGTAGTGATATAACTGTAATACTTAAATTGAGGTAAAACGCCACTCAAACCAACTTAAACCAGATCACATCTAGCATATATTTCAGGCACATGGGTCCAATGTTGTAAAACAGATTGTATGAAGTGGAGGTACCTTCCCACTGTGTCTGATCCTTCGAAAATACCAGAATACTGGACTTGTAGTATGAACATAAGTAAGACGATCATTTTTTTATGCCCCCACGGAATCTCCGATTCGGGGGGCATATAGTTTTTGGCCTGTCTGTCTGTTGGTCTGCACGTCTGTCTGTCTGCACAAAAAAAACTTTAACCTTGGCCACTACTTGTGAACCATAACAGGTACGGCTACCATATTTCACATGTGTATTCCTTGTGACATGACCTTTCTGTCAGTACCAACATTTTTGACCTTGCGACCTTGACCTTTGACCTAGATGTAGTTTTTGGCCTGTCTGCACGAAAAAAACTTTAACCTTGACCACTACTTTTGAACCATAACAGGTACGGCTACCATATTTCACATGTGTATTCCTTGTGACATTACCTTTCTGTCAGTACCAAAATGTTTGACCTTGCGACCTTGACCTTTGACCTAGATGTTGCCATTCTCGAAAAAAACTTTAACCTTGGCCATTACTTTTGAACCATAACAGGTACGGCTACCATATTTCACATGTGTATTCCTTGTGACATGACCTTTCTGTCAGTACCAACATTTTTGACCTTGCGACCTTGACCTTTGACCTAGCCATTCTCGAAAAAAACTTTAACCTTGGCCATTACTTTTGAACCATAACAGGTACGGCTACCATATTTCACATGTGTATTCCTTGTGACATGACCTTTCTGTCAGTACCAACATTTTTGACCTTGCGACCTTGACCTTTGACCTAGATGTTGCCATTATCGAAAAAAACTTTAACCTTGGCCATTACTTTTGAACCATAACAGATACGGCTACCATATTTCACATGTGTATTCCTTTTGACATGACCTTTCTGTCAGTACCAACATTTTTGACCTTGCGACCTTGACCTTTGACCTAGATGTTGCCATTCTCGAAAAAAACTTTAACCTTCACCACTACTTTTGAACCATAACAGGTACGGCTACCATATTTCACATGTGTATTCCTTGTGACCTTTGACCTAGATGTTGCCATTCGGGGGCATCAGTGTTTCACAAACACATCTTGTCTAACCATGTGACTAAGCACAAATGATAACCATATTGAGAAGATGTGCCAAAAGCATGTTTCTGCCAGCTCAGTTGAAGGTCGAGGTCACAAAAAGAGTTCAACGGTCATTTGACTATATTTTGTGTCTGCTCCATATCTCTTGTAGGCCTAAAGGGTTAAAGAATAACTCACTACAAATGTCGACCATATTTAGAAGTTGTGCAAAGCCAATGTTTCTGCCAGCTCAGTTGAAGGTCAAGGTCACATTTAGAGGTCTAAGGTCACATGACTTAACTTTGTGTCTGTTCCATATCTCTTGAGTTTGAACCATCTCGCCACAAATATTCACCATATTGAGACAAAGTGCAGAATGCAGTTTTGTTGAAGGTCAAGGTCACTCTTAGAGGTCAAAGTTCATATTACTATATTGTGTACCGCATGAAGAACTTTTAACAACTCGTCACAAATGTTCAGCATAATCAGATGTTTAGCAGAGTTCATGTTTCTTCCAGCTCATTTGAAGGACATTTAAGACAAGTCGTACAACTATTTTGTGTCTGCTTGATATCTCTTGAACCGCTTGAAGGATTTTGAAATAACTCTCCATAAATGTTCACCTTATTAAGATGACGTGTTTCTGTAAGCTCAAGGTCACATTTAGAGGTTTTAGATCATTTAACTATATTTCATCTCTGCTCCATATCTTTGTACCACTTGAAGGATTTCTAAGTAACTCGCAACAAGTGATGCCATACTTATTATACCCCCAGATACGTAGTATATGGGGGCTATATAGGGGTCACGCTTGTCGGTCGGTCCATTGGTCTGGACTGGAATTCAATATAACTTCACAAGAATGATTGATACTAAGCCTAGTTGTGCATATTGTTAGCGTGTTGCACTCAAATTATTTTTAAATGAGTTATGTCCCCTTGAATTTCTCATACATAGTTGGTCTATAGACATTTCTTGTGAACACTATTTCTCAGCAACCCTTGGTCAGAATTCAATATAACTTCACAAGAATGATTGATACCAAGCCTAGTTGTGCATATTGTCGGCGTGTTGCACTGGAATTGTTATGTCTCCCCCATACATGGGGGTGACATATTGTTTTTGCCTGTTGACAAATAGCTGACCCCTATTGATTTTAATGTCAGAAGGTCAAAGGTCAAGGTCATGGTGACCTTGTGAGGTAAAAAGTGGTTTCTGCTCAATAACTGAAGAACGCTTGGGCCGAGGAACTCCATACTTGGTATGCAGGTTGGCCATGCCCATTAGAAGACCCCTATTGATTTTGAGGTCAGTACGTCTAAAGTCAAGGTTACAGTGACCTTGAGCTTTAAGGTCATAGTGACAATGAGCTGAAAAATTGTTTTTGCTTGAGCCCAGGAACTTCATACTTGGTGTGCTGGTTGGTCACTACAAGCAAATGACTTTTATTGATTTTGAGATCACTAGGTCAGTGGTCAAGGTCACGTCCATCACACTTGTTTCCGCTCAATAACTGAAGAACGCTTGGGCATAGGAACTTCATACTTTGTATGCAGGTTGGTCATGACCAGTTTAAAACCTTGTTTCCGCTCAATAACTGAAGAACGCTTGGGCTGAAGAACACCATACTTGGTATGAAGGTTTGTCATGCCCTTTAGAAGACCCCTATTGATGGCTTTGGCCATGGAAGTTATTACTTGGTGTGCAGGTTGGTCACCACAAGCAGATGACCCCTATTGATTTTGAGGTCACTAGGTCAAAGGTCAAGGTCATGGTAACCTTCAGCTGAAAAATGGTTTCTGCTCAATAACTAAAGAATGCTTATGCCGAGGAACTTCATACCTTGTGTGCAGGTTGGTTCTAACCAGTAGATGACCCTTATTGATTTTGTTTGATTTTGAGGTCACAAGGTCAAAGGTCAAGGTCATGGTAACCTTCAGCTTAAAAATGTTTTTTACTCTATAACTCAAGAATGCTTATGTCCAGGAATTTCATACTTGGTGTGCAGTTTGGTCCTAACCTGTAGATGACCCCTATTGATTTTGATGTCAGTAGGTCAAAGGTCACGGTGACCTTGGGCTGAAAAATGGTTTCCGCTCAATAACTGAAGAATGCTTCGGCCCAGGAACTTAATACTTAGTGTGCAGGTTGGTCATCACCAGCAATTGACCCCTATTGATTTTGAGGTCACTAGGTCATAGGTCAAGGTCATGGTAACCTTCAGCTGAAAAATGGTCATGAACATCATACTTGGTTTCGCATGTTGGTCCTAACCAGAAGATGACCCCTATTGATGTTGTTTGATTTTGAGATCACAAGGTCACGGTAACCTATATAAAATATTTTTTACTCAATAACTCGAGAACGCTTATGCCCTGGAACTTTATACTTGGTGTGCAGGTTGGTCCTAACTTGTAGTTGACCCCTATTGATTTTGACTCCATCATTTCTTTTCCTCCCCTACACCCACACAAATGGGGAGACAAGCGCTTTTTCAAAAAAGCAATCTCTAGTTTTTAAATGAGTTAAGGCCCCTTGAATTTCTCATACATAGTTGGTCTGTAGACATTTCTTGTGAACACTATTTCTCAGCAACCCTTAGTCAGAATTCAATATAACTTCACAAGAATGATTCATACCAAGCCTAGTTGTGTATATTGTCGGCGTGTTGCACTCAAATTATTTTTAAATGAGTTATGGCCCCTTGAATTTCTCATACTTATGTATATTGTCAGGCACCAGCTGGGGGTATTCATCACCTTCAGTGATATTTTTAGTTTAATTTGACCATCCTGTATCAGTATTACAATTACTGTCAATCTGGCAAGTGGGAGGCATATTTTTGTTTTAAAAAGCAACCATCTAGTTATTCCTTGTTAGTGTGGTGATTTTGATGTATTTATAGAGTTTTCATAACTTGTGTGAAAATCATTAATAAAACAATCAAGATGCTAATATGATATATTTTCTGAAAACCTTGAAAAAAGTTTACTTAATATCAAGACCTGGCCCTTTCACACATACAACAAATCTGAAGCAGAAGACTTTGAAAACTTACAGACAAAAATTTGGAAAATTTGAATATTTTTAAATGAAAGTAGGATTATTATTTACAGTTGAAAATTGTTGCAAAAGGAGAAATAGAAACCACTTATGAAAAGCAATTCCTCCTTTTGCCACAATATTTTCAAAAGTCGTCTGCTGCAGATGCATGTATTTGTGGGAAAGGGTTAAATTATTGACCACTGGAGTTAAAACTCTGACATGAACTTTAAGTTTGTCTTTTATGTAGAAGCAATTTTTTTTTTCATAATGTTTTATCAATTATAGTAGAGGAATACAATAGCTGCGACAAGGCAGAGGAAACATATGATGAAAGTGAACATATTTATACAAAATATTGTGAGGGATCTATTGTTTGGGCCAAAATGGCAGGTTACCCATGGTAAGTCTAAAATTTAACCGTTTCCCCTATACAACAAATTTGCAGCAGAGGACATGAAAGCTTATGTAAAAAACGTGAACAACATCTATAAATGAGAGTTTTATGATAAAAAAAAGTTATAAACATGGTGACAAAAGGAGGCATAACTCATTATAAACAATTTCTCCTTTTGTCACAATGTTTTAAAAAGTTGTCTGCTGCAGAGGCACCAGAGAGCTTTTGTATGAAGGAATGAATTGAATCTATAAACAATTTGTCATTGTTATTATCACATACAGCAAATCTGCAGCAGATGACTTTGAAAACATCTAGATAATACCATGGTAAATGGCTACAAAGCAAAGTATAATTTTATAATAGTGTTCAAACCATTGTCGAAAAAGTAAAAAAGTTGTGTGCTGCAGATGTGTCATAATGCATCTGCATTCGATAACTTGAATGCCTTGTCCCTAGCATTTAATATTTTGATTTCATAATTAATTTTTTTGCAGAATTCTTTGGTTTTCTTTTATTATACCCCCAAGACAAAAAGTGCATGTATATTATTGCTTTATAGGAGAAGCACTTGCTGTCTAGACCATTTTTTGTCCACATTTTTATTTAACAACCAGTTCAAAAGAATCTTTATTACCAAGTGTAGATTGGCTAAAAAAAAAAACAATTAAAAGTTGATGCTTTGGCTTATTATCTCCTCGTCAAACAGAGTTTGAGAGGGGATATAGTAACGGGGCTGTCCGTTTGTTCGTTTGTGCATCTGTGTGTCCGTCCGTAACAACCTTGTGACCACTCTACACTGAACATCCTTTGACCGATCTTAACCAAACTTGGTATACAGTTAGTATATGGCAAGGTCTAGAAGCCTATTATTTCTCAAGATCATACAGTCACGGTCAAGGTCAAAATTGGACTGCCTATTTTCCCATATAACAACCTTGTGACCACTCTACACTGAACATCCTTTGACTGATCTTGACCAAACTTGGTATACAGTTAGTATATGGCAAGGTCTAGAAGCCTATTTATTTCCAAGGTCATAGGGTTATGGTCAAGGTCAAAATTGGACTTTCCGTCTGTAACAACCTTGTGACCACTCTACACTGAACATCCTTTGTCTGATCTCAGTATATGGCAAGGTCTAGAAGCCTATTTATTTTCAAGGTCATAGGGTCAAGGTCAAGGTCAAAATTGGACTGACTATTTTCCCATATTATAACCTTGTGACCACTCTACACTGAACATCCTTTGTCTGATCTTAGTATATTGCAAGGTCTAGAAGCCTATTTATTTTCAAGGTCATACGGTCAAGGTTTTTTTGTTCGTTTGTGCGTCCGTCCGTAACAACCATGTGACCTCTCTACACTGAACATCCTTTCACTGATCTTAACCAAACTTGGTAAACAGTTAGTATATGGCAAGGTCTAGAAGCCTATATATTTTCAAGGTCATATGGTCAAGGTCAAGGTCAAAATTGGACTGCCTATTTTCTCATTTAACAACCTTGTGACCACTCTACACTGAACATCCTTTGACTGATCTTAACCAAACTTGGAATACAGTTAGTATATGGCAAGGTCTAGAAGCCTAGTTTTATACCCCCAAAAAACAAAATATATAGGAGTCACTGTGTCGGGCAGTCTGTCGGTCGGTCGGAAGCCATATTTTGTCCGGCCTATTTCTTACAAACCACTGGGTGGAATTCAATAAAATTTTACATGAAGCTTCTATACCAAGAGGAGATGTGCATACTCTAAAGGTCCTACAATTGCATGTTATTTTACAGAGTTATGGCCCTTTTACTTATTAAGTTGTTGGTCATATTTTGTCCGAAGTCATATTTTGTCCGGCTTATTTCTTACAAACCACTGGGTGGAATTCCATAACATTTTACATGAAGCTTCTATACCAAGAGGAGATGTGCATACCCTAAAGGTCTTACAATTGCATGTTATTTTACAGAGTTATGGCCCTTTTACTTATTAAGTTGTTGGTCATATTTTGTCAGGCCTATTTCTTACAAACCATTGGTTGGATTTAATAACATTTTACATGAAGCTTCTATACCAAGAGGAGATGTGCATACCCTAAAGGTCTTACAATTGCATGTTATTTTACAGAGTTATGGCCCTTTTACTTATTAAGTTGTTGGTCATATTTTGTCCGGCCTATTTCTTACAAACCACTGGGTGGAATTCAATAAAACTTTACATGAAGCTTCTATACCAAGAGGAGATGTGCATACCCTAAAGGTCTTACAATTGCATGTTATTTTACAGAGTAATGGCCCTTTTACTTATTAAGTTGTTGGTCAGTCGGAAGCCATATTTTGTCCGGCCTATTTCTTACAAACCACTGGGTGGAATTCAATAAAATTTTACATGAAGCTTCTATACCAAGAGGAGATGTGCATATCATACATATTTTACAATTGCATGTTCCTTTACAGAGTTATGTCCCTTTTGTTGGTCAGTCGGAAGCCATATTTTGAGTCAAGGTGCTGTTTTGGGGGGTATTTATCACCTTCAGTGATATTTCTAGTTTCTCAAGGCCATACGGTCAAGGTCAAGGTCAAAATTGGACTGACTATTTTCCCATATAACAACCTTGTGACCACTCTACACTGAACATCCTTTGACTGATCTTAGTATATGTCAAAGTATAGAAGCCTGTTTATTTTCAAGGTCAGACGGTCAAGGTCAAAATTGGACTTTGACTATTTTCCCATATAACAACCTTGTGACCACTCTACACTGAACATCCTTTGACTGATCTTAGTATATGTCAAAGTATAGAAGCCTGTTTATTTTCAAGGTCAGACGGTCAAGGTCAAAATTGGACTTTGACTATTTTCCCATATAACAACCTTGTGACCACTCTACACTGAACATCCTTTGACTGATCTTAACCAAACTTGGTATACAGTTAGTATATGGCAAGAACTAGAAGCCTCATCTTGATCACAAGAGAACTCGATGTGATGATTAAATACCGAGGGGATGCATCCGCTTTGCGGTGCCCTTGTTTTTCATGAATATATATTTCTTTTTTTTACTATTTCTTGACAACCTGTGTTTGGATTTCAATTTAACTTTACAAGGATCATTAATAGCAAGGCTAGTAGTACATATCAGTGGTATCTTGCGCTCAGATATATTTTCAGTGAGTTTTGGTCTTTTGGTTTTTGTTTATTAATAAAAAATTATTGCTCTCGTTCTTGCAACCATTGATTTAATTTCAAGGTAGCTTAATACAACTCATAAGTAACAAGTGTTAGTTGTGCATATTGGCATCATGTTGTGCTAAGATAAATTGTCATGGAGTTGTGGCCCTTTGATATTTGATCATGCTTTTTATCCAGAGCCAATAACGATCATAATGGTTAGATAACAATTTAAAGCAGACCTTATAGTGGTAATTTATTGTACTTCTCTCTGATTTATGAATATGAAAGTTTTACAACATTCAAGATATTTCTCTCAACGAGATGAAAACATTGTGGGCAAAGGAGAATTTGTTCTTAACAATTGCATTCACTTTCAATCACAATGTTTTCAGCTCTGTTTTATAATTATACTTCCAAGTTACCTGTAAATATCATATCAGATAAAATGTTCAACTTATTGTTTGATGATGTAGACCTTTTTTGATTGTGTTTAATTTGTAATCTGAGTAGTCCCATGAGTAGAACACTTTTCAAAGCCTTAAATTTTAAATAAAGATAAAAGTGATTTAGAACCAGTTATGCCCTATTATTAATATGAGTCATACTAAGAGAAAAGTTGTGTTTCCTACTAATGACATTTACCAACAGTGACAAATCAGATCAGACAGTGCACTGACTCACTCTGAGTGTTTACTTTGCACATCCATGACAGCTTAGGACTAAAGCTTTAATCTCTCCATGGTGACTTTTCTTTCTCTCACTGTACATTATTATGCTCAGATTGATTCTGTTCTGCTTACCATATGAATTATTTCAAAGTTATTGCTATACATTAAGACCAAGTTCACTTACTGCAGGTGGCCAGCAATGATAGAAATTGATCCAGACACAGAGAACTACTTCAAATTACATGAGAAAAATAGCATGGTTCCTGTAAGTATACCTTTCTGCAGCTACATTCAAAATACATGAGAAAAATACCATGGTTCCTGTAAGTATACCTTTTTGCAGCTACATTAAAAATACATGAGAAACATAGCATGGTCCTTTAAGTCCGATTTTGACCTTGACCTTTAACTTATGACCTTGAAAATAAATAGGCTTCTAGACCTTACCATATACTAACTGTATACCAAGTTCGGTTAAGATCGGTCGAAGGATGTATAGTGTAGAGTTGTCACAAGGTTGTTACGGACGAACAAATGGACAGTCCCGTTACTATATCCCCATCGCAAACTTTGTAAGCCGAGGGAATAATAAGTGCTGCTCCAGGAAACCCAACCTTTACGTTACTATGAGATATGTAGAAAAAGAACTGCCTGTACATCCATGCTAAAAATCCATTGAATACTATTTGTAAACAGAAGTTTCTTGTAAATGACTTATTGGTGAACAGTGCAGAGCCAGATCAGACTGCATGGATATACTGGCTGATCTGGATCTACACTGGTCACAAATGTCTTAAGGTTGGTTTTCGCAGAGCACTGATCATAATACGTACTAAATAGCTAAATATTTTGTTTGAATATAACTTAATATATGCCTGATACATGCTTAATTTATGCAATGATATTCTCGGAAAACCAATCAAAGTCTAAATAAAGATCTGTCTATGCATCCATTCTATAGGAAGAAAATTATAGAAACATTTTGGAAGCTCCTTTGACTATCTGGCAACCAGTGCAGATCCAGATCTGACTGGTGATCTATGCAGGATGAGGTGGTAAAAGCCCCATAGTTGGTTTTCCTCCCTCTGTTCATTGATCATTCGTTTGCTTTCAGACACACTATCATTGTGTATTTCTTGATGACAAAATTTCCAGAGTTTGGGTGAAAGCTACGCAGCTTAAGCTATTCAATAGGGATGATGAAAGATGCATATTTAATAAGAAATTTAAGGTAAATAGAAATTCTGTGTCTGAAAATGTAGTGCCTTTTTTGTGGTGACCATAAGGATCTATCTTAGCAGAGAAGATACAACTTGTGAACCAGTATCGAGTGGACTTTGTATGCCTTGTGACAAGACTTTTCTAGTGATATCAAACTGTTTGATCTTATGACCTTGACATTTAACATTGACATATCTCTAGTTACATGTACAACATGGATCTGTCAGGTAAGACATGTCTCATGCACATCAAATTATGGTGAGAGCCATAAACTTTCACTTTTTGTATTGCATGTCTGTCCATTACTTCACTTATCATCCAACTTTCACAGGCCACATATATATGCACTTGTTTAATATTATCTGTTCTATTTATATATGTACATTTGAGAGGCATTCTGCAAAAATCAACCTTAAAGTATTCGGGACGAGTTTATATCCAGATAAGCCTATGGATAGATGCATCCATGCAGTCTGATCTGGCTCGGCACTGTTTGCCTATAAGTGGTACATTTGTAAAAGGTTTCAAGAAACTTCGATCAAAAAGCAGTTTCCATTTTAGACGTGAGGCAGGTATTTTTCCACACCTGTAATAAATACAGTAAGGTTGGTTTTTCCCTGATCACCGCTCACACACACACACACACACGCACACACATATATATATTTATATATTCATTTCATCATTTTCGTTTAAGTATATTATGAACCAAGTAGATTTACCTTGAAAGAAGCATCTTTTGAAAATGACGGACCCATATGACAAATCTTTATTCAAAAGTATATAAGCTATGCCAACATTCTACTTGTTGATTTAATATCTGAATTTAACGTTTTTCATTTCAGTCAAAAAAGAAAGGTTCATCGATAGAGAAAGAAGTCAATACAGCCAAAAAAAATGCAATGGCTGCTCTAGACTATCCACTGAAGGTAAATCAAATTTGCCCATTCCCACATACATGCAGCACATCTGCAACACATGACTTTGAAAACCCAGTTGAAACATTGTGGCAAAAGGAGAAATTGATCTTTCTGAGCTGTTTTTAGCTCACCTGAGCTTTGCTCAAGGTGAGTTATTGTGATCGCCTTTTGTCCGTCGTACGTCGTGCGTCAACTTCTTCTCCTCAGTAACCAGTGGGTCAATTGGGATGAAACTTCACAGAAAGCATCCTCTCAATGACCTCACCAGATTTCCTTCAAATTTTTGGGATCCATGCAGAATTCTGGTTTCCATGGCAACGAAATGAAAAAAACTTCAAAATTCTTCTTCTCCCAAACTGGTTGGCAGATTTTCAAATAATTTTGTAGAAATGTTCCTTGGATGACCCTCTATCAGATTCCTTCAAGCCATGTTGATTGGTTGAAAAACATGGCCGCCAGGGGGGGGCGGGGCTATTTTGCCTTATAAATATGGCTATAGTGAAAATTTAAAAAATCTTCTCCTCCGAAAGTGTCAGGCCTATTTTCAAATAATTTTGTAGAAATGTTCCTTGGATGACCCTCTATCAGATTTCTTCAAGCCATGTTGATTGGTCTAAAAACATGGCCGCCAGGGGGTCGGGACTATTTTGCCTTATATGGCTATAGTGAAAACTTAAAAAATCTTCTCCTCCGAAAGTGTCAGGCCGATTTTCAAATAATTTTGTAGAAATGTTCCTTGGATGACCCACTTTCGGATTCCTTCAAGCCATGTTGATTGGTCAAAAAACATGGCTGCCAGGGGTGCGGGGCTATTTTGCCTTATATGGCTATAGTGAAAACTTAAAAAAATCTTCTTCTCCGAAAGTGTCTGGCCGATTTTCAAATAATTTTGTAGAAATGTTCCTAGGGTGACCCTCTATCAGATTCCTTCAAGCCAAGTTGATTGGTCGGAAACTATGGTTGCCAGGCGGCGGGGCTTATATAGCTAAAGTGAAAAAAACAAACAAACAGGTGAGCGATTCCAGGGCCATCATGGCCCTCTTGTCATAATTAATCTGCTGCAGATGCATCAAAATATGTCTGCATGTGAAAAGGGTCTACTGATGTATTAGCCTGTCCATACAAAAAGGTACAGGTAGGTCATTGGAAACTGTAGATCCAGATCAGCTTCTGGACAGTGTAATCAAAATTTACATTTACTTTAATCTCTTATACAGAGATGTATAAGTTTAGATATGACTGAGAAAAAGCACAAATTGGTCTTGACTTGCACTATTCACTATTTGTCTCAGTGTCCTTATACAAGTTGCTTCTAGTTCAAAACCCTGTATCAAAAATTACCCTTCATGTTTTGAAGAAGATATTAATTTTCCTTCCTTAACTTGTGTCAAAAATATAATTCAACAGTTAACTGTAAAGGTGGCATATGTTTAACTTGTTATGTTATAAACTTACCAGAGAAAGGACTGCACAACATAGCCTGAGTCAAATCATCTTAATCTGGCCAATAATACTCCTTAGATATCGACCTTGAAGAAAAAGAGTAACCACAAAGAAACGCATTCTGGGATAAGAACATAAATAAGTTTACTGATTAAAATCTTCAAACCCATGTATCAATATTAACTGTTACTCACTTTAAAACAAAAAAAAAATGAATTTGAACTAGAAAATGACATTTAAATCTAAATTGCATGAATTTATTTCAACAAATGTAGCAACCAGTAGTATTATTAATTACCGTATGTCTAAATTGAAAACTAATATAAAACGACAAAATTGTACTTATCTAAAACAATAATTCTTCTTGTGACAAATGATTTAACCACTATATAACGGTTCACTCTGACAGGCGTGTACAGTTATACAAAATTTACATGTTTGGCGGAGTCGACGACAGTAATCATAGAAATTTGTTTGTGATTGCATGAGCTCCTCGTGATTTTGTACACTGTATATTTTGCGGCCTACAAAAGCGACACGAGTCTCATAAGATCCTTTTTGGCAGGATTGCTCTAGCAATTCTGGTCTATAGATTGGCGATGTCCGCCTGTCTTTCCGTCAACATTTTGGTTAAAGTTTCAGGTTGAGGCAAAATCTCAGCACTGGAAAGGGTTTCAAACTTGAAACTTTGCCTGAAGGTAACCAGTAACAAGTTCTATTGATTTCTAGGGTTACTTTGACCTTGACCTTGGTTTGTCGATTTTCAAGGTCAAATTGCCAACAATCCGGCCTTACCGTCTTCAGTGGTTTCTTGTTTCTGTTACTCTTCAGTAACACACCGCTAACATTCTGTACCTTCTAATTATAGGAATATAAATGTTTCCATAACCATTTTCTTTTTATTTTGTTTCGAAAAGGGTAAATAATTAAATATGGAAACATGACGAAAACAAGAGAATTGAGCTTTCAAATAAACATGCTTAACAAACAAATTTAAACTACAAAACATGCTTCTATCCTCCATTCTGTACCTTATTTAATTTTTTCCTCTATATACTTCATTCTTTTTCTCTTATTCTCAATTTCTCCCTCATATTGATTTAATTACTATGTCTTTCATTGCCCTCTGATCACGTTGTATAATATATTTCAGAGCTGTCATTTATGTATTATGTACATACTCGGCATCGAAATGAAAAAATATTGTAATTGTAATATTGGAAGCATTTAGCATTTTCTGTGACGCCCTGTTTGGATTCTGAATGTCCATGCTTCTTTCAATACTAAAAAAACACTTTTAATTGGCATAACAAACTTAGTGTCTGCATTATTGTGAAGCAAATGACTGATAATTTTCAAATATTTTTTTTTCAATAAAATTTCTTTGAATTTGTAGATCAAAAATAAGAAATTAGATGTTCTAGAAAAGGCTCTCAGAATAATTGTAATCTTTATCTTAACATTACCATGTTAAACATGTATAGCAGGGCTCCACATAACCGATAAACTGCCTGTTTAAACTGATTTTGAACTTGGCGGACCGTTTTCAATATTAAAACTAGTAACTAAATCGGTCCAGGAATTTTTATAAATTAAAACTAATATAAAATCGGTCCAGGAATTTCTATAAAGCTAACTATATAACACCTCCGCTACAGGTCACATTGTAAACAGAGTCGTCTGTACACCTTCGAGATAGTCACTTACTGTGACGTAAACAGGATTATCGATCCAATTAAGTTCGGCAATCGTGTAAACTGATAGATAATGCCAATCAGAATACCTCGGTGATGAATAGATGACGGAATTACCCGAGAAAATCCCATTGAATGCATGCAGTAATAATTTCATGCATCTGATTGGCTGTTGGGGTTATTAGGGAATTACCTTAGGTCACGTGACCTTTGTAACCACCTTTCAAGATGGCATGGAAAAAGAGATATTTACGAAAAGTTTCATAAAAATAAAATTTTCACTGTATTTTATAAGGCATAAGTTTTAACTTCATTTCATTTAATTTGTCCTTCGATACATTAGTGAAAGGGCTCAATGAAATTTACTTGCGATGTTCAAAAAGTCAAATGACCGGCTTGGCAACGCTTATTATGTTGACAAAGAGAACCGGGTCAAACCGGTTCATAATTACTCAGCTGGGTAAATGTACTTACCTAAAAAATGGCTTTCTCTAATTAATCATGGTAATTCCAAAACAACAAAGACCTTTTTTGTAGTAAATTTTTTGTTTTTATGTAGACAAAACAAAGTTAACTGTACAGATAAGAGAAATGTATCTTCTGTGCGAAACCAATAATTTTCTAGTAAGTACGGGTCGAACAATCTTAAGTATGAACGAGCAATGTAAACACACATTGTAAACAAACATGTGGTTATGTTTGTCTGCAAATTTTGGAAAATTATGATTTGTAAAGTACTTCTACATTGACATTAACGAGCGATGACACTGTTATGCAACCATCTATGCAAGGTAACCTGCAATAAACATGAAATTTGTGTATATTTGTTTTTAAAAGAGTTTCAATGTAAATAAAATTAACGGCGGGGGGGGGGGGGGGGGGAATATTCTGGACCGATTGAGATTTCAAAATTTCCAAAGCCCTGATGTATAGGCATGGAAGATAATAAAGTTGTGACCGTTTATATGTCACTGATACTACCAATTTACTGACAGATTTAGAAAACATTCTTGGAAATGGTTGCTTTAATGAGCACTTTCTCATTTCTACAATAATTTCAACTCTTTTTTAAATTTGATTCATCACATCATCTGATTGCTGTTAAACTCTTCAAAAAATGTCATTATATAATATAAAGAGGGGCAAACAGACTTCTTAAAAGTTGTCCATCAAAAAATATATACGGTTCGACGAAGTTTGTAATAAAATTGGACCGACTGTCTGACACTTTTTAAAGCAATTATTTATCAAAAAACTTCAAAAATGGAGAAACATAGAGAACATTTTATCATTTAAGCTCTACTTGCCAAAGGCCAGAAGAGCTTATGCCATGCGGTTGTGTCCGTCGTCAGTGCGTCCGTAAACAATTGCTTGTGAACGCAATAAAGTCCTAAGTTTTGATTGTATCTCAATCAAACTTATACAGTAGTTTGATATCCATGAGAGCTTGGTTACTTTTGCAAACCAGACAGATCCGCCCATGCAAGACTGGATTATGGGTCTTGCATTTGTCAAAATTGCTATAATAGAGCTTGTGAACCCAATATAGGCTCCATTTACTATCTGATTTTCACTAAATTTGGATGGTAGTTAAATATTGGTGAGAGCTTGGTTCCTTTCGAAAACCAGCCAGATGTGCCCTTGCATTAGCCGACTTGTTTGACATAGCTGGAAGTAACATGAGTGATGTTCTTCAACACACTCACCACAATCACATTGCTTGATTTACTTGAGTAACAAATCACAAGTGCAGTTAAGTTGACAAAAGGAATTGTAACTCATGTTAACAATGTCATCCCCAAAGGGACCATTCTCTTTTTACAAACTGATAACTGCGTAAATTAACAGTTTTTAAAAGGAAAATAAATATGTTTTCATCCATTTTTAAAATACAAATTCATATAGAAGTTTAAGTACTTTTTTCTAAAAGACAAAATTCGTTGTAACTAAAGTGTCAGTTTCTACTGCTTAAAAATCACATTGGATAGAAATTATCGCAAAGGAACCCCATGCTTGTTATGGGTTGTAAACATTTTTTAAAGCATCAGCATATTTCGTCCTGCAGATTTTCTTTCGGTCCGGCACATTTTAGGGCTTTGTCAGATTTTTTTTCAAACTTTCATGCAGTCTGAAGTAATTGTTTTAAGAAGTACACACCAGTAGAAAACTAATCTTTGAGTCAGTGTAACTAGAGCAGCATGCACCTCTTTGCTAGCTGACTGATACTTTTCCTGTTCACAATCTTGTCAATAAAACATCCTTGAATTCCTTGGAGAAAGTTCATAACCGGAAAGTGACTGTATCAGTATGCAGTTTAATGGTAACTGGGATTACTTAATAAACCTCCGAGGGTTGGTCTCGTGTGAACTGGCTCTTCATAAGGTTATAGGATGACATTTTAGGTTAGAAATTGAATTTTAGAAATCTGTTTTTAGCTAACCTATGCACGAAGTGCAAGGTGAGCTTTTGTGATCACTGAATGTCCGTCGTCGTCGTCGTCTGTCCGTCCGTCTGTTAACAATTTCCTACAAATGACTTCTTCTACTAAACCAACGGACAGATTTCAAAATAACTTCACAGGAATGGTCCTTAGGTGGTCCCCTTTCAAAGTTGTTCAAAGAATTTCATTCCAAGTAGAACTTTGGTTGCTGCAGCATCAGAAAAGGGGAAAATTGCCAAATCTTAAAAAATCTTCTTGTTCATAAGTGTTGGCCCGATTTAAAAATTATTTTGCACAAATGTTCCTTGGGGCATTCCCTACCAAGCTTTGTTCAAATATTTCCGATCCGTTGAAAAACATGGCCGCAAGAGGGTGGGGCTTGTTTTCCTTATATGTGCATTGTTAAAACTTTAAAAATCTTCTTGTCCAAAAGTACTGGCCAGATTTCAAAATAACTTCACAGAAATGGTCCTAAGGTGGTCCCCTTTCAATGTTGTTCAAAGAATTTAATTCCAAGTAGAACTTTGGTTGCTGCGGCATTAGAAAAGGGGGAAATTGCCAAATCTTAAAAAAACTTCTTGTCCAAAAGTGCTGGCCCGATTTAAAAATATTTTGCACAAAATTAATTATTTCCGATCCGTTGAAAAACATGGCCGCAACGGGGCGGGGCTTGTTTTCCTTATATGTACATTGCTAAAACTTTAAAAATCTTCTTGTCCAAAAGTACTAGCCAGATTTCAAAATTACTTCACAGGATGGTCCTTAGGTGGTCCCCTTTCAAAATTGTTCAAAGAATTTAATTTCAAGTAGAACTTTGGTTGCTGCGCCATCAGAAAAGGGGAAAATTGCCAAATCTTAAAAAATCTTCTTGTCCAATTTGAAAATTATTTTGAACAAATGTTCTTTGGGGCACCCTCCACAAATAATTCTGATCTGTTGAAAACATGGCCACCATGCAGGGGGCAGAGGTTGTTTTCCTTAGTTGTATAAATTTATAAAGTGAACATTGAAAAGTATCAAGTTTGAAACTATACAATGAAGTTCAATTTTTTGTTGGAAATTTGCCTTTTATGTTTCAGGTTGTCTTGTTCTAGGAAGATTTTTTCAGAAGTCAATCTTTGACCTCTGGATCTTTGATCTTGGGTTCAAATCCCTGTGAATATGAAGGTCTGTCATTGGATTTATTGTTGACACACTTTCTACAAAGAACTAGGAGGCAGACTTATAGCTTGATTAATATAAGCTGAAGTTTGTTGTGCAATTAATGTAAAATGAATGCTGTCATAGTTTTACATTAATTTCTGTACTTGAATGACCTTCTTCCAAGGTTATTCAAATAAATCAGATCCATTGAAAAACATGGCCACCAGGGGGGGTTGCTTGTTTTCCTTATATGTATAGAGTAAAAACTTTGAAAACTATTGAAGTTCTATTAAATCAGGTGAGCGATATAGGGCCATCATGGCCCTCTTGTTTTAGCTTACCAGAGCACAAAGTGCTCCAGGTGAGTTTTTTGTGATCGCCTTTTGTCTGTCGTCGACTTTTGCCCTGTTAACACACTACAGGCTACATTTTGCATCCGATCTTCATGAAAGATTATCAGAACATGCCTCGCCATCAAATCTTGGACAAGTTCGAAACTGGGCCTTTGAGGTCAAAAACCAGGTCACTAGGTCAAATTGAAGGGAAATATTGTTAACACTTTGGAGGTCACATTTTCAACTTGCGCATGTTGAAACTTTATCAGAATGTTTGTCTTGATGAAATGTAAGTTTGGTTCGAACAAGAATCATGTCGGGTTAAAAAGTAGGTCACTAGGTCAAATTGAAGGAAAATCTTGTTAACACTTGAGGCCGCAATTATTGCTTCAGCAGCTTGAAATTTTATCAGAAGGTTTGTCTTTATGATATCTAGATCGAAAATAGGTCATGTAGGATCAAAAACTAGTTCACTAGGTCAAATTGAAGGACAATCTTGTTTTGCTTCAGCAGCTTGAACTTTTGTCAGAATGTTTGTCTTGATAATATCTTGGACAAGTTTGAATATAGGTCATATTGACTCTAAAACTCGGTCACTAGGCCAAATTTAAGGAAAACGTTTTCAACACTCTGGAGACTACATTCTCAGGTGAGCGATCCAGGGCCTCATGAATGTCCCTTTTGTTTGTGTGTTTCAGGAGAGAATAAAGATTTTTGGATTTGCAGCCAAGTTTAAAGGTCATTGGGGTAAAGAATATTTTCATGGTAATGGATACAGATTATTAATAATAATTTTGATTTCTTGAACTTAAATGTTTTTGGTCACCTGAGCTGATAAAATGCTCAAGTGGAGTTATTGTTACCACACATAATAATGTAATGTAATTATAGAGACCAATAATTATTGCTCGGATAGAGCATAAGCTTTCTAGCTTCTATTATAGTCCCATTTGGTAGTGTACACTATATCGTGTACAAGCATCTGACAGGTGCAGATAAATTCAAGAGACAATGGAGTCCACTGCAGGATAGAGTTATCTAACTTGATAATCTCCATAGGTGTGGTAGTTGAGAAGCATTGTATAAAGTTTCAATGAAATGCATCAAGTAAATACTGAGATATAGACTTAACCAGAATTTCAAAGTAAAAAATGGGTCATAACTTGCATAAAATGCAAGATAGAGTTGTAGAAAGTTTCAATTCAATGCATCAAGTAAATACTGAGATATGGACTCTTGATTTAGTTGCACGCAAAATTTTAACCAGAATTACTAAGTAAAATAAGGGCCATAACTTGGAAAGATTTTTTAACTTGATAATCTACATAGGTGTGATGATAGGTAGGGTTGTAGATGCAATACTAGTAGTATTTAAGTACTTGCATGCAAAACCTTAACCAAGGTGTGACTTGGACACCAATGACGGCAGGGTGAGTAGTATAGCTCTCATATTCTTCGAATAGTCGAGCTAAAAATGGGATTGTCAGAAGCATGCACTCACTTAAACAGACACCCAAACATAGAATCGGGATTGGCAGAAGCATTCACTCCCATATACAGTCACCCAGACATAAAAAGAGCTGTCGGAGCTATTCCACTGCTTATTAGTTAAAGAGATATGGACTATAATGTAGTTGCATGCAAAACATCAACAAGAATTTCTTAAAGGGTAAGTATTTACATTATATGCAGGAAAGAGTTATCTAACTTGATTATTTACAAAGGTGTGATGGTTGGGAAGGGTTGTATAAAGTTTCAAGGCAATGCACCCAGTAAATACTGAGATATGGACTCTTTAAATGACATAGATAGATCTTCTACAACATAACCAAGTCCAAACTTTATAAGAATACATATCGGGGTATTCTCAAAAAAAAAAAAAAAACTTTTTCCATTTAGAACTCTATGGCAGCACAAAGAAAGAAAGATAAAGATCATGTAATTAGTATACATGTAGACACATTCTAACGCCTTTGTAGCAAATGACTTTTAAAAACATTGTGGTAAAAGAGGAAATTGCCCACAATGAGCAATTTTCCTTTTGACACAATGTTTTCAACTTCCATTTGTAGATATTTTTCAATTTTTTGCCTGTATGTTTCCAAAGATATCTGCTGCAGATTTATTGTTTGTAGGAAAGGGTTAAAAAAACCATTAGTTTATGTTAATTTGTCTAGACCAATTTGGATATGATAAAGTGAAACAAGTGAAGAAGGAGAAGATTGAAGTTAAAGAGGAGATAATTGATGATACTACTATAGATGATGTTCTTGGTAACACGGAGGCTTTATTATCTAATGTAGAAGAGATGCTGGATTCACTAGACAGCCCCCTCGAAGATTCAGATGAGGGTAAATATAGACAATGTCGTGCAATAACCAACCTTTTAAACTTTCAATGAGCCAAACCCCGCCAGCTCAGTCGATAGCGACACAGGATATCAATCCAGGGGTTGTGAATTTGAACCCTAGCTTGGCCAACATTCTTTCCATCAGGTGTCATTTGTCTTCCACCAATGGGCTTACAGTCTATGCTGGAAAGCAGTCAGTTGCTTGAGAAAGACTTGTCTGGATAACTGGTGTAAGAAAGCCAGGAAACACATGGGTATGTGAACTGGATGCCATAATATGATTGGAAAGTTGTTGAAAACGGAGTTCAACCCCAATCAATCATTCTAAACTTTGTTGAAACCAAAGAGTCCAATAAGCATGCGCCTAAGCATTGTCTGTTCTAGATAATTCATGTTTGCCGTCGTATCTTACAAGCAACCCCTGAAAGCCTCTAGAGAACGGTCATGACCAAAAACCATCTGGCCAGCTGCACTGTATAAAAGTTTTAATTTATTATAACTAGGGATGGGACCGAGTACTCGGTCGAATGTTCGACACATTTTAATTGAATAGTTGTAAGAAATACACATCAATATGTTTCGATAAGAACTGTTCCAATTGTTTGGGTAATTGTTCGTCCTATCATTCTTATCTATTCGGACGAAAGGAAAACAATAAAATTACAACCATGCCTCCTGCTAAATCCGCCGTCTGGAAACATTTCAAGCGCACAGCAGATGACAAGTCAGTTAAATGCATGTGGTGTTCATATTACGGACACCGGTTAATTCGAAAACCGAAAGAAAAAAACCCTTTCTGGTTGTTGATTTATGTTCCTTATTTTCATAGATGATAAAAAAATTATTTTATTAAATTTATTGTTTATCATTCTTGGTATTGTTTTCCATCCACCATTTGACTTGCTTTTTTCCCAGCGACTTTAAAGAGATATACAGTCTGCACCCAAACGTTTGGATGTTTACGCCAATGCAAATTCTGGATGTATTTGTTGAATTATTTTGTTTTCAAAAATAAAACAACTATTTTTTTTCAAATATCAAATATTAAACGTAGAGGCAAAAACAAATGCATGTTTGTTCTTATAAAATCAATTCAAATTTAGTGCACGATGACAATACTATTCTGAGAGACAAGACGTTTGATGAACGAATTTACACAATGTGATTTCTTGCGAGTACCCGAGTACTCGATTGGAAGAGTTCACGAGTACCCGAGTACTAATATCGGTACTCGTTCCCATCCCTAATTATAACTGATATTAATTTCAGCACTTCTGAAGATTGCTTTTTATTTGACCTGGCTTACATGGCTTACATGTTTGTTCTTCTAGCCTTTTACCTTATATGTTAATTTTAGCTGATTCAGTTTTTTAGAACTTCCTGCTTTGAACTGAAGAAATGTTTCATGTACATTTGGAATATAATCTTATTTGGAGTATAATTTTGCTCCAGCAATGTTTTCAAAAGTTGTTAGTCAAAATGTCAAGGGTCCTCTGTTTTAGGTAAGGATTAAACCTGTGCAATTAAGTAAACATAGGGCAAGTGACCTGAAGAGGATAGTGTAAACAGATATTCTTGGAGAATATCCTTTTAAAGGCTTTATTGTGCAGGGGGACACAAAGGGATCCTTTCTTTTACAAACATTTTGACAGGCACTAGTCCGCAATAAATGTGTTTCTGCGAACACATTTTCAAACAAACATTTAATAACAAACCCTATGTTTTGGGTGTCTATTCAATGGGTTTAATCCGGGAATTAAACCTTTTAGAGAATGACCAAAGCCCAGATAGACAGCTTATGGCTGTCTTCAGGATTTCTGTGTTTCTCGAGTCTCAGTGTCAATAATTTGAGTAAGGTAGGATATTTTGTGATCTCAGACTTAGATTGGGATTGTATTTACGTTCACTCAGAGCAGGATCAAGGACACTAAGTAGAACACATTGTTCAGGCTTGATCAATTTAGTATGATATGTACAAGGCATTTTCTTACAAAACTTCTGGATTATACTTTAAATCACCTGGGTTAGTGCCCTTCACTGATTTATTTTTCTTTCTTCTTTTTCTTGATACAAAGGAATTTTGGTACATGTCTGCAATTGCCAGCTCCTGAAAACATAATGAAAAAAGAAGAAATTGTTTATATAATAAAAGTTGAACATCCATTCAGATTTTAACTTACTTAAAAGTGTTTAGGGAAGAGCAATTTGAAAAATTAGTCCTTTATGTACTGTGCCCCCCTCTTTAATATGTAAATAAACTCAAAGCAATCTACATGTACATGCTTACATGTACCAAACTATTGTTGTGTTAACTGATATGAATTTGAAAAATCAAACTGACAAGAGAGTCGATACGTGTTCTTTCTGTGTGCCAAATGGCTTGAGAGGCAATTCATTTACTGCATTTACTGGTTTGACTGTCGGTCTTCATTTTAACAAAGTCTGACATACCAGAGGCCATCACATATTGTTGATGACATTTATCCAACTATACAAAATTCACTCAACAATGAACCTTTTCAAGTTGATGACGCTATTTGTGTACGAGTAATTTACTGTTTAGACTAATTAATTTACTTTCTATTCACGGTGCTTCAGAGAGGGCATTGATTTGATAACTAGAATCACTCCCTTTCAAAAGACCTAGACAAGCACAGTTTGATCAAAGTCTTCAATGTTGATCATTCAGTCTATAATCTTTTCTATGAAGCTTTTTACCTTATTTGATATTTTCATACTTTAATATCTTGTTTTTGTATAAAGCATATTAGTTGCCACATAGTCTGTTTGTTTGAGTGCAGGTTTCTGTCATGCAGTCACATTTTGATGTCCGTATATTTATTTTTGTTACTTCATGCTTCTGACAATCCCATTTTTAGCTCCATATCTCAGTATTTACTTGATGCATGCATTGCATTTAATTAAACATTATTCAACCTTTCGCATCCATCACACCCATGTAAATCCTCAAGTTGGTAGAGTTTGGCTATGAAAACTTTAAAATTCTGCCCAATTTTGCAAATAATGTTCCTTTTGTGACCCTCTACAAGATTACTTTTAGGGATGTTGGTTGGTTAAAAAAAGTTATTGTGGTAGGCATCCCAATCACATTGGATAATCAACCAAATAAACGAAACTTACCTGTAAGTTGATGTTTGGTTGTGATTCTATGTAGTCATACATAACTGGAGGGATTAAATGAGATGTGCGAGCACCTTGACCGAGAATATCAGTATTGAAAGCGTAAAGGAATTTATCTTTGGGAAAAAGAAAACAGCGAAATTCCAGTATATCTTATCCTCTCTGGGAGGGAAATAATTATCCACGGGTGGGCATTTAATCCCTCCAGTTATGTATGACTACATAGAATCACAACCAAACATCAACTTACAGGTAAGTTTCGTTTATTTGGTTGATTCTATTACGTCATACAAACTGTCGGTCTCAAATGAGACTTCAAAGCTCCCAAAAAGAAATTTCAAGAGCTGTGCAACAATAGAAATAGAAACACATACCTTGTCTTATGTATCTGAACTGTATCTCTATACAAACACTGATGAATCATAAACATTGCACTTCACTGGTTTACAGTAATATTTGGCAAAAGTAAGTTCACTTGCCCAACTAGCTACTTTCATTATTTCTTGAATTGGAACTCCTGTTGCTTTGGCCTTAGACGATGAAGCTCCTCTGATACTATGAGAGGTGAATTTCTTGATGTCAATTCCAATTAAACATAACTTGTTTAAGCCATCTACTTACAGTGCTAGAAGACACGCACTTATATGGTTTTGCATAGCTTATAAACAATCTTCGCTCAGTTTCCCTTATACCTTCAGTTCGAGCTAAATACATTTCTAATGTATAATAAACACAAATCCTCCTGTCTGGAGAATATTTTCTGAGTTCTAATACTGGATTAGGTCTACCCCTCTTAGATTGCTTAAGCAATTCACAATAATGTAATATATACATACATGGATCTTTCTTAAGATCTGTTATAGTCAATAAACTTAACGAATGAGCTCGACTTGCCCGAGTCAAAGCTATAAGCATTACAAGTTTGTATGTTAGAAGTTTCAATGACAATCCCTCAGTTGGTGACAAAGACTGTAGGTAAGACAGAACTTTAGAAACATCCCATGTCTCACTATATTTAGATTTTGGTGGACATAAATTAAAAACACCAGTCATATATCTAATAACTAAAGGATGAGATCCTGCTGAAAATCCATCTGAAGTTACACACATGGATGAAAGGTCACTACGTGCTGTATTCAATGTATCATACTTAAATCCGCAGTTAAAAAGTTCAGTAAGGAATTCAATAACGTTGTTTACAGACACTTGAAATGAATTAATTTGCCTTTTACAACAGAAGACCAACCATTTGTTGATGTAAGTGGAATATTGCTTCTTGGTGGATTTCCTCCATGAAGCCATAATGATGTCTGTAGACTTTTTCGAAATTCCTCTGCTTCCAAAGGATCTCCTGACAAACGACATACCATCAACTGTAGTTTGTTTGTTAGTGGATGAATTTTCTGTGTTTGACAAATGGAGAGAATACCTGGCTTCACTTTGATTTTCAATGGAAAGTCTATTAACATCTCCAGAATCACTGGGTACCAGTTCTGTGTTACCCACAGTGGTGTCACCAACACCATCTCTGCTCTGTCCTCCCTCAGCTTCTGTACAGTTTTGCCAATAAGGCTGAAAGGAGGAAATGCATATATTGGACTATACAAAGACCAATGAAGTGAAAATGCATTAATTGCTTCAGCTTCAGGATCTGGTTTCCATGAAACATAACGTTCACACTTTTTATTCAACCTTGAAGCATAAATGTCAATCTCTGGTTTACCAAATGTATGTACTATCTTATCAAAGATTGGTCTACAAATAGACCACTCTACATTTTCATTGAAATGTCTTGATCCGAAGTCAGCTTTATTGTCTTTGCCTGGAACATGTATTGCAGACAACCAGATGTGTTTCTCTATACAAAACATCCAAATATCTCTAGCAATGGTGTTGCAACTTTCAGACTTTAAACCACCCATGTTATTTATATAACACATTGCACAGGTATTGTCTGTTGCAATTTGAACATTTATATTTCTACGGTCAATACAAAAAGATCTAACTGCATGTGAAATAGCAAGAATTTCTAGAGAATTAATATGGTGAATTGACTCTTGGTCATTCCAACGACCTCCAATAGTTATGTCATTACATACAGCACCCCAGCCATCTAGGCTTGCATCTGTAGTAATAACAAAAGCTGGAGTACTATGGTTAATATGCCTTTTTTGTATTGGCAACTGATCAATCCACCATTTCAACTCTGCTTTCATTTCACCTGAGATAGTCATATATGATTCGAAATTACCCTTACTGTATTTCAGGGCTTCTATCTTTCCTTTTTCTAGGCATCTATAGAATAGAGGCCCATATTCTACAGCCGAAAACGATGAAACCATAAGACCTATTATTCTGGCTACATGCTGAATCTTAGCATAATGCTCTACATATAGGATTCTGCATTCTGATGTAATATTCAATATTTTGGATTCAGGCAGGGTCACAATCATTTTCTCTGAATCTATATCATTTCCAAGAAAAGTGATTTTTGTTGACGGAATTAAAACCGACTTAGTCGGGTGAATAATAAATCTTCCATCAATCCTACTGTGTCAGAAACATTTTCTTCACATTCATTATAGGAATCACCCAAAAGAATTGAGTCATCAATATAGCCTGAATTAACATGTCCCATCATACGCAAAGATGCATATACTGGTTTCATCAATTTTGTGAACATTCTGGGGGCACAAGATATACCATTAGGTAAACAAACATGCTGATAGATTTTACTTAAACTTGGAACAGTTCAGTACTTAAACATGATATGTTCATGGTCAGGTCTTGATTTGACATTTCTTTGGACCTTTGATATCTTAAAACCCATTTGTTTTACAAATTTTCTTTAAATCTCTCTTTTCAGATTCAAACTTCAGTGTCAATGAAATGATCTGTGTAGAGGGTAGAAAGAAGGGCAAGTCAAGTAACATATCATCTTTTGTTATCAAAACATTTGAAGAATTATAAACTATAGTAATTGTTTTTCTCACAGTATCTGATATTATATTACTTTCTCATTTTGTTTGAAAAAAGAAAAAATCATCTCGAGAAATGTATTAGTGCCTGAGTGAAAATGTATTTACATCTATCAATGCATTTAAAGGGGGAAAATGAGTCTTCAGAGGTTTTGAAGTAGATCAAATCTTGGTTTTTGGTAATAAATAACGTCATGACATTTTGAAAAAGGGAAGATACGGATCAGTCTACATCTCTGCACATTTTGATCCAGATTTTTGCTTATTGCAATTTCTAAGTTGTGAATTATTCTGACCGTTTCATTTCTTTTAGCAAATAAGACATATCTTCTATTGCAAATATTGAGGATAAAGTACAAAAAGATGCATGTAATGCAATGCTATCATACATGTATGTATACAAAGAAATGATGGTCATTTTAATAGGCCAGATACAAAACTAGACAAGTTATTAATAGCTGCCTCTGTCTGTTATCTCTCTTAATAAGGTCTTAACACATCTTCAGATTTGGTGTGAATGGTATTGGGCATCATATCTCAAAGTTCTACAATATGTATTCATATTTCAGTGACCATAGTTGGTAGCATAATTGACCTAGTCAAATACAGAATTTCAGTCCGTCTTGTTTGAACTGTCTATCATGACTATCTGCATGTATTTGCGCATGAAAATGTCCAGGTATATAATAATCAATTTTGTTTCAATTTAGGAAACGGGGAAAAGAAATTATCACAAATATATTCAGATTCATCAGATGATGAAAACATGATGGGTGACTTAGATGATCCAAGAAACAAGGAACATTGTACCATTGAGATTTCTATGTTGGATAATGATGATGGAACGACTAAAGAAACCAGGGTTAATGACTCTTTACCCAATGCTGTTAAAGACAATAAACTAAAACTTGACAGTGAAATATTTACCATGGAACTTGATGATGATAATAATGAGACATCTGAAAAAGTGATGAAAGAAAATCTTGATATGAAAAATGAAGTTCCTACTAAATTATCAAAGATAGTTCAGAATGATACAAACTGTGAAATAAAAAAGGCAGACAATATGATTTCAGAAATGAAAGTAGAAGATTTCAAGAAAATGAAAGAAAAGAAAAGGTCTTCTCATAAGATGATGGACAACTCTGGCATTAAATGTGTAAATGGACAATCTGTCAAACCAAATGACTTAAATAGTAATGAGAAAAAAGTTATAACAAACAAGAAGAAAGCAAAATCTGACAATAAAACTGCAAGTAAACTATCAAAGCCATCTGTATTTAATAAAAAAGAAGAAATGACTGTAGAAACCATCAATATGGAGACTATAACCAAAAATGACAAAGAGGAAGATACAAATCTTGATAGAAGTGAAGACAATTCATACAAGAATAATCCATATGATATTATTGCCTGCATAGAGAATTTGGATAGCAATGTGGCAGTAAATGAACAAAGTTATAGCCAAAATGACAGAAAGGATGAAGCAGAAGTAATCCAAGTTGGTAAAAAAGAAGATGTAAATCACCCGCATAGTATTAATCATAATGAAATAAAGGATACAGCAGAAGTATTCCAAGTTGATAAAAAAGAAGATGTAAATCACCCACATAGTATTAATCATAATGAAATAAAGGATACAGCAGAAGTAATCCAAGTTGATAAAAAAGAAGATGTTAATCACCCACATATATATAGTATTAATCATAATGAAATAAAGGATACAGCAGAAGTAATCCAAGTTGATAAAAAAGAAGATGTAAATCACCCACATAGTATTAATCATAATGACAGAAAGGATGAAGCAGAAGTAATCCAAGTTGATAAAAAAGAAGATGTAAATCACCATAATGATGTGAATGATCAATTAGAGGCAGATGTACATGAAGATGTAGTTGAAGCTACCAGTGATGATAGTTTAGTTCCAGATGTAAATGAAAACTTGGAAGAGGATTTGAATCATTCAACTCAGGAAGGGTTTAGCCTTGAGGATGAGTCTGACGTTGACTTTGATTTTGGTGAACAATCTATGTATGACGGTAATATTGGAGGCGATAAAATAGCAGAGAGGGCAGTTATGGTAGAGATAACTGATAATTCTGTGATACAGGTTGATCAAGAAGATAGTGATCCATTTGACATGATTGAGGAATGAATGGACCTTTAGGCATTTGCGTCGCGTGAAATTTAACCCTTCTCCACTTGTAAACACATTCTGAGTCATCTGCAGACAAATTTTTGCTGATATGCCAAAATGTGTCTGTAAGTGGGAAAAGGTTAAAGTAAATAGTGGAAAAATCAGTCATTGTTTCCTCTTTCCCCATAATGTTTCCAGCACCATATCAAACCTGTGGATCTCAACTTCCACTGTTTTAGTAGGTCAATTATGTCCTTTTTCCCATGTCTACGCCTCTGCAGCAGACAATTTTTGAATACATTGTGGTCAAAAGAGAAATTGCTCATGACTGGATTATGGCCCTTGAAATTGTCAAAATTGCTATAATAGAGCTTGTGAACACAATAGAGGCTTCATTTACTATCTGATCTTCACCCAACTTACACAGCAGTTAGGTATCTATGAGAGCTTGGTTCCTTTCGCAAACCAGCCAGATCCGGCTATGCTAGACTGTATTATGGCCCTTGAAATTGTCAGAATTGCTATAATACAGCTTGTGAACGCGATAAAGTGTTCAGTTTTGATTGTATCTCCATCAAACTTATACAGTAGTTAGATATCCATGAGAGCTCAGTTCCTTTTGCAAACCAGCTAGATCCGCCTATGCAAGACTGGATTATGGCCCTTGGAATTGTCGAAAATGCTATAATAGAGCTTGTGAACACAATTAAGGCTCCATTTACTATCCGATCTTCACCAAACTTAAATAGTAGTTGCATATTGATGAGAGCTCGGTTCCTTTCGAAAACCAGCCAGATGTGCCCTTGCATGACTTGATTATGGCCCTTGAAATTGTCAAAATTGCTATAATACAGCTTGTGAACACAATAGAGCCTCCATTTACTATCTGATCTTCACCAAACTTAGATAGTAGTTAAATATTGATGAGAGCTCGGTTCCTTTTACAAACCAGCCAGATCTGTCCATGCAAGACTGGATTATGGCCCTTGAAATTGTCAAAATTGCTATAATAGAGGTTGTGAACACAATAGAGGCTCCATTTACTCTCTGATCTTCACCAAACTTAGATAGTAGTTAAATATTGATAAGAGCTCGGTTCCTTTCAAAAACCAACCAGATGTGCTCTTGCATGACTGGATTATGGCCCTTTAAATTGTTAAAATTGCTATAATACAGCTTGTGAACACAATAGAGCCTCCATTTACTATCCGATCTTCTCCAAGCTTAGATAGTAGTTACATATTGATGAGAGCTCGGTTCCTTTCGCAAACCAGCCAGATCCGCTCTCGCAAGACTGGATTATTGCCCTTGGAATTGTCAAAATTGCTATAAAACAGCTTGTGAACACAATAGTCTCCATTCACTATCCGATCTTCACCATACATACATGCTCTGGATTGAAAAAGACCAAAGAACCACCCCAGTAGAGCAGAGGCCCTCATGGGCCTCTTGTTTTATATACCACCAAAACCTAGGTTTTGCGGCTGAATCTGCCAAGCTTTGTGCTATCGCGCAATACATGGGTCTTTGCAAAGACAAATTTAAGAAACGCATTGCATATTTAGGTTTTTACTGTGTCAAAAGTTCTTAAAAATGATCAAACTTAATATTTATGCATTATTCTTGGCCATTTTAGACAACCAGTTCGACTATCCAATCATCTTTGCAGATGACACAAAATTTACCTTTCATATTTATTTTACTGGTAAGCTCTTTAGACACTTTCTTTGCCTTCAAATATTTGTTTTTTGTATTAATTTAAAAAGTATTATATCAAATAAAAGTAAAGAAAACACATTTTAGGTCAATTAGACATTTATTTTTAAAGAAATTTCAATCAACCATTTGCTAGTCTTCTGCAGAGGTGTCTGAGAGTTAATTACTGAACAGCAAAAGGTTTATTTTAGGGTGACATGGCCAATGTTTTCTGGTTTGCTTGCTTAGTTCAGATTACATGTAATACTCGTTATGATGAATCTCTCAAGTGATTTATTTGCTGTATGTAAGTGGTATATGTTGTACAATTTGTAAGACAGGACAGCTGTTTACCTAGACACACCAGTGCTCATCATTCTACCAATGTTGACCCTTTCCCATGTACAACACTTCTACAGATGATGAATTCTAAATCAGTGGAGGAAAAATACAGAAGACAGTTTAATTTAAGAGTAGAGCAACTTTCCCTTGCAACCATATTTTCAAAAAAGGTCTGCTGCAGAGGCATCAGAAAGCATCCATATATGTAAAAAGGGTTAATGATCAAATAATGGTATTACAAACAGTGTAGAACAAGACCAGGTTGCACTTTAATGCAGGTGTTTTTTTAAGCCTACAGTGGGAGCAGTAAGAATATTTTTTTTTTTTAATTTGAATGATCTGTTATTTGTTGAATTGATGCATCAGAATGTAAAACCGATCTGTGTGGATCCAGCAGATCAAACATCAAGTCCCTGATAGAAGCTTTTTGTCTGATCAGTAATCACTATTTTATAACAGTATGGGAGCAAGGGAGAACTTCCTCATATGAAACAATTCAAAAACAAGTCTTCTTTTCCAACAAATGTTTGCTGCAGCATCTCAAAACTTTACACTTACATTTTTCAAGGTTTTTAATTTATTTTCTTAGATGTATTTAGTTGTAGAGTGTGGAATAAGTGAAGGATTGTTTTGATCTGGATCTGTTAGACAACCAATAGTGATTGATAAGAAACACAGGTTGTTCTTTTCTTATCTAGATCAACTGTATGATTCTGCTGAAAAGATTATCTTGTCTAATTTGAACAGTTGTTACACAATAAAAGTGTTTCTATGTTATATAGTAAAGTGGAATGTTTGTTATCAATAGTTAAAGAATTCAATTAATAGTTCACTTTTAACCTGATTCTGCACATTAATCCTTTCCCACATTTGACAAATCTGCAGCAAACTTTGATAAAAAAAAAAAATATGGAAAAATCTGTAAATGAAAGTATAACTATTAATATTAATAGAGTTGGAAAATAATGTAGCAAATTGAGAAATTGCAAATCATGAGCAATTTTTCCTTTTTACACACTGTTTTCAAACTTGCCTACTGCAGATGTGCAAAAATGTGTCTGCATGTATCAAAGGGTTAAGGGTCATCTTATTTGAAAACGTCTTGGTAAAAAGTGTCATATTTGGATAATTCAGAACTAAAATTAATGTTCTATGTATAAAGCATGGTTTCGGAATGTTGTATTGCTTTTTAGCTCACCTGAGCTTTGCTCAAGGTGAGTTATTGTGATCGCCTTTTGTCCGGCGTCCGTCGTGCGTCAACTTCTTCTCCTCAGTAACCAGTGGGTCAATTTGGATGAAACTTCACAGAAAGCATCCTCTCAATGACCTCACCAGAATTCCTTCAAATGTTTGGGATCCATGCAAAATTCTGGTTTCCATGGCAACGAAACCGAAAAAACTTCAAAATTCTTCTTCTCCCAAACTGGTTGGCAGATTTTCAAATAATTTTGTAGAAATGTTCCTTAGATGACCCTCTATCAGATTCCTTCAAGCCATGTTGATTAGTCGAAAAACATGGCCGCCAGGGGGGGGCGGGGCTATTTTGCCTTATATGGCTATAGTGAAAACTTAAAAAATCTTCTCCTCCGAAAGTGTCGGGCCGATTTTCAAATAATTGTGTAGAAATTTTCCTTGGGTGACCCTCTATCAGATTCCTTCAAGCCATGTTGATTGGTCGAAAAACATGGCCGCCAGGGGGGTGGGCGGGGCTATTTTAAAAAGGCTGATTTTTAAATAATTTTGTAGAAATGTTCCTTGGATGACCCTCTATCAGATTCCTTCAAGCCAAGTTGATTGGTCGAAAAACATGGCCGCCAGGGGGGGGCAGGGCAAACTTAAAAAATCTTCTTCTCCGAAAGTGTCAGGTCGATTTTCAAATAATTTTGTAGAAATGTTCTTTGGATGACCAACTTTCAGATTCCTGCAAGCCATGTTGATTGGTAAAAAAACATGGCCACCAGTGGGCAGGGCTATTTTGCATTATATGGCTATAGTGAAAACTTAAAAAAATCTTCTCCTCCAAAAGTGTCTGGCCGATTTTCAAATAATTTTGTAGAAATGTTCCTAGGGTGACCCTCTATCAGATTCCTTCAAGCCAAGTTGATTGGTCGGAAACTTTGGCTGCCAGGGGGCGGGGCTTATATAGCTAAAGTGAAAAAAAAAACAGGTGGTCAATTGGAATGAAACTTCACAGAAAGCATCCTCTCAATGACCTCACCAGATTTCCTTCAAATTTTTGGGATCCATGCATAATTCTGGTTTCCATGGCAACAAAATGAAAAAAGCTTCAAAATTCTTCTTCTCCAAAACTGGATGGCAGATTTTCAAAAAAAATTGTAGAAATGTTCCTTGGATGACCCTCTATCAGATTCCTGCAAGCCATGTTGATTGGTCGAAAAACATGGCCACCAGGGGGTGCGGGGCTATTTTGCCTTATATGGCTATAGTGAAAACTTAAAAAATCTTCTTCTCTGAAAGTGTCATGCCGATTTTCAAATAATTTTGTAGAAATGTTCCTTAAGTGACCCACTTTCAGATTCCTTCAAGCCATTATGATTGGTCGAAAGACATGGCCGCCAGTGGGCAGGGCTATTTTGCATTATATGGCTATAGTGAAAACTTAAAAAATCTTCTCCTCCAAAAGTGTTAGGCCGATTTTCAAATAGTTTTGTAGAAATGTTCCTAGGGTGACCCTCTTTCAGATTCCTTAAAGCCAAGTTGATTGGTCTGAAACTATGGCCGCCAGAGGGCGGGGCTTATATAGCTAAAGCGAAAGAAAGGAAAAAAAGCGATATCTCCTTTTCCCACTTGATTTTCATTTTACAGTAATCTGCAATAGTGGTGTAAACATTTGCCTATTTCTAGTAATGGGATAAGAAAATTTTACTCCTATGTTAAAAAAGTGAAATCCCTGACATCCATAGTTGGATATTTCGAAGTATAAAATTTCCCTTTTTCTTATAATTCAACTTTGATTCCTGTTAAGAAATTTCTTCAAAAAAATATGACTACAATTTTAAGGTGCATGTATCTCTCAATTTATTTCTTTTTTAGCTTCAGAAAAATGTTTAAACTTGAAGCGCCTTGAAGTAAGATTTGATCGCACACTTTGAATACTTCTTTAATGCTTTCAGTGCCAATAGCAATATTGCAAACAATACAGATTCAAATGAGTTGGCTCGTAACGGGCTGTCTCAATTGAAGTCCGCATTATTTGCCTTTTAGTTCTCAAAGTATTTCAATGACTTGTATTACATATAAACTTTATAAAAAAAAGTCTCCTGATTTTGAACATGGATGAATTTACTTTGGGGAATCGGTGCTAAAAGAGTTAAATTGAATATATCTTCTGTATGATTGCCTTGCTTTGTGCTTCTTTTATCAAAGCTATTATAACTCTGACAACCAATGTGTAGCAGACGGAGTGATTAAACAAAAGGAGAAATTGCTCATATTGCTGATAATGATCCCATTTCAACATTGTTTCATAATCCATCTCCAGATTAAAACATGTATAAGGTTTGCAGTGTCTTTTTTTGAGGTATAATATCTTATGTATATGTAGTTAAAATTGCAAATTGATAAAACGTATCTTACTGTTAACCTAATAATATGCTTGAGTTGTATGCTTTTGAAACGTAATATTTATAGCAAAAACCTATTGCATCTGGAATATATAAATTACATGTACACTTTTCATGCAGAATTCTAACCATTGTGAGATATGATAAGATTTCTCATCTCCAGCAATTCCTCCTTATTTCACATTGTTTCTCAAGGTATTGTACAGTTTGTACCACAGGGAAAGGTTAAATTATCATTAGTGCAAGAATTCATTCCCCAAGGACATTATTTCTAATCAGAATTCAGTTGAAATATTTTCCTGCTGAGATATTGAAGTATTAACCCTTACTCATATTCAACAAATCTGTAGCAGACGATTTTGTAAACAGTCTAGACAAAAATATGGATAATCTCTATAAATTACAGTACAATTAGTGCATAAAATTGAAACTATTGTGGCCAAAAGAGAAATTGCTCATTATGAGCACTTTCTAATTCTGCCATACCTTTTTCAAAATGTGTCTACAGGTGGGGAAATATATCAATACCCCCATTGAACCATACAGAACTATTTCCTTGATGAGTGCTGTAGATGACTCTTTAAAGTATGCTGGTTAACCCTTTCCGACATACTGCAAATCTGCGGCAGAAACCTTTGAAAACATCTAGTTCAAGATGTCAAAAAACTACCAAAGAAATAATTGTTATTGAATAGAATTTAAAATATTGTGGCAAAAGGAGAATTTTCTCATCATGAGCAATTTCTTCTTTCGCCATAATGTTTTCAATGGCCTTCTGCTACAAAGGTGTCAAATCCCATCTACAATTGTTTCAAATCCCATCAACAAATTTGCTAGGGTTGATTAAAGGAAGAGTTAACATTTATAAGGAGCAAACTCTGTATTTCCAACAAAGAGCATTCATTCTTTCCACCACTTGTGTTCTATCATACATTAGGGGAGGGAAAAGAATACAGATCAGTTAGAATTTAACTGGTTAGCCCTTTCCAAATTGCACACGCATTTTGATGGGTTTGCAGCTGATGTCTTTAGCAAAAATTGTTCTTCATGGGCAATAACTACTTTTCCTTTTGCCACACTGCTTTAAACTCTTATTTAACAAATAAACTTTTAATTTATATTTTTGCCTAGATGTTTTTAAAGTCGTCTACTGCATATTAATTATGTTGATATTTTAATGTGTTATTTTAGGTCTCTGGTTGTATGTGGGAAAGGCTTCAATTAAATTTCACCTGTTGTCTGTAAGCATCATGCTGTTTATTACTGTAAGAAAACAGTTTTATTTTACTTTCAATGTATAGTTAAATCAAATCGATTTAACCCTTTAACCGAAAAAACATTACCAAAGTGTGTTCTGCTGTGATTGTACACCATTCTTGTGTTCATTGTAGCAGTTCAGTAGTTCACAGTTTGTTACAGTTCGGTTCGTACCAGGAAAAGGGTGTTATTTGATTGGTAGATTAGCTACTGTTTGCTTCTATAAAAAGTTTATGAACAGATTTATAATGCACATTAATAAAAGGATATGACGGCATCTTTATATATTTGTTTTCATGTGAGAAAGGGTCAGTTTAGACATAGGTGTACTTTGTGGAGAATTCACTTTCCTGATCTGAAATATTTAGACAAATTCAAAAGACTGCATGCTTTTGAAAGGAAACATACATGTTACTTAGACATGAGCAATCTTTTATCAAACTTTATGCTTCACATAAAAGCACAAATTTTTACTTTCATTTATCGAAGGCTTGATTGTGCGTGAAAGGTGATAGCTCGAATACTAAAAATGAATATGTAATTTTATCAAGTTATGTGCCTCGAATAATAAAACTTAATATGTAATTTTATCAAGGTATGTGCCATAACGTTAGGATATTGTAAATGTTAAATTGTTTTATTTTTAAATTATGTTTACAAATGTTTTACTGTTAAAGAGATAATAAAGTTGTTATAACAAAAAAGACTGCAAAGTGTTTATTTAACTGTGAACAGATTTAATGAATCTAATGGAATTTGATGTAAATGTTAGGCTGAACAAAATTGAAACATCAAGATGTAGTGAACGGGGTGAAATTGAACAAATGATCGCCAGATAAGAAAATGCGTTTAGTAAAAAAAAAAAAAAAAAAAAATCTTTACCACTGCTTTTAACATTGGTTTACTGCAAAGTCTCTGAAGCTGCACTTTGAAGCCCACATGAGCATTGGGTGCTAATGGCGAGCTGTTAAGAGTGTCGAGTGGATGACCCCTGTTTAAGGGTCAAAGGTCAAGTTTACATGGGCCTTAAAGCTCAAAATCCGTTTCCGCTCAATACTCTATTAGCAAAACCTTTGTCCCAGTCTTCAAACTTCATACTATGATTTGGCTTTTTGAAAATATGAACCCTACTGTTTTTGGTGTCAAAGGTCACGTCACGGCGACCTTAATGCTCTACTCTGTATTCCAAAGTCTTCAAACTTCATAGGATGATTATAAATAGTATTGAGTTTATGATCCCTACTGTTTTGTGGGTCAAAGGTTAAGGTAACAGGCGCCGTAAAGGTCAAGTCTGGTTCAGTTCAATATCTCGAGAACCTTTTCAGTCTTACACCTTCACAGGATGATTGGACTTCTTGAGTAAATGACTCCTGTTTGGGTTGGTTCAATCGACAGGGGTTCTGTTCAATATCTTAAGAAGTCGTTGACACTGAGTCTTCAAACTTCACAGGATGATTGGAATTCATGAGATGATGACCACTTCTGTTATTGGTGTCAAAGGTAAAATTGGTTTCTGCTCAATATCTCGAGAACCTCTACCGAGAGTCTTTCAGATCCAAAAGATAATTGGAACCAGAAGCATATGCCAAATATGTTTCTGCTCAATGACAATGAGTCTTCAAAAATTCACAGGATGATGACCACTTCTGTTATTGGTGTCAACGGTCAAATTGGTTTAAGAAAGGAATTAAGGCTTTCCCTCCTGGTAACGTACCAATGAAGCACCGTGTTATAACTAAAACAGTCGTAACGTACCAATGAAGCACCGTGTTATAACTAAAACAGTCGTAACGTACCAATGAAGCACCGTGTTATAACTAAAACAGTCGTAACGTACCAATGAAGCACCGTGTTATAACTAAAACAGTCGTAACGTACCAATGAAGCACCGTGTTATAACTAAAACAGTCGTAACGTACCAATGAAGCACCGTGTTATAACTAAAACAGTCGTAACGTACCAATGAAGCACCGTGTTATAACTAAAACAGTCGTAACGTACCAATGAAGCACCGTGTTATAACTAAAACAGTCGTAACGTACCAATGAAGCACCATGTTATAACTAAAACAGTCGTAACGTACCAATGAAGCACCGTGTTATAACTAAAACAGTCGTAACGTACCAATGAAGCACCGTGTTATAACTAAAACAGTCGTAACGTACCAATGAAGCACCGTGTTATAACTAAAACAGTCGTAACGTACCAATGAAGCACCGTGTTATAACTAAAACAGTCGTAACGTACCAATGAAGCACCATGTTATAACTAAAACAGTCGTAACGTACCAATGAAGCACCATGTTATAACTAAAACAGTCGTAACGTACCAATGAAGCACCATGTTATAACTAAAACAGTCGTAACGTACCAATGAAGCACCGTGTTATAACTAAAACAGTCGTAACGTACCAATGAAGCACCGTGTTATAACTAAAACAGTCGTAACGTACCAATGAAGCACCGTGTTATAACTAAAACAGTCGTAACGTACCAATGAAGCACCATGTTATAACTAAAACAGTCGTAACGTACCAATGAAGCACCGTGTTATAACTAAAACAGTCGTAACGTACCAATGAAGCACCATGTTATAACTAAAACAGTCGTAACGTACCAATGAAGCACCGTGTTATAACTAAAACAGTCGTAACGTACCAATGAAGCACCGTGTTATAACTAAAACAGTCGTAACGTACCAATGAAGCACCGTGTTATAACTAAAACAGTCGTAACGTACCAATGAAGCACCGTGTTATAACTAAAACAGTCGTAACGTACCAATGAAGCACCGTGTTATAACTAAAACAGTCGTAACGTACCAATGAAGCACCATGTTATAACTAAAACAGTCGTAACGTACCAATGAAGCACCGTGTTATAACTAAAACAGTCGTAACGTACCAATGAAGCACCGTGTTATAACTAAAACAGTCGTAACGTACCAATGAAGCACCATGTTATAACTAAAACAGTCGTAACGTACCAATGAAGCACCATGTTATAACTAAAACAGTCGTAACGTACCAATGAAGCACCGTGTTATAACTAAAACAGTCGTAACGTGCCAATGAAGCACCGTGTTATAACTAAAACAGTCGTAACGTGCCAATGAAGCACCGTGTTATAACTAAAACAGTCGTAACGTACCAATGAAGCACCGTGTTATAACTAAAACAGTCGTAACGTACCAATGAAGCACCGTGTTATAACTAAAACAGTCGTAACGTACCAATGAAGCACCGTGTTATAACTAAAACAGTCGTAACGTGCCAATGAAGCACCGTGTTATAACTAAAACAGTCGTAACGTACCAATGAAGCACCGTGTTATAACTAAAACAGTCGTAACGTACCAATGAAGCACCGTGTTATAACTAAAACAGTCGTAACGTACCAATGAAGCACCGTGTTATAACTAAAACAGTCGTAACGTACCAATGAAGCACCATGTTATAACTAAAACAGTCGTAACGTACCAATGAAGCACCGTGTTATAACTAAAACAGTCGTAACGTACCAATGAAGCACCATGTTATAACTAAAACAGTCGTAACGTACCAATGAAGCACCGTGTTATAACTAAAACAGTCGTAACGTACCAATGAAGCACCGTGTTATAACTAAAACAGTCGTAACGTACCAATGAAGCACCGTGTTATAACTAAAACAGTCGTAACGTACCAATGAAGCACCGTGTTATAACTAAAACAGTCGTAACGTACCAATGAAGCACCATGTTATAACTAAAACAGTCGTAACGTACCAATGAAGCACCATGTTATAACTAAAACAGTCGTAACGTACCAATGAAGCACCGTGTTATAACTAAAACAGTCGTAACGTACCAATGAAGCACCATGTTATAACTAAAACAGTCGTAACGTACCAATGAAGCACCATGTTATAACTAAAACAGTCGTAACGTACCAATGAAGCACCATGTTATAACTAAAACAGTCGTAACGTACCAATGAAGCACCGTGTTATAACTAAAACAGTCGTAACGTACCAATGAAGCACCATGTTATAACTAAAACAGTCGTAACGTACCAATGAAGCACCGTGTTATAACTAAAACAGTCGTAACGTACCAATGAAGCACCGTGTTATAACTAAAACAGTCGTAACGTACCAATGAAGCACCATGTTATAACTAAAACAGTCGTAACGTACCAATGAAGCACCATGTTATAACTAAAACAGTCGTAACGTACCAATGAAGCACCGTGTTATAACTAAAACAGTCGTAACGTACCAATGAAGCACCATGTTATAACTAAAACAGTCGTAACGTACCATTGAAGCACCGTGTTATAACTAAAACAGTCGTAACGTACCAATGAAGCACCATGTTATAACTAAAACAGTCGTAACGTACCATTGAAGCACCGTGTTATAACTAAAACAGTCGTAACGTACCATTGAAGCACCGTGTTATAACTAAAACAGTCGTAACGTACCAATGAAGCACCATGTTATAACTAAAACAGTCGTAACGTACCAATGAAGCACCATGTTATAACTAAAACAGTCGTAACGTACCATTGAAGCACCGTGTTATAACTAAAACAGTCGTAACGTACCAATGAAGCACCGTGTTATAACTAAAACAGTCGTAACGTACCAATGAAGCACCGTGTTATAACTAAAACAGTCGTAACGTACCAATGAAGCACCGTGTTATAACTAAAACAGTCGTAACGTACCAATGAAGCACCATGTTATAACTAAAACAGTCGTAACGTACCAATGAAGCACCGTGTTATAACTAAAACAGTCGTAACGTACCAATGAAGCACCATGTTATAACTAAAACAGTCGTAACGTACCAATGAAGCACCATGTTATAACTAAAACAGTCGTAACGTACCAATGAAGCACCGTGTTATAGCTAAAACAGTCGTAACGTACCAATGAAGCACCGTGTTATAACTAAAACAGCCGTAACGTACCAATAAAGCACCGTGTTATAACTAAAACAGCCGTAACGTACCAATGAAGCACCGTGTTATAACTAAAACAGTCGTAACGTACCAATGAAGCACCGTGTTATAACTAAAACAGTCGTAACGTACCAATGAAGCACCGTGTTATAGCTAAAACAGCCGTAACGTACCAATGAAGCACCGTGTTATAACTAAAACAGCCGTAACGTACCAATGAAGCACCGTGTTATAACTAAAACAGTCGTAACGTACCAATGAAGCACCGTGTTATAACTAAAACAGTCGTAACGTACCAATGAAGCACCGTGTTATAACTAAAACAGTCGTAACGTACCAATGAAGCACCGTGTTATAGCTAAAACAGTCGTAACGTACCAATGAAGCACCGTGTTATAACTAAAACAGTCGTAACGTACCAATGAAGCACCGTGTTATAACTAAAACAGTCGTAACGTACCAATGAAGCACCGTGTTATAACTAAAACAGTCGTAACGTACCAATGAAGCACCGTGTTATAACTAAAACAGTCGTAACGTACCAATGAAGCACCGTGTTATAACTAAAACAGTCGTAACGTACCAATGAAGCACCGTGTTATAACTAAAACAGTCGTAACGTACCAATGAAGCACCGTGTTATAACTAAAACAGTCGTAACGTACCAATGAAGCACCGTGTTATAACTAAAACAGTCGTAACGTACCAATGAAGCACCGTGTTATAACTAAAACAGCCGTAACGTACCAATGAAGCACCGTGTTATAACTAAAACAGTCGTAACGTACCAATGAAGCACCGTGTTATAACTAAAACAGTCGTAACGTACCAATGAAGCACCGTGTTATAGCTAAAACAGTCGTAACGTACCAATGAAGCACCGTGTTATAGCTAAAACAGCCGTAACGTACCAATGAAGCACCGTGTTATAACTAAAACAGCCGTAACGTACCAATGAGGCACCGTGTTATAACTAAAACAGTCGTAACGTACCAATGAAGCACCGTGTTATAACTAAAACAGTCGTAACGTACCAATAAAGCACCGTGTTATAACTAAAACAGCCGTAACGTACCAATGAAGCACCGTGTTATAACTAAAACAGTCGTAACGTACCAATGAAGCACCGTGTTATAGCTAAAACAGTCGTAACGTACCAATGAAGCACCGTGTTATAACTAAAACAGTCGTAACGTACCAATGAAGCACCGTGTTATAACTAAAGCAGTCGTAACGTACCAATGAAGCACCGTGTTATAACTAAAACAGCCGTAACGTACCAATGAAGCACCGTGTTATAACTAAAACAGTCGTAACGTACCAATGAAGCACCGTGTTATAACTAAAACAGTCGTAACGTACCAATGAAGCACCGTGTTATAGCTAAAACAGTCGTAACGTACCAATGAAGCACCGTGTTATAACTAAAACAGTCGTAACGTACCAATGAAGCACCGTGTTATAACTGAAACAGTCGTAACGTACCAATGAAGCACCGTGTTATAACTAAAACAGTCGTAACGTACCAATGAAGCACCGTGTTATAACTAAAACAGTCGTAACGTACCAATGAAGCACCGTGTTATAACTAAAACAGTCGTAACGTACCAATGAAGCACCGTGTTATAACTAAAACAGTCGTAACGTACCAATGAAGCACCGTGTTATAACTGAAACAGTCGTAACGTACCAATGAAGCACCGTGTTATAACTAAAACAGTCGTAACGTACCAATGAAGCACCGTGTTATAACTAAAACAGTCGTAACGTACCAATGAAGCACCGTGTTATAACTAAAACAGTCGTAACGTACCAATGAAGCACCGTGTTATAACTAAAACAGTCGTAACGTGCCAATGAAGCACCATGTTATAACTAAAACAGTCGTAACGTACCAATGAAGCACCGTGTTATAACTAAAACAGTCGTAACGTACCAATGAAGCACCGTGTTATAACTAAAACAGTCGTAACGTACCAATGAAGCACCGTGTTATAACTAAAACAGTCGTAACGTACCAATGAAGCACCGTGTTATAACTAAAACAGTCGTAACGTACCAATGAAGCACCGTGTTATAACTAAAACAGTCGTAACGTACCAATGAGGCACCGTGTTATAACTAAAACAGTCGTAACGTACCAATGAAGCACCGTGTTATAACTAAAACAGTCGTAACGTACCAATGAAGCACCGTGTTATAACTAAAACAGCCGTAACGTACCAATGAAGCACCGTGTTATAACTAAAACAGCCGTAACGTACCAATGAAGCACCATGTTATAACTAAAACAGTCGTAACGTACCAATGAAGCACCGTGTTATAACTAAAACAGTCGTAACGTACCAATGAAGCACCGTGTTATAACTAAAACAGTCGTAACGTACCAATGAAGCACCGTGTTATAGCTAAAACAGTCGTAACGTACCAATGAAGCACCATGTTATAACTAAAACAGTCGTAACGTACCAATGAAGCACCGTGTTATAACTAAAACAGTCGTAACGTACCAATGAAGCACCATGTTATAACTAAAACAGCCGTAACGTACCAATGAAGCACCATGTTATAACTAAAACAGTCGTAACGTACCAATGAAGCACCATGTTATAACTAAAACAGTCGTAACGTACCAATGAAGCACCGTGTTATAACTAAAACAGTCGTAACGTACCAATGAAGCACCATGTTATAACTAAAACAGTCGTAACGTACCAATGAAGCACCGTGTTATAACTAAAACAGCCGTAACGTACCAATGAAGCACCATGTTATAACTAAAACAGTCGTAACGTACCAATGAAGCACCGTGTTATAACTAAAACAGTCGTAACGTACCAATGAAGCACCGTGTTATAACTGAAACAGTCGTAACGTACCAATGAAGCACCGTGTTATAACTGAAACAGTCGTAACGTACCAATGAAGCACCGTGTTATAACTAAAACAGTCGTAACGTACCAATGAAGCACCGTGTTATAACTAAAACAGTCGTAACGTACCAATGAAGCACCGTGTTATAACTGAAACAGTCGTAACGTACCAATGAAGCACCGTGTTATAACTAAAACAGTCGTAACGTACCAATGAAGCACCGTGTTATAACTGAAACAGTCGTAACGTACCAATGAAGCACCGTGTTATAACTAAAACAGTCGTAACGTACCAATGAAGCACCGTGTTATAACTAAAACAGTCGTAACGTACCAATGAAGCACCGTGTTATAACTAAAACAGTCGTAACGTACCAATGAAGCACCGTGTTATAACTAAAACAGTCGTAACGTACCAATGAGGCACCGTGTTATAACTAAAACAGTCGTAACGTACCAATGAAGCACCGTGTTATAACTAAAACAGTCGTAACGTACCAATGAAGCACCGTGTTATAACTAAAACAGTCGTAACGTACCAATGAAGCACCATGTTATAACTAAAACAGCCGTAACGTACCAATGAAGCACCGTGTTATAACTAAAACAGCCGTAACGTACCAATGAAGCACCATGTTATAACTAAAACAGTCGTAACGTACCAATGAAGCACCGTGTTATAACTAAAACAGTCGTAACGTACCAATGAAGCACCGTGTTATAACTAAAACAGTCGTAACGTACCAATGAAGCACCATGTTATAACTAAAACAGTCGTAACGTACCAATGAAGCACCGTGTTATAACTAAAACAGTCGTAACGTACCAATGAAGCACCATGTTATAACTAAAACAGTCGTAACGTACCAATGAAGCACCGTGTTATAACTAAAACAGTCGTAACGTACCAATGAAGCACCGTGTTATAACTAAAACAGTCGTAACGTACCAATGAAGCACCATGTTATAACTAAAACAGTCGTAACGTACCAATGAAGCACCGTGTTATAACTAAAACAGTCGTAACGTACCAATGAAGCACCGTGTTATAACTAAAACAGTCGTAACGTACCAATGAAGCACCGTGTTATAACTAAAACAGTCGTAACGTACCAATGAAGCACCGTGTTATAGCTAAAACAGTCGTAACGTACCAATGAAGCACCATGTTATAACTAAAACAGTCGTAACGTACCAATGAAGCACCGTGTTATAACTAAAACAGTCGTAACGTACCAATGAAGCACCATGTTATAACTAAAACAGCCGTAACGTACCAATGAAGCACCATGTTATAACTAAAACAGTCGTAACGTACCAATGAAGCACCATGTTATAACTAAAACAGTCGTAACGTACCAATGAAGCACCGTGTTATAACTAAAACAGTCGTAACGTACCAATGAAGCACCATGTTATAACTAAAACAGTCGTAACGTACCAATGAAGCACCGTGTTATAACTAAAACAGCCGTAACGTACCAATGAAGCACCATGTTATAACTAAAACAGTCGTAACGTACCAATGAAGCACCGTGTTATAACTAAAACAGTCGTAACGTACCAATGAAGCACCGTGTTATAACTGAAACAGTCGTAACGTACCAATGAAGCACCGTGTTATAACTGAAACAGTCGTAACGTACCAATGAAGCACCGTGTTATAACTAAAACAGTCGTAACGTACCAATGAAGCACCGTGTTATAACTAAAACAGTCGTAACGTACCAATGAAGCACCGTGTTATAACTGAAACAGTCGTAACGTACCAATGAAGCACCGTGTTATAACTAAAACAGTCGTAACGTACCAATGAAGCACCGTGTTATAACTGAAACAGTCGTAACGTACCAATGAAGCACCGTGTTATAACTAAAACAGTCGTAACGTACCAATGAAGCACCGTGTTATAACTAAAACAGTCGTAACGTACCAATGAAGCACCGTGTTATAACTAAAACAGTCGTAACGTACCAATGAAGCACCGTGTTATAACTAAAACAGTCGTAACGTACCAATGAGGCACCGTGTTATAACTAAAACAGTCGTAACGTACCAATGAAGCACCGTGTTATAACTAAAACAGTCGTAACGTACCAATGAAGCACCGTGTTATAACTAAAACAGTCGTAACGTACCAATGAAGCACCATGTTATAACTAAAACAGCCGTAACGTACCAATGAAGCACCGTGTTATAACTAAAACAGCCGTAACGTACCAATGAAGCACCATGTTATAACTAAAACAGTCGTAACGTACCAATGAAGCACCGTGTTATAACTAAAACAGTCGTAACGTACCAATGAAGCACCGTGTTATAACTAAAACAGTCGTAACGTACCAATGAAGCACCATGTTATAACTAAAACAGTCGTAACGTACCAATGAAGCACCGTGTTATAACTAAAACAGTCGTAACGTACCAATGAAGCACCATGTTATAACTAAAACAGTCGTAACGTACCAATGAAGCACCGTGTTATAACTAAAACAGTCGTAACGTACCAATGAAGCACCGTGTTATAACTGAAACAGTCGTAACGTACCAATGAAGCACCGTGTTATAACTGAAACAGTCGTAACGTACCAATGAAGCACCGTGTTATAACTAAAACAGTCGTAACGTACCAATGAAGCACCGTGTTATAACTGAAACAGTCGTAACGTACCAATGAAGCACCATGTTATAACTAAAACAGTCGTAACGTACCAATGAAGCACCATGTTATAACTAAAACAGTCGTAACGTACCAATGAAGCACCGTGTTATAACTAAAACAGTCGTAACGTACCAATGAAGCACCGTGTTATAACTAAAACAGTGTTGAAAGCGGCGTAAAACAACACGAAAACATAACAATTACACCAAAGTACATCCTGTAAATGTATTGGGTCATGGCTGACATGCTGTAAATGTATTGGGTCATGGCTGACATGCTGTAAATGTATTGGGTCATGGCTGACATCCAGAATGATTGTTTGACTAGATGTCGAGCAGGAAAGATCCTGATCAGAATATTTACAAAATATAAATATGTAAAAAATAATATCATTGAAAAAGGGAAGAACTCGTTCATTATTGCTACTCTTATTTCACACGCTGTAAAATAGTTGTCTGCTACAGAGGCGTTTGAGAAAACGTTAGGAAACGATGAAGGGTCAGATTAGATTTCCAGAGAAATATTCTCACAGATAGATCAAGCATTATTTCTCCGAAATCCTAGATATCTGAAGTCATCCACACCGTACGTTTTTTTAATATAATGTTTGAAGTTGAATATACGGAGCGATCTGATGTTTTGTAGTTGAACTTTCTTGGATGAGCAATGGTATGGATTTGTTTGTTTGCATGGTGTCGATATTTATTCAGTTGTATGACGGCGTTTTTCTTGGTATTTTTTGTCTATTTATCCTGAGACTAGCGAGTCTGTCGTAATGATAACCCAACCATTCTGAGGGCCTAGGGTGAACATTATATACAATAATCTACTATTCTTAAAGTTGTTGGTATTACTGGTCCGATGATTGAACCCGCACCGAGACAGATTCTCTTCAACTACACCCACGGTTAGCTAAGGTACGATAAATGAAGTAAAGTATCGTGACCCAGTATTTTCATAATATATTATGAATCCGTTTTTATAAAGTAAAACGATGCTCTGTAAATAATCAAAGAAATATCTGTGGAGGCACCCGCTGTAATTGATGATAACCATTGCCCTGTTTTGCAAGAGTTCGGGTGCCGTGTCATTTATTTGAGGTGATTGGAGATGAAAGCCTTTTACAACGGTGTTTCAGTTCGATCAAGGCGGTTAGAAGATTAACGCCTTTTATAACGGTGTTTCAGTTAGATTATGGCGGTTAGGAGATTAATGCCTTTTACAACGGTATGTCAGTAATATTACGGCGGTTAGAAAATCGACGCCTTTTACAACGGTATTTCAGTTAGATTACGGCGGTTAGGAGATTAACGCCTTTTCACGGCGGCCTTTTACAACGGTGTTTCAGTTAGATCACGGCGTTTAGGAGATTAACGCCTTTAACAACGGTATTTCAGTTAGATCACGGCGGTTAGGAGATTAACGCCTTTTACAACGGTAGTTCAGATAGATCACGGCGGTTAGTTCACCTAAAATATGTTCCCTGGCTTTCTCGCATCAATTCGTCCCAGGTTACTGGCTACGTTCCCACATAGACTATTAACCTGACCGGTGGAAGACGAATGCCGGTATTCACACTTGTTGATCAATGGAACGAATGAATGACCGAGCTTTGGTCGAACTCACGACCACTAACATACAATGTAGATATGCATGCATGCACAGCGAACTGGCTCATTGTCAAAATTGCTCACTATGTAAATTATATAATTAATAGTGAGCAATGTTGACATGAGCCATTCCCTGTGCATGCATGTATGTTGTTTTTAGTCTTTTCGTTTTTCATTACTTCATATTACTCCATATTACTCCATATCCATAAAACATAAAATAATTCCAATGATTAATTATCTAAATGGCATTTAACCCTTTTTTACCTACAATTAATCTGCAGCAGACTATTTTGAGGACTTCTGGGCAAACCTATGGAAAATCTGTCTGTAAAATAACAGATGTGTGCATTTTTTCCATTTGCCACAATGTTTTCATCTTATTTCCGTTAGAATATCTATGCCATGTTTTTGTCTAAAAAAGAATTCTGCAAATTTGTTGTATGTGGGAAAAGGTTTAGTCTGGCAATGAGACCGGGTGTCCCAGTTTGATCCCGCCCGCGGCGCTCATGTTAGATTGAACTTATTCAAGGAATGTGTCTCAGCCCAATACTGGTTTAACACTCGGGTATCGTACCTGTTCGATCCCGCCCACGGCGCTAATGGTAGAGTGAACTTATTCAAGGAATATGTCTCAGCCCAATACTGGTTTAACACTCGGGTATCGTACCTGTTCGATCCCGCCCACGGCGCTAATGTTAGAGTGAACTAATTCAAGGAATGTGTCTCAGCCTAGTAATGGTTTAACACTCAGGTATCGAATGCGGGGGAGGTTGTGGGTTCAATACCGGCTCGGTCATACTAAACACTTTATAACACGAAAACTGACTTGCTACTTCAAGATAAATGGACCAGAAGTACATGTTACTTACTCAGGAAACACTGTGTTTTAACTGAATTTCTTTTTAAAGCGGCGAAAGCAACACGCAAGTTAACACCCAGGTATCATGATTAAGTTATTGTCATCTAAATGTTGATATAACTGAATTACTTTTGAAAACGACGTAAAACCTAAATAACTTATCAACAAACTGTAATTGTGCCTGGCACGCAGAAACAGATGTTCAGGAAATATTCAGTTCAGCCTTCGGCGCATCTATTCACCGTCTCGTCTGGGAGATTTGGGTTGATTAATTGGAGTTATCGCCGTTTTTAGTCATTGTACAGTCATATCACGACGGCCAGTTCATCTATCCATGTGTTTTCTGACTTTCTTTTTTCGGGTTTGAAAATGAATCAACTGCCAAAATACACACAATTTAATCGTTATAACTATTAATCTCAAAACTCCCGAAATTTGTTTTAGAGAATAAGTTGAAGAATCTGCCTTGATTGAGTGGTTAGTGACAGGAATTTGGAACCAGGCGTCCCTGGTTAGTGACAGGAATTTGGAACCAGGCGTCCCTGGTTCGATGCCCAGTCACGGCGGTGAAGGCGAACTGTCCTTGAGAGGCACAATGTATAGCCTAGTAATGTTTTGTGTACCGAGGGATCATGAATTGGTGAACTGTAGCTGTGATATAACTAAAATAATGTTGAAAACAACGTAACCCCAATTTAAAATCAAAACAAGATACGTTGCTGAAATGAACATTTCGATAAACACAGATTAATTAGAGGAAAGAAATGTCGGTTACTGTCAAATTGGACATGCAAGTTACACATTATCCAAGTCAAGCGACTTAGAAGGTTTTTTGTTGCATGTGTACTTCACAAAGACTAAGGTAAGCATGTGTATTCATACGCACGGATATGCAACAAGGCCCGAAGTCGCCTGATAATCCTCCAATAGGGATGCCCTTTATTGAACGTCGCATTGCCATATACCAATATGGATGCCCTTTATTGAACGTCGCATTGCCATATACCAATATGGATGCCCTATTTGGACGTCGCATTGCCATATACCAATATGGATGTCCTATATTGGACGTCGCATTGCCATATACCAATATGGATGCCCTATATTGAACGTCGCATTGCCAAACACCAATATGGATGCCCTGTATTGAAGGTCGCACTGCCATACACCAATATGGATGTCCTATAGTGAACGTCGCATTGCCATACACCAATACGGATGCCTTATATTGGACGTCGCATTGTCATACACCAATCAGTGATTGTGATTTGGAGTTAATCAGAATATTCTACAATGCAATTGTGTTTGTTTGTTTGTATGTTTGTTTACGCCGCTTTCAGTTATATGACGGTGTTTCCTGGGTAAGTTATCCTGTCACCAGAGTGTCCGCGTAATGATCCATCAACCCTGGGCGCCTAGGAGGGAAAGCCATTACTACCATGTACAAAGTAGATAAATATTAACGTACATGCTTATTCTCATATATATATACTGTTCACACATACTGTTTCAAGTTGTATAAAGCATGATGAACTTTAAATGTTTGTTTTCTATCTGGTCCGTGAAATTATTAAAAGTATCCTCTCTTAGAAACGTTCTAATCTTGAGAATAGATTGGGAATCTTGGTGATCGATTCAGTGCTGATAAACACGGCTGTTTGTCTGAATAGTCACATGTTTGGATTTCCTTTCCCAAAGAGCTGTCTAAATGTAAGTATTTATGTCGATCATTGGAGACAGGCGAAGTTAACGTGTCTATCACAGGATATTGACATAGATTGTTCTGGATTAATTCATAACACTCTCTAATCTTCTCACAATTGAAATGGATAATATACGTGTCACGTGTCTTATGGTGACTGTTACCTATCTAAATATGCATATTTTGCAAACTGGAGAATTTATCCTTGATCTTTTTTTTTTTTTTTTTTTATAGTAAGGGTCGTAGAAATAGTTGTTGGATTCTCTTATTTATCTATTTATTGTATTCACAATATTAAACACTTTACATACATGCTATGAATGTTAATATTATCTGGCTAGAAACACAGCAAGTATTTAAAGACTTATTTGTAAATAAAATAATACGCAAACGTTTTTACCTAATATGCCAGTTTTGGTAGAATTGCATAGCAAGGATACCATAGTTACAAGTTACAAGTTCACGGGAATGATACTTTGGTGGTCCTCTTACAAACTGTTCAAAGGTTTAATATCATAACAAATGTCCTGTATTGATATGTTTCATTTTGCAGTGTCTACTCATAGTTGCAGTGTCTACTCCTAGCAGTTTATTCAGGCTCTTTATTTCTCTGATATTAGCAGTTACACATATGCTACATAGCTATCACTCAGGTGATCGATTCAGGGCCACGCTTGCCCTCTGTTTTGGAGATGCAAACATTAATAGATAGTTTTAATATATGATCTTGGAAATATTCATTCTGGCCTGATGCATAATTACTTGTCTGTCATGGTTGGTATTTTTTTTAGATAAATATTTTCATATGCACTTTTGCATCTCCTCTTAACCGATCACAATTCTACCTCTAGTACTTTCAGTACTTTGATATATATCTAGAAAATAGATAGTGTAATTTTGATACTAAGTTAAAATCATAAATCATGAATCACCTACTAACGGCAAATCTAGTGCAAGATCAACAGTCGCCTCACAGTCGGAACAAGATTTCCGTTTGCCATCCAGCAGTTTGGAAGTCTTAGTGGAAGGTTTTTTGCCTCGGTTCTGACATACAGCAAATTCACTTAACTTCTTGCTTTAAGGATTCTCGCAAATCGATTGTTTTTGTAATACGAGTAATTAGATTTTTAAAGATAGCATAATCTCAGTTAGTCAATTCAAGTAAAACAATTTCCTGCACATACCCGGTCACATACCCGGTCACATACCCGGTCGACTTTAAATTGGTTGTTTGGTGTTTTACGCCTCTTTCAACAGTGTTTCAGTTATATCACGGGGGCGTGTCCTTGGTAAGTTACCAGTACTGCTCGTCCATTAATTATCACACCAGCCTGTCAGTCGTGATGCTAACTCCACAACCCTGATCGCCAAGGAGGGCAGCCATTACTACCATTTGTAAAGTAGTTGGCATGACTCGGCCGGGTATCGAACTGACGACCTCCAACACCGAGGCAGACACTCTACCACAACACCGCCGTGGCGGTCGACTTTAAAACTGGCTCTACTGTTTGGTGCTTAAGGTTCTGGGGTCAGGATGATCAATAATACCGGAAGTACTGGTATTATACCCAGAAAACATCGAAGTATGGTAGAAGTAATGTTGAAATTGGTGTTAAACACCACTTGAACCAACAAAATCATACAATTAGTTCGACCAAGCATTTTCTATCATTTCCGTTTCCCGCGGAAAACGAGAAATATTTGCCCTGAATGATAATACCACAACTCCACGATAATCTCTGTATTTAATATAAACGCGTGTTTGAAATCTTTGAAATTTCAAATCAGACGGATTTTTTCTCAGCAGTTGATTTTATTTCACAGCAGAAAACATCATTCTCTCTATATCCATCTTTCTCTCTCTTCCGCTCTCTATATTTCTATCTCTCTCTATCTCTCTCTCTCTCTCTGCTCCTCTCTAAAGTCGGGCTTACTGCGTAACCGTTTCATTAAATTTTTACTTTTTAATTGAGATTCGTTAGTATATGACACCTCGAGAACTTATGAACATCTCAATATTTCAGATTGAGTTGAACCGGGCAATGTTTAAAGAGCGTTTTATTTGCATTTACCATACGGCCTCGTTGAAAGCATTAATTATACCTGTTGAACACCAGACCAAACACACGTGTCTGGTAATTTCATCTCGATTTAAAGGGAAAGTATAATATGGAACCCGCCATGTAACGTATGACCGGCCCTCTGTAACAGTTCCAATACAAATCTAATGTTTCGATTGCGAAGGAATGTGTTGAATTCACTCCCATACAGATGGGATATAGACTGTTGAATCGAAATGCCTATGTAGCACACAATTTTTAGAAACCACTGCTGGGGAAAAAAGGATTGTTCAGAAACGAGGAGTATCATTATTGTCTAGTATTCATTCATCGAAGTCTTCATCAAGATGATAATTTCAAGTTTGTAGTTGTAAATGTTTTCTATGATGGATTCAAAGTAGATAACCCAGATCACACGTCAAACATTTACTCTTTCAGCGCAAATGGCAATATTTTTTTTTTGTTAACAATGCAGATTCAGCTCGCAAACAGCTGTCTCACCTGAAATCAGAGTTGTTTTTGCCTTTTAATCATCAACATATTTTTAAAAAACCACTTGAACAAGGTAGGCACCCGATTTGGAAGAGTCCACTTTACGGAATTCGGCGTTGACTTATTTAATGTGTAAACTGAGATGTAATGTAGACTGAGCCACGTCAAACGAAAACCGACCTTCGGGACTTTTGGGGATCTTTTATAGATGACAGAACCCTCTAAAGAACGGTGAAGCGAAAAGTTAAATAATTCAAGTAGGCTGTTTTAATTGATTTGGGATTACGCCGTTTTCAACAATTTTCCACATTGACTATTTGTTAATTGATAACAGATAAATGACTTTTGTCAAGCGTCAGAAATAATGTTTGCTGAGCTAGGGTTCGAACACACAACCCCAGGATTGACAGCCCGTGTCGCTATCAACTGAGTTTCCAAGACTCGAATTATTTCAGTTAGGCATCACTTCCGGGTGACGTGGCTCATTTAAGGATAATATGACAAGTCAGCAAAATATCTTCCCAGAAAATAGCGTTTCTTGAGTTAAACTGGATATGCATGATTTAAACTGATAATTACAGCAGTAAAAATACCGGCAAAAAACTTTCAAACTCTGTAATACAACCCCTTACATTTTTGTTGATGTGGCGGCAAAAACTATATTCACATGAGATTTACTTAACCCTTTCCCTCATATAAACGCTTTCAGACGCCTCTGCAGCAGACGGCTTTTTAAAAACATAGTGACAAAAGAAGAAATTGCACAAAACGTGCAATTTCTCCTTTTGCCACAATGGTTTCCACTTTTAGTCATAGGTTATCCATTCAATTATAGAGATTTTCTATGTTTTGACAAAATACGTTCAAAGTCGTCTGCTGCAGATTTGTCTATGAGGGAAAGGGTTAAAAAGGAACGTAAATTGTTAGCTCATACGGTGTTATAAAGGATTATGTTAGATAGTTACTTCGAAGATTATTCAAACCCTTCCCACATACATCAAACATTCAGAGGACTTGCAATCTTTGAAAACATTTAGGAAAAACTATGAAACATTTCTATATATTAAGGTATTATTATTGAATAGAGTTGAAAACATTGTGTTAAAAAGAGAAATTGCTCATAATTTCTCCCTTTGCCACAATGTTTTCAAACGTTGTCTGCTGCAAAGGCGTCAGAAAGCGTCTGGATGTGGGAAACGGTTAAAAGAAGTAACAAAACGGTTAATTGATCATTAACATAGCTTGACAACAATATGGAGTATCTCTACAAATGAATGTATATTTATTGAACATTGTTAACAATATTTTGGTAAAATGAGAACGTGCTCATGTTAACCAATTTTACCGTTTGTCACCTTTTTGCAAGGACTTATTACGATCATTTTTATCACAGCGTATAGACAATATAGAGAGCCTTTTTGAATTTTTTAACGAGGTATTGAGTATTTTTTCCGCCTTTTTTGCTGTGATAGAAATTCGGACGCCTGTGTCTATACAGGGGTTTTGAGTTTAAACTCGTGCTCGGCCAACATTCTGTCCGACGTTTTAACACAAGTCAATGCAACAAGCGTAACTCGTCTTCCAACAATGGTCTAGCAGGCTATATGGTCAAGTAGCCAGTTGCTTAAAAATACTTTCTTGTGGAGTACTGGTGTGAGAAAGACAGGAAACACGCTGGTTCGTGAACTGGTCGCCGTGACATGACTGAAAAGGTGAATAAAAATCAACCAATCAAGCAGTGTGTTAAGACGATCTAAATACGCCGCATGTTCAGGAGTTCAGAAGTTCAGCTGGATAGGATTTAAAGGCGTGGCAAGAAGAATCGTACTGAGACAACATGAACACACCTTGTTATGTTTCATAACGGTTGCCAATCCAACAATCAAATCAAGGCGACTATGCAGTATGCGACTATGCAGTAGCTGTTATTTGTCTGGTGAATTAGCACCGTAGGGTATCCATTTCCGACATGCAGTCGCATTTTGACGCTAATACAAAATACGTCTTTTGAAAACACTGTGCACAAATGAGAAATTGCTCATAATGACGACTAACTACATACTGTATGTTATATTTAGGTTAAATTCATTGTATATATGTAGAGGATGCATCGGAACTGTTGGATTAGATAATTTTGGTTATTAATGAATAGATTATGTGGTTAACCAGTTTTGGTAACGATATAGGGTATTCTACCCGTAAACATTGAATAGAGTATATATACGGTTAACCAACTTTGATAACGATATAGTATGTTCCACCCATAAACATTGAATAGAGTATGTGATTAACCAACTTTTGTAACGATATAGGGTGTTCTACCCGTAATTATTAAATAGAGTATGTGGTTAACTAGTTTTGGTAATGAAATAGGGTGATCTACCCGTAAACATTGAATAGAGTATGTGGTTAACCAACTTTTGTAACGATATAGTATATTCCACCCATAAACATTGAATAGAGTATGTGGTTTACCAGTTTTGGTAACGAAATAGGGTGATCTACCCGTAAACATTGAAGGGTCTGTGACAATTAAGGGTAGAATCTTATTGATTTACAATGAATGAATGAATGTATATTGTTTTATAGCGCATCGACAGCTAAGGTCATTTAGCGCGCAATTAAATTTAATTATTCATGATCCCCGGGTAAACAAACCAGTACTAGGCTAGAAAATGTGCCTTGCCCAAGGGAACTCCACCATGACCGTAGTGCCGCGACTGGGGATCGAACCCGGGACACCCGGTTTCGAAAACGCTAACCACTCGACAACAGCGGATTCCTATATTGATTTACATGTAAATAAAGAAAAAAGTATAATTGCTATAATTGCTATAATTGACCTCCAAGGAGAAAGTCATGTAAGTTGTCATACACATGTATGTGTGAAAATAGTTTGATACAAACTTTCCTTTTTATCGGGGATAGGATTATGATTTATACATCAACTTCAAGTTACCCAGGAAACTGAAACGTGATATAACTGAATTACTGTTGAAATTTGCCAAACAAACAAACACATTTTTTCATGTTACGGTGTGTAGATAAAACGAAACATGTTACGAAACTTGCCTCTCTAAATATTAGGCATTTCTTTTTTAACAAACGTCAGTCCCTAGTCACATCTGCTCGTTCAATTTTATAGACAGACGAAAGACAAACACAGACACAAAAATGTCTGTAATGCAGACAAACCCAACACGTACATGTAACCGACAAGTAAAGAATATTGAATATCTTAACCCACTGACTGCCTGTGATCGGTACCACAATCCCCGAATAATGAAGAAAGTGCAGCGTCGACCTCTCGTACCAATGATCGCGGGTTTAAATGTTTAAATTCCGTGTTACAGGGGTAGAGCGTCGACCTCTCGTACCAACGATTGCGGGTTTAAATGTTTAAATCCCGTGTTGAGTGGGTTCTTTATGAATGGTGCTCCAGGAAAACAAATATTATTGTAATTATTACACATGTAAATATAATTGGTGCTCCAGGACAACCAACAAAATCGTAATTATTAGTCGCCGGGCAGAAGCCCGCGACTTCTATTTTTAAAAGGTTTTCGGAAATGACATGGGAGGGGGGGTTATTATTAGAAAGAAACACATTTAGATGTCTTGAACATATTACAATTGTGTTTGTTTAAAAACACTAAGTAATGACACATCTAAAATGAAAAATATATTTTTAGTTTCTTTATGTTGACTAGCATTTATGTTTTTTTGTTTTATTTACGAAGACAAAACAGTCCCTATTAGCTAGACTGAAATACTTTATTTTACACTATATACTACATGTAATCAAAAGGCGATAACTACAAACCTTTACGTCGCACAGTCTAATTATTTGTTTACATACCAACTGCGTAGATCAATCTCCTTTGCAGAGAGCCGCTCTTTACACTCACTTACAAATAGTAAATCATAGGTGATTTAAAATGTTTATTTGGTTCGAAACAAATGAAGAAAAGAACAAACCGAGATAAAACTGGTTTTAATAGAAAATTACTTTGAACGAACACTCTCTGCCTATAAAGTGAGTTTCAAGAACGACATCTCTGCGAATAAGAAAGAATCGGGTCTTTCTATTCGTACAAAGTGTCATTTAATTCCCTAAAGGCACATTGCTTCCGATCTGCATATTATTATGCATCATTGACACAAGGGCGCTCATCATAATATAATTTTAAAACATGAGTAGTTTGTTATTTTCATTATAAAAAAGGAAGGAAAGAATTAAAATAAATTAACATGTTGTAGGGCTCAGTTTATGTTCGAAATTAAGTTTAAATTATACAACAATTTCAATGAGATTTAACTGTTTAGTTGATATCATATTTCGAAGGTGGTCTAATTTATAAATATTGGACTACATTTCAACATTTGTTAAAGTATGATATAATTAGGATGCCAAGCTAATATCATTTTGAGAAAAAGAGAAAACTCATGTCTTCAGCGATTTAACCCTTATCTCATTGTTTTAATGCAAATCCTAAATTGTCTGTTTTGTGGTTTTATTGAAAAATAATAAAATTCAAATATTCTGACAAACATCTTGAAAAGTGTATGTGTAATTCACAAATCTTATAATTATGCCTTAATGAAAGCACTGTTTACATACTAAGACTAATGATTGGCAAGATTACTCATTTCTATTACTGTTTATGATCAATAAATAGTTGGTTGTGTGTATGGTCAACCTACTTTGGAATGGAGATTGGTCATAAACAATGAAAGGCTTCAATTATCATTCATTTCGTTGACAAAACAATGCAAGTTATGAAACATTTTCACTTGACCCCACCCCTGATGTTCCAATATGCCCCTCAGTTGATAACTGTTTATTCAACTACTATAATGTTAGTGTTATGCATAACTGCAGTATGGATTTCCGGCGACATTGATGCGTTGCATCAACTTTCTCTTGTTACACATGTAGATATGAGTGGTGCTCCAGGAACACCAACCTTAGCGTAATTATTACACATGTAGATATGAGTGGTGATCCAGGAACACCAACCTTAGCGTACTTATTACACATGTAGATATGAGTGGTGCTCCAGGAACACCAACCTTCGCGTAATTAGAACACATGTAGATATAAGTGGTGCTCCAGGAACACCAACCTTATCATAATTATTACACATACAGATATGAGTGGTGCTCTAGGAACACCAACCTTAGCGTAATTATTACACATGTAGATATGAGTGGTGCTCCAGGAACACCAACTTTAGCGTAATTATTACGCATGTAGATATGAGTGGTGCTCCAAGAAAACCAACATTAGCGTTATTATTACACATGTAAATATGAGTGGTGCACCATGAACACCAACCTTATCGTACTTATTACACATGTAGATATGAGTGGTGCTCTAGGAAAACTAACCTTTGCGTAATTATTACACATATAGATATGAGTGGTGCTCCAGGAACACCAACCTTAGCATAATTATTACACATGTAAATATGAGTGGTGCTCTAGGATAACTAACCTTAGCGTACTTATTACACATGTAGATATGAGTGGTGCTCCAGGAACACCAACCTTAGCGTAATTAGTACACATGTAGATATGAGTGGTGCTCCAGGAACACCAACTTTAGCGTAATTATTACGCATGTAGATATGAGTGGTGCTCCAAGAACACCAACCTTAGCGTAATTATTACACATGTAAATATGAGTGGTGCACCATGAACACCAACCTTAGCGTAATTAGTACACATATAGATATGAGTGTTGCTCCAGGAAAACTAACATTAGCGTAATTATTACACATATAGATATGAGTGATGCTCCAGGAAAACCAACCATAGCGTAATTATCACACATGTAGATATGAATGGTGCTCAAGGAAAACTAACCTTAGCGTACTTATTACACATGTAGATATGAGTGGTGCTCCAGGAACACAAACCTTATCGTAATTATTACACATGTAAATATGAGTGGTGCTCCAGGAACACAAACCTTATCGTAATTATTACACATATAGATATGAGTGGTGCTCCAGGAACACCAACCTTAGCATAATTATTACACATGTAAATATGAGTGGTGCTCTAGGAAAACTAACCTTAGCGTACTTATTACACATGTAGATATGAGTGGTGCTCCAGGAACACCAACATTAGCGTAATGAGTACACATATAGGTATGAGTGGTGCACCAGGACAACTAACCTTAGCGTAACTTTTACACATATATAGATATGAGTGGTGCTCCAGATAAATCAACCTTAGCGTAATTATTACACATGTAGATATGAGTGGTGCTCCATGAACACCAACCTTATTGTAATTATTACACATATAGATATGAGTGGTGCTCCAGTAGCACAAACCTTATCGTAATTATTACACATTTATATATGAACACCAACCTTAGCGTAATTATTACACATTTATATATGAGTGGTGCTCCAGGAACACCAACTTTAGCGTAATTATTACGCATGTAGATATGAGTGGTGCTCCAAGAACACCAACCTTAGCGTTAGTATTACACATGTAAATATGAGTGGTGCACCATGAACACTAACCTTAGCGTAATTATTACACATATAGATATGAGTGTTGCTCCAGGAAAACTAACCTTAGCGTAATTATTACACATATAGATATGAGTGATGCTCCAGGAAAACCAACCATAGCGTAATTATTACACATGTAGATATGAGTGGTGCTCCAGGAACACCAACCTTAGCGTAATTATTACACATGTAGATATGAGTGGTGCTCTAGGAAAACCAACCTTAGCGTAATTTTAACACATATAGATATGAGTGGTGCACCAGCAAAACTAACCATAGCGTAATTATTAAACATGTATATATGAGTGGTGCACCAGGAAAACTAACCTTAGCGTAATTAGTACACATGTAGATATGAGCGGTACTCTGCGAAAAACAACCTTATCGTAATTATTACACATGTAGATAATGCACACTTTTTATCTAAAAATGTGTCTGGAACAGAGTCGCCCAATCTCATTGAACTCATCATATCAAAAACATTCGCCCTACGTTTATTGAACCTGACGACAACGATGAAAAGATGTTCTCAATCTCGCTTATTTATATGGCTTATATCCAATGTTTATACTTAACGAGTGTGTTGGCGACAATTTGATTGGCTGACACAAAGGTCAATCTGAGACGACCTGTAACAGGCAGTAATCGGATCTTTACGGTTTGCTACTGCATAGAAATTCGGGTCTGTTTTCATGAGATTTAGAATCACACACATCGTTTCTAGATGGAAGCGAATGAGCCGACGAGTTCTCAAATACAATAAGGTACAAACTCGCCAGACGGTATTAAACAAAATGTTGCATGACCTTAGTTATGGCACTTGAGGAAATGCCGCGTTTAATTTACTTATCATTTAATGTTATTTTAGACGCACTTAAAACTTTTATTCATAACAATTAAGCATGAAAGCTTTTCGGATCCCATTTAATATCCAGGTAAACCATAATCATTAATGATATCATTGAATCCAGAGATTCTTTTGGAACTCTTTACTGATCATTAACCCATGACTATATTCTTGTTTTTGAGTTTTTAACACAATTAAGATATCTCTATGATACAAAATATTAGTGTCGTGTCATCTCATAAGCAATTTCTTCCTTTGCCACAACGTTTTTTCAGAATTCGTATGTTGCAGATGCGTCAAGATGCGTTGGAAAGGGTTAATTAAAAGACTAAAGAATCTTGGTTATTTCTGTTACCCTGAAAACCAAATTGATTTCCCGATATAGATTTATGATCAATCCTTAACATGCAATACATTTATTGTTTATTTATTTATTCTTTCAAAGTTACATTTTGATGGTGGACGTTCTCCGGATGCGTGTATGATGTATTTATCACTAAATGACGAAACAATGAAATCCTGATCAGACTTTCTGCTCGCGATCCGTCTGCATTTTTCTGAAACAGAAAGCTGCCGTGAAACTTTTACTCGCGTAAGCGTCAACGCATCAGTTTACAGCTTCGAATTGGCAATTTGCTCCTTGTACAGTTTTAAACCAGCCTGCGAATTCGTACAGCTTCGACATGGATAAACGGGCCTTCTGAAATTATCTCCTAGTGTAGGATTAGATCAATCGATCTGAACGGATTTGCCGAATACTTATTTTACTGCGTCGCGATTCATACAGTTGTTATATTTAAACAGAAGTTCATTTTATGTAAGGAATTCTAACAGGAATTTTCAGTGCATTTACATCAACTGTTTAAAGTTTTAATGGTTCTTTTGAAGTTAACCGTTCGTAATTGAATACTAATTAATATGAAATATCAACTTACCGTATTCAAACGGAGCATTTTGAAAAGATTTAACTTTCCTTGCAACGGATCACTACGTTCAGAGATAAGTAAAACACTATCGGCTGTTCTTACCTCTTAAAGCGCCAATGAGAGTCCAATCATAACGAGGAATCCGCTGTGGTCGAGTGGTTAGCGTCGGCGATTTGAAACCTGGTGTCCCGGGTTCGATCCCCAGTCGCGGCAATACGGTCATGGTGGAGTGCCTTTGGGCAAGGCACATTTTCTAGCCTAGTACTGGTTAGTTTACCCAGAGATCATGAATAATGTTGATACAACAAACAAACAAAACAAACAAAACGAGCTAACCCACCTTAAATCAGCAATGTTTGCCTTTAAGTTAACATGATATATTCCAACAATCTTACTTCATAAACAATGGAGTCGCCCGATTTTGAACATGAAAGAGTTTACTCTTCTTACGGGAATTCGTAGTGAAAGGGTTAACATAAATGAGCTTAGTACAACATAACTTAATGACGTTCCGTAGCATTTTTAATACAGACAGACAGACAGAACATTTTATAAATGACGTGTACTACTACTACAATTACTAAATTTGGCAACAGCCGCAGCGGCTAGAATCCCGTGATCTCCCGTATTCGAGGTGGCTCTAACCCCGGGATCTCCCGCATTCGAGTTGGCTTGAAACCCGTAATCTCCCGCATTCGAGGTGGCTTGAAACCCGTGATCTCCCGCATTCGAGGTGGCTTAAAACCCGTGATCTACCGTATTCGAGGTGGCTCTAACCCCGTGATCTCCCGCATTCGAGGTGGCTTGAAACCCGTGATCTCCCGCATTCGAGGTGGCTTGAAACCCGTAATCTACCGCATTTGAGGTGGCTTGAAACCCGTGATCTACCGTATTCGAGGTGGTTCTAACCCCGTGATCTCCCGCATTCGAGGTGGCTTGAAACCCGTAATCTCCCGCATTCGAGGTGGCTTGAAACCCGTGATCTCCCGCATTCGAGGTGGCTCGAAACCCGTAATCTCCCGTATTTGAGGCGGCTTGAAACCCGTGATCTTCCGCATTCGAGGCGGCTCGGACCCTACGATCTCCTGCATTTTAGATGGCTCGAAACGCGTGATCTTCCGCATTCGAGAGGGCTCGGACCCCGTGATATCCCGCATTCGAGGCGGCTTTGACCCTACGATCTCCCGCATTCGAGGCGGCTCGGACCCTGCGATCTCCCGCATTCGAGGCGGCTTGAAACCCGTGATCTCCCGCATTCGAAGCGGCTCGGACCCTGCGATCTTTCGCATTCGAGGCGGCTCGGACCCTGCGATCTCCCGCATTCGAGGCGGCATAAAACCCGTGATCTCCCGCATTCGAAGCGGCTCGGACCCTGCGATCTCTCGCATTCGAGGCAGCTCGGACCCCACGATCTCTCGCATTCGAGGCGGCTCGAACCTCGTGATATCCCGCATTCGAGGCGGCTCGAAACCCGTGATCTCCTGCATTCGAGGCGGCTCGGACCCTACGATCTCCCGCAATCGAGGCGGCTCGGACCCTGTGATCTCCTGCATTCGAGAGGGCTCGAACCCTGTGATCTTCCGCATTCGAGGCGGCTCGGACCCTGTGATCTCCTGCATTCGAGAGGGCTCGAACCCTGTGATCTCCTGCATTCGAGACGGCTCGGACCCTACGATCTCCTGCATTCGAGGCGGCTCGGACCCTGTGATCTCCCCCATTCGATGTGGCTCGAACTCCGTGATCTTCCGCATTTGAGTTGGCTGGAATCCCGTGATCTCCCGCATTTGAGGTCGCTCGAACCCCGTGATCTTCCGCATTCGAGTTGGCTCGTACCCCGTGATCTTCCGCATTCTAGTTGGTTGGAACCCCGTGATCTTCCGCAATTGAGTTGACTGTAACCCCGTAATCTCCCGCATTCGAGGTGGTTCGGATCCCGTGATCTCCCGCATTCGAGGCGGTTTGAATCCCGGCATCTCCCGCATTCGAGGTTGCTCGAACCCCGTGATCTTCTGCATTCGAGTTGGCTGGAATCCCGTGATCTACCGCATTCGATGTGGCTCGAACCCTACGATCTCCCGCATTCGAGGTGGCTCGGACCTCACGATCTCCCGCATTCGAGGCGAATGCTCTACCTTATATCACTGAGGCGCTCATATCAAAGCATGATGGTTTATAAATAATCTAGAATTAATTAAGTTATTTTGAAAACATTCTTTATGTTTCTAAGAATTCTAAAAACACTTATCTTGGCATTTAAAAGGACATGTGTTATTCACAACCGACTTACGCATGTATTATTTGCAACTTACCAAGAAACCAATTGGTTATTCGAGGCGGCTCGGACCCCGTGATCTCCCGCATTCGAGGCTGCTCGGAACCCGCGATCTCTCGCATTCGAGGCGGCTCGGACCCCGTGATCTCCCGCATTCGAAGTGGCTCGAACCCCGTCATCTCCCGCATTCGAGGAGGATCGAATCCCGTGATCACCCGCATTCGATGTGGCTCGAACCCCGTCATCTCCCGCATTCGAGGAGGCTCGGACCCCGTGATCTCCCGCATTCGAAGTGGCTCGAACCCCGTCATCACCCGCATTCGAGGAGGCTCGAATCCCGTGATCACCCGCATTCGAGGTGGCTCGAAACCCGTGATATTCCGCATTCGAGTTGGCTCAAATCCCGTAATCTCCCGCATTTGAGGAGGATCGGACCCCACGATCTCCCGCATTCGAGGTGGCTCGAACCCCATGATCTCCCGCATTCGAGGCGGCTCGAACCCCGCGATCTCCCGCATTCGAGGCTGCTCGAACCCCGTGACCTCCCGCATTCGAAGTGGCTCGAACCCCGTGATCTCCCGCATTCGAAGTGGCTCGAATCCCGTGATCTCCCGCATTCGAAGTGGCTCGAACCCCGTGATCTCCCGCATTCGAGGTGGCTCTGACCCCACGATCTACCGCATTCTAGGCGAATGCAACCAAAATCTTTGAATAACCGAATGATTCAATAATTCGGCTCTAGGCCTTCTTCGGGATTTACCAATGATTTTTACAGACCATGAAAAGTTCATTTTACAGACCATGAAAAGTTCATTTTACAGACCATGAAAAGTTCATTTTACAGACCATGAAAAGTTCATTTTACAGACCATGATAAGTTTATTTTTACAGACAATAATAAGTTCATTTTACAGACCATGATAAGTTCATTTTACAGACCATGATAAGTTCATTTTGAAAAGAAGAAGAAATATAGTTAATCCTGGAGAAGACCTTTTGCCGAATGATTGAATCAAATAGTGTGGCTATGTGTTTTTATTTTTATTATAATTAAATTTAAAAAATAATATAATTTTAAAATACATTGATTTATTGGGGTTGAAGGCAGTTTTCAAAAATGTTTCAGTCATATCACGCTCCTACATGCTATAGGTGTTACCAGAAACTAGTACTCCACATAACAGTCTTTTCAAGCAAATGGCTGCTTTTTTTTTTTACCGATAAACGTTAAGCCCATCGGTGGAAGACGAATGGCGTTGTTCAAAATGGGATTCGAACTAACAACCCCGAAATTGACAGTCAGCTTTGCTACCCACGGTTCTACCGGGGCTAGGATTCAAATCTTATGTAAGAAGGACACATTGTAGAATACGACTTTTGAATGCTTAAAATACAAAAAATCTCCGTCCTACACAACATTGTAAACCCTTCTTTAGCCAAGCCCCGGTAGCTCAGTCGGACGCGACGCCGGCTGTCAATCCAGGGGTTTTGAGTTCGAACTCCAGCTCGGCCAACATTCGTTCCGACGTTTGACAAAAGTCACTGTGACAAGCGTCATTCGTCTTTCACCAATGTGGAAAAGCAGCCAGTTTCTTGGAAAGTATGTTGTGTAGAGTACTGGTGTGAGAAAACCAGGAAACATGAGTAGGTGAACTGGCCGCCGTGATATGACTGCACAATTGTTGAAAACGGCGTTAAACCCAAATCAATCAATCAATCAATCAAAATCCTGCTTTAATACGATACCTACATTTCCTGCTTTTTTCTTCAAACGGAGTTTTCGCCAATCTAACAATTGTCCACATACAACAGCAGACGACATTTAAAACATCAAAACTATGGAACAATTTCTATGAACCAATGTATGCTTATTAAAATGAATTTTAACCACTGTAGCGTCAGTGATTTCTCCCGTTCAGACTTTATTTGTAAAAGTAGTTTACAGCATAAGCATCAAAAGGCATATGTGTTGGAAAGGGCTTAAAAGGAAAACAATAGACCATCAGGGAATAAATCAAACCCCGAGAACCACGTGTTACGTAGTCTGTAGACACCTGTCAGATTTCACAGTGGGTGCCGAGTTACTCAGACGCCGACCGATAAGTTCAATGTCTGTGTCGACAGGGGCATGAACCGACATTTGAACTTTATCTAAATAACACCAGGCTCTCTTCTATAT